>CM061163.1:610000-1115000 GCA_030710495.1 Labroides dimidiatus
AAGTTCCTTAAAAAATATAGCAGCCATGCATGAAACAAAATTCAAAGTGCATGAGTATAAAAGACACAAAATAACAATTAAAACAGAAAGAATTTGGCCAAACTGACCATCATCACAACTACACCAAGCCAGATGCATAATAAAACCATCCAACAGGACAATTTTATTAGAGCTAATGTAAGGAGTTCTTAGCTAGTTATGAGGCAAGTTAGAATTATTTTCTTTGTCCCCAAAATCACACAAAACACTCAGCATAAAATTTCCAACACATCAGCAAATCAGCAAAGTGATAAAAACATGACTTGAGCTTGCTGTTCTGGTTGCATTTGATGCAAAAATTCAATCTTTGTGACCTTTACGTATATTTTGGAGCACTGGTGTGAGTGCAAATAACTGTTCCTGTGCAGCTCCTCTTTTTTTCCATTTCTCTATCAAACATTGTGACTGAGGGGTTGACAGTAATGTGTGCTGGAAGATGCAGTGTCATGTCAGTTGAGTGCAGACATTAATGATCAAACACTGTTTAATTTAATCCAAGCAAACATAGATAGCGTTCTTCACTGTCAAGATGAATTGTACTGAATTGCCTTCAGTATCTCCCTAGTGCTTCATGGTACATGACAAAGAGCTAATGAGTGCAAAATCAGAAGAGCTGAAGAAACAAGATGAGGTATTTTTATTATTATTAATATTTTTTCTTTTTTTTGTAGGCAGCATAACGATTAGGAAAATGCAACTCGTGAAGTAAGTGAGGTGGTGAGGTAGTAAATTGTATGCATTAGCAGCCATGAAGGCTCCTATTTTTGCTGGTACTTCTATCTTTTGAGGTTGGGAGCAATAGTGCTACCAAATCCTTAAAGAGGAGTTATTTTTAAGCCTTTTGCCTACAGGGGATGCCAAAATCAACATAAAGTCAAAGTTCTTCACAGGAGCTTTATGGTTCGGGTCTTGAACATCTTTTTTACCCAGTAAAGTTTGAATACTGAGGGCATTTGTGGTCACACAGGTGGGCAGGGTGTGTTTTGTATATGTTTGAGAGAGTTAATACCAGCACAGAGAGGCAGCAGTAGACGGTCTTCTTAACAATTTTGTCTGCTTCTTCTTTAAAGAAATGAATCATTGAAACAAATACAGAGCTTGCACATTGCCAGTTGTTCACTTCATTTGTGTACACCACATCCCTGTAGCACCAGTTTTGAGCACGTCAGGTTTGATTTAAGTTTGATTTGGATTTGAAAAAAAATGGCTGGAATGAAAGCAAACATTCCTCACCAACTTTGTCATGCCATAAAATTATGACACACTGTCTCAACTAGGTGTACCCTCCCTCTGCAACACTGACATGCTTCAAAACCACTTCCCCAAAGAGAAGAAAGTAAAAACTGCAGACTGAGGAGCTAACACATACATCTGACAGTAGCAAAATTGTGTGTGGGGGGGGGGGGGGGGGGGGGGGCATAAAGAAGTTAGATTTTGCCTGTGAAAATACAGGTATGAGTGTGTTACGTGTGAGCAGCCTGCTCAAGGTGTCCTTACAGCAGGTTGCAACGGTTTAAAGTGCTAAATATTACGTGTGTATTGTGTTAACTTTATATGAGGCACTTTTACAAAATGGCACTATCATAAAAACAAGAATATTTCATTGACTAAAACACATGAAGAGAATGGGAGGAAGGGAAAAGCAGTAAGCTGTTGTCAAAATGAATCACTTCTCCGCGAGGTCTGGTTAATGAAGTTTGCAACTGGTTTAAATGGATTATCTTACCTTTTCTCCGCTCGTTCTGAACTTCTTCGACTTGTGCAGGTTTTATTCTAAAACTTCTCTCTCCCACGTCCACACAGCGGATACAGCCGCATATTAAACTGTTGGTTTTAACCTATAAAAGCTCTTTTCCTGGAGATAAATTATCATCCGTTCTGTCTCGGATCCGCTTGTTCTCGATTAAAGACGGAAGATAACTGAGCTCCCTGCGTTCCTGTTGTGCACGGCTCGTCGCTCTACTGCTCCCTGATGCTGAAGCTTAAAGACATACTCACCCTGCTCCTGTACCAGGTCAGACACGGACACTATAAGCTGTGTCACTTCCGTCCGTAATTTCAAAACAAGAGCCGATTTATCGTAGATGAAGTCCAAGCTTCAGTTTTTACAGTTGGCAAAACCTACAATTCTACAATTCTACAATTCTACAATTCTACAATTCTACAATTCTACAATTCTACAATTTCATTTAGCAGACGCTTTTTTCCAAAGCGACGCACAACACAAGCAAGAATTTTGACAAGAAGGAGAAACCTTATTAAGTGCAAATGAATGATTCAAGTTAGATTTGTCACAGGTACTCTGTCATCAAGTGCCCACTGACCCCCCCCACCCCCCATTTTTTTGTGTGTTCTATCTAAATATCAGCCACAACTAGAATTCAACATTCACGAGAAATCAGTATTTAGTGCTTTCATTTGTTAAGAAAAACCGTAGTTACAATTTAAATATTAGCACTCACTAGCAAATATCTTATGGAAGCAAATCTGTACCATAATTCAAATGAAGAGCTCCACTGACGTCACTCTCCTGCGCCGCTCAGGATTGCGAATCTGAATTGAATTTTGTTACATTTTTTGCTGGGTGCGGGCAAGAAAATGAAAAAGCAATATCTTCTCGTTTTCTTTTTAGTTTTGTGACGAAATGAGCAGTTTTAAAGAATAAAATGAAAATGCAGTTTGGGTGATTTATTACTAATTTTATTTGTGAGTCAAATAATGCAGTCATGATCTTGAAATGAAAAAGCATTTCTGCTAATGCATTTTAATTTTCAAATTCGACATTTCAGATTGAATTTGTTACCTTTTAGCTCGGGCATCTTTTGAAAATTAAATCTCAAACAACATTTTTCTTTTTTATTTTAATTAAGTTACAAAATGAGCGGTCTTGAAGAATAAAATGAAAATGCAATGTGGATGATTTATTACTTATTTTATTTATGAGTCAAATAATGCAGCTATATACTGAAATTGAAAAAGCATTTCTGCTAATGCATTTTGATTTGAATTATGGTACAGATTTGCTTCCATAATATCTGTGTCAGTTTTTGACACTGACTTTCTTGTATGCATGAGAATCGGAGATTTTAGTTGGGTGGCAATATGTTACTTCGGTCGAACTAGCCGTAGCTTGCAAGTCCATGGTCAAATCAACTTAACTCAACACTCAATTAGACGTGTCCGCTTACTCCAAATTTAAAGGCAATCTTGTGTTTTCCATAAGTTCTGGTCAGTGTGTTCAGGAACACTCTGAAAACACACTGACCAAATATCAACCATTTTTTTACAGTTAGGGTTGCCAACTCTCTGAGAAATAAAGAGGTACACAGGCTGGCCAACTAGATGGGTAAAGGAATTCAGGTGTTTTTGTGGGGTGAAACGATTTTTTTAAGGAAATAAAAATGAAAAGCTACAATATGTCCTATCTAATTCCATTTATTACAACAATAATAAATGATGTTATGGCTCCAGAGCTGTATCTATAATAATCCCAAATGCTACTACACTTGCACCTGATTTTGATTGGATGAATGGTTTTGAGTAATACAAAAAGAAAACAGATTGCCATTCAACAATTCATTTTTTTATGCAAAACACCTCTTCTTTTTTATTAGAACTCTGTTCTGCTTAACATCAAGTGTTTTCGACTTAAAATGCATTAAGAAAAGTGCATAACATGTAAACAAAAACACTTTGTGCCTCAAAGGCCATAACTACATACTTAAATCATATAGACCAACTAGCCAAAATTGGACTCTATTTCTCTTTCTTAATCTCTCTCCTCATCTGCTTTTGCCCCTTTTGTCTGCTCCTGTACTCTTCTCTGGCTCTTGTCTTGTAGGTGGCCTGGGATCCTTGGTGGAGACTGCCTGCTGCTGTTAAGTCATGAAGACTCATTAACTGCACCTATAGACATGACGCATTATTTGGCCATTTCATTAGGAACATTCATTCCCACTATCATATAGCTTCTAATGTAGATATTAGCATGATCTCCCTATCCATCATTGATACATCTATAGTATCTATTTGTAATCACCACATAGGCATGAGGTCCCTCTGAAAATGGGATGTCACATCTCAAGAGGCCTTCAACACATTTACACTTAACAGAGTCAAATATGGTAGGGATGCACTTGTGGTCTTGGCATCCATGAGTTCGTCATTACCATAAATTATTATTTTCAGTAATATTATCATTGATTTTATATCTATAAAATGATCACTACAACCATTCAGGCACGAGGACCCTCTTGAAAATGAGATGTAGCATCTCAAGAGGCTAACCTCTAATAAATCAGACGAGGTCTATGGTTCATGGATCTGTCACTAACTTTAGTTCTTACTTTAGTCCACTTGTCTCCTCTTACCTCCCTTCCTTCGCCCACACACCCAACACAGCATGGAGTGGATTTGCTGTTCATCATGAGACTGGGGTCCAGCTCTGGTTTCAGCTAGCGTTAGCATTTTAGCTAGCCTTACGAGAGGGATGATTTACGAGATACACAGGTGCTAGCTAGACCAAGGGAAAATAGCTTGGGTAAAATTACTCCAAAACATCACATAAAACAGTCAAGCAGTACAACTCAAAATAGCAAACGCATGTTTTTTCAACCTTGTACTCACCCTACTTAGTTTGAAACTTAATCCTGTAGTTATACCGTCGATAGGCTAACAGTCACACACACACACACACACACACACACACACACACACACACACACACACACACACACACACACACACAGATACACACCACTCGAGTACAATGATGACAATGACGACCAATAGTGACAGAAAACAATTATGTTGATACATTAGGGGAAAATAGAAAATAACTAGCTACTTAGCAAAGGAGCAACACAAGAAAAAAACGTCTGGAGTCTCAAATGGGGTGAAGTGAGCTAATACAATGGTTTGTAAGTTAAAACTATGACACAACTATTTGGCGTACACATTAAGCTTTATAAAACATATTGTAGGAGGTATTGTAGCCTAATCTAATACCTTAATACCTTAAATTTTTATAACCATGTCCTCGTGCATCCATCTGAATCTGGAGAAGGATTTACGCTGTCCAACCCCATAAGCCCACTTATTCAAATAACTGAAGGTAATATTTTGTCCTTTTGTGTTCTATCTTTAACAAATGACAGCAATAAATCATAAATCTTAAACACCTTTCAGTAATTATCATTATTATGTGTACAGTGTTGGTTTGGCTATTACAATGACATCTGAAATATTACGATGGATAAGGGCTGGAACTTATAAGCATTTGAGGTAAGAAGCAAAATTGAAATCTGAAATAACTGACTTGGGATGCACTTTGCTAATAAAAAATAGAAGCACTAGTATGTTGTGCTCTGTTACAATGAACCCCAACAACCACTAGATGGAGATCTTCATGCATAAATAACGACTCAAGCTTTGGAGTCAACTGGTTATGACTGGGTGTCAAGTTAAAAGTTTTGATTGAATGGACATACCTCTAGCTGTCTCTCTTCTTTATCTCAAAGCTCTACAACCTCATTTTTAAGATGTACTACCCTCCTTTGGCTGCTATAAGAACAGCTTGGGAGCAGGATCTAAATTCTGCTTTTAAAGATAACACGTGGGAATTAGTCCTCAAACATACTCTTTTACTATTCAGAGTAGTTCATTGTATCCATACCTCTAAAACTAAATTAACTTGTATATACCCTGATGTTGACCCCATGTGATAAATTTAAAACTTCCCCTGGCTCACTTCTACATATGTACTGGTCCTGTCCCACTTTAGCTAAATTTTGGAAATCTTATTTCCAAACCATTTTTGAAATTTTTAACCATCAACTTGTACCAAACCCTCTGACAGCCATCTTTGGCATATATCCAGATTTATATATGGTGATTTACCTAAAGCAAAACCTGAAGTTTTAGCCTTTTCTTCTTTGGTGGCTGGCTGGGTTATTTTATTAAAGTGGAGGGATCCCACTCCTTCTTTCTCACACTTCTTCAGAGACACTGTGAACCATTTAAACCAAGAGAAAATCTGTCATGCCACAAAAAGAATAAGATATAGATTCGACAGTTTGGCACCCCTTTCTGACTTTCTTTGAGAAACGCATGATTATTATCTCTGAGTAGCTTCCCCCCTCTTTATTTTTTTTAAAAATTCTATTTCATTTTTTCTTTTTTTAATAAGTACAGTCACCACCTTTGTAATTTCGTTGTACTCGTAGCAACTACAAATAAAGTTCTATTCTACCTTCTAATATTTTTTTCAGTCATTATATTTGTTTTCTATTACTTAAAAATCTTTTTACTTTTTAATGTTGAGGATGGGTGACTGGGAGGTTGGGTGGGAAAGAGGGTGGGTGGGTGAAAGAGTAAGAGGGTGTCTACCTTGTCATTTATATCCATGCTTTGTCTCTGTTTGTTTGTTTGTTTGTTTATTTATTTATTTATTTATTTATTTATTTTTGACAAGTTTTGTCATACACTGGGAGAAAAAAATGTCATTGCACAACCAAACTTTTTTTTGTATTAGTATTGATTTAAAAAAAAAAAAAAATAAATTACCCTTGATAGAAAGAAAAGTTTTGATTAAAATGTATATGCTGCTGACAATTTCATATGTCAATTTATTTGCTTAAGTATTTATAATTAAATAAATAGCATTAAGTCAGTTTTGCTGTCATTATATTCCTTATTTCAAATTGATCTTCCATTGTGTTGTTCTATGTTCCCATCTTCTTGTTTATTAAGCCTAATCTTGATGAAGGGGAAGTACACTGAAATAGATGGGTAAACCTGTCACATTTTTCCAATCATGTTTAAGACATTTTTTGGATCATTAAGTAAGTACATTTTATTCAGTTAGTAGATCAACAAACTGAATCCCGGCAGGTCAAACTAAATTACCTTGATCAATAGTCATTAATCCCTTAATTAAAAAAACCCACTTATTATGAAAAAACTTGAATTCTACTTAATGATTTAATAAATGAAATATCGCAATATTTGTGCGTGCAACTTCTCCAGCCTTCTCGGGGACCATGCGCTTGCTACTGAAGTGACGTCACTGGAAGTGGCTTGTGTCTAGTGCAGTGGATTCTCACTTCACAGTAAGCCTTCTCCGGACCGCTCGAAACTATTGGGCCCTAACGGATTTCGTTTGAGTGGAGATTTTGAGTCTGAATTGTATCTTTGTGTTGAAACGTCGTTACCGCTTTTTCTTCAGTTCAGTATAGACTGCACGTTTCTGAACACTGATCTGGGTGTTTGGATCGACAGGGCTATGTTAGTTAGCTTTTTCCCAACTCAGAAATGGAACGTTGGATCATCTCATTTATCTAGCTAACATTCTGAATCACTTTCAGTTTTCTTTTGGAGACAGAGATCCTCTAGGACACCTTTTAGCAACTCTTCAGGATTTAACATTCGAATTTGGAGCGGACTTTCGTCCGGCGTGGTATTTTTTTCCTTTTAACTACGAATAATGTGATTATTTGCTCAGTCCAATGGTTTAATCGATTTAATGGTGTTCACGTCAAACTAAAACCAATGATGATTTCGGACGACAGAAACAGTCCTGTAAATAAACAGGCTCTGAACTTTCCTATGGGTTTGCTGATCCGTTCTCCAAAAAAGAAGCTGGCAAAACTGGGGAGGAAACCCAGCAATGGATCACTACAGTAAGTCTTAGCGCTGTCCAGCACACCCACTAATTACTCCGCAAAAACATATTACAAAGGTGTACTACATACTTAAACACCTGCTTTAAAATGAGTATATATTTAAGTTTAATTATTTTTGCAAGGTAGCGTTATTACTCCCGTGACGAACTTATTTATTACTTGTCAGGCACTATTTAATTAGGTGTTAAGATATGGTCTTATATACTATCATTTTGGCATACCACATTTAGCATGCTACATTTTGATGCTTTAAGGGAGTTCTTTAAATTTGATCTACTTAAGTAAAAGTACATTATTTGAATGAAAATGGAGTACTGGGTTCTGTTAAACCCATGGCGGTAGGAGTGGGAGGATGAATGCCCTCCAAATTGAGGGCAAAATTATGCTGCATATTTTCTCTTTTTTTCTAATATGATCAGTACCATTTAAGTGTGAAGTGATTTTTGATTTGCCTCTATTTAGGGTTAAGTTTTAATATTTATGCATCCTTGCATTTTATAGAACCTTAAAAACACTTAACAATTTTCATATGATCTTAATGTAAATTTTGTTGAACAAATCTACTTTGCTGTACACCAGATATGAACATAATGTAGTTCATGTTAAATTTTTGAGCAGGAGTATTGTATAAATGTCTTTATTTTTCTGTGTTCTTGCTGCTGTTTTTTTAATTCATTTCAGTTCTGACAGATTAGACAGTTTGTGTAAAAAGTTGTGTTTTGATATTATGTTGCACATAAATTTGGGGGGCTGCATGGTGGCACAACGATTAGCGTTGCAGCCTCACAGGAAGAAGGTCCCAAATTTGACTCTTGGTTCACCCAGTGGCCTTTCTGTGTGAAGGGTGCATGTTCTCCACATGCATGTGTGGGTTCTCTCCAGGTGCTCCAGCTTCCTCCCAAAAACATGCTCATCAGGTTAATCACAGGTAAATGGACCAGTACTTATATAGCGCTTTTCGAGTCTTACCGACCACTCAAAGTGCTTTACACTGCTAGCCTCATTCACCCAATCACACCACATACACACGCTGATGGCAGGCTGATGCTATGGCAGAAGCCATCAGATATATCTAACACATTAACACCACATTCAAACACCACTGAACAACAGTGGAAGCAACTTGGGGTTCAGTGCCTTGCTCAAGAACACTTCAGTATGTTACTACAGGAGCTGGAATCGAACTCCCTGATTGTGGGGTGACAACTCTACCACTCTAGCCACAGCCGCCCCATAGGTGTGAGTCTAAGCGTGAAAGGTTGTTTGTCTCTGTGTGTCAGCCCTGTGATTGGCTGGAGACCAGTCCAGGGTGTACCCCTGCTTTCACCCTGAGACAGCTGGGATAGGCTCCATACACCCCTAAACAGGATAAGTGGGATAGAAGATGAAGAAGTTGAGAGACATACATTTGTGAGCTTAGGTAGTACTCTAACATTTTAGGTTGTGTAAACCCTTTGAGATACACACAAGTTAAATGATAAAAAGCAGTTGTGTCTGTGTTGTGTAGTATGCAGGTGTTATAACTGATGATCAGATTAGAGGTGATGGTAATAACCTATAAATTACTGTGAACAGTCAGACACTGTTACTAACAAACCTTGACGCTGAAGTCCTGTCTGATTCTTAAAAATCAACATTTAGCTACAAGCCATGTGCACAATCGTACCAACATTCTGTTCCTCCCTCAGGTCCAGTAACTCAGACAGTGTTGTTCGCTCCTCTGACAATGCTGGAGTTCGCCAGCCAGCCAAAAGTAAAATCCGCCGCCACAACAACAGGCTTTCTAGTGTTTTTAACTACAGTCCAAATCTGCGGGACAGGGGATGTCGTGGCCCTGCAATGGGTGGTGGCAGCCTGGCTGGTGACCTTCAGGCGGCAGATGACCCAGCAGAGCTGTCAAGTCAGGTGTCCATCCCTGGCATCCTGAAGATCTTTGGCAGTGACATCTGTCAGGGGACCAATTACAAGAGCGTGCTGGCCACTACTCAGTCTAGTGCCAAGGAGCTGGTGAAGGAGGCCTTAGAAAGGTGAGGGGGTGTTTTAGACCTATTTAACATTTTTAAACTGTTAGCTGGACAACACTTGAGAGCCTCTTGTTTAAATTATTCTAGAACCTGAACATTTATGTTCCTAATTAATCATCAAGCACATGTCAAACATCAAAAAACAAGTGTAAGAATTCTGCTTAAACTCCTCATCTATGTTTTTATGTCATGTATGTTTAATATCACAAGTTTTAAAAGATTTGCTGTTTTAGTGAAGTTTTTTGGATTAAAATGGTGATGTGTTAATTTGGTAAATGTTTAGTCTCCTTATCAAGAAATAAATTACCTTTGTCAGTCCTAGTTTTCAAACATGTTAGTTCTGCTTCCATCCCTTTTCATTATAATGCAGATAAGCTGGTGATATTTGCAATGTCCTTTAAGCTTGCCATGTTAATAGTAGTGTGTCAGCAAGCCGATGTTTGCTTATTAATGCGCAGGACAGGTTTGAAGAACAAAGAAGAACAGTTAAATCAGGTTGAGATGGTCTAATTTCTCCACCTTTAGCTTCCTTTCTAATTGTTTGCATTTGTTTCTCAGGTACTGTCTCGAAAAAGAAGACTCCTGCGACTATGTGTTGTGTGATGTGATTGGACAGACAGGCGCAGATAACCAGTGGAGGAGGGAGTGCTTCCGGGTGGTTGGAGATCATGAGAAACCATTCAAACTGCAGTCCCTGTGGAAACCAAAGGAAGGGTTCTCCAGGCGCTTTGAGATCCAGCTGAGGGCCACTGTGGAGGAGCAGAGCCTCAAGGACCGAGACAGAGTAACTGCAGGTAAACACACATACCACCAATGCCTGCAACACATATTGTGACCCTGGTCTGCTCCCAAGGACCACAGGTTGGACCCTAGTTGTGAATCACTTGGTCTGTTTTCATGTGGAGCCTTTACCCCTCTGTGTGACTGTAGGCTCACAACCTCATTGTGCAGCTTATCAGTGGGCTGAGCAGAAAGAGGGAGGTCAGGAAGAATAAAAAGCTGCACAGCGGGGTGCAGTAGGTCACTGTGGCCCCTCTCTTATCTCTGTTTTATTGCAGGGCCCATTAGGACCCCATGAAACATGGAGGCGGCACTGAATGTGTCGGCTTACTCTATTATTCTTTCAGTCAGAGGTCACTTCCTGCTCTGAGCAGCAGTGTTGATTCTGGCACAGCTCTGTTGTGTTTCTCTGTGTTACTTCACAGATTGTGTTTTTTTTTATTATTCTTGGTTCTACTGATGTGCTGAAAATTCCTGCTGCTTGTATAAACAAGATTAAGATTTGAATTTAAATTCTTGTTGCTTTCTGCCTACATAGATTATACTGAATGAGAAAAGTGCAAAATGTTGATCAGTAATATTTAAACAAGGGTCTTACTGTCAATCTGGAAGTCTGTTTTGTGATTAACCTGCCAGTGCTCTATTATGAAAGCACAGGTGAGTCTCTGGCAGTATAAAGTGTAATGTTCTAGACTGTTTTTTTAAAGCAGAATGTAGAAAGGAAAGTTCAAACAGCGCAAAAAAGTAGTGAATAGTTCCCACCAAAATGTTGGTCAAACATACAGCCCCCTGCATGCCTCTGGGTATGAACATGTGCGTGATTTTCTTTGCTTCTGAATGTAATGTTGCAGTGATGTCACTTGCATATGCAGAAATTTTAATGCTGAAGTGAGCATAAAAACAGATTGGTTATTTTTTCTGTTCAACTTTTAGACTTTTCAGCTTCTTTAGGACATGATTGCTATAGCTTTTCACTTTTCTAACTCTTAAACTTTTTTCATTTATTTCACTTTTTGCCTAAAAAAATCCTATAGGACATGACTGTAGAACTCTCTCTTTTGCTTCTAAAACTCCTTCAACTTTAAGCTCCTTAAACTTCATCATACTTCCACTTACAGTCTTCATTATTGCTTTAAAATATTCACTAATCTTTCCACTATTTACACATGTTTCAACTTTTTAAATATCTTTAACAGTTTTTGAAGTGGCTTTTGAAGTCAAAGGATGGAACTCTTAGTCAGAAAAATGCCAACTGTCAGGGAAACCTGACCACCTCCCCCATTTACTCCTATGTTAAATCTTGAGGGATTTTCTCAGAGATCAGCAAAGGATCACTTATATTCAACGCAGCTTTTCTGTGCTCTTTTCAGGCCTTACAGATATAAAATGCAAATTAACAGATTCCTTCAGAGTCTTGTGATTCTCACAGTGTGCTCGTTTTTCTCATATTTATCATGGTTTTGTCACAGCAACAGCAGTTTCACACTGTTTCAGCAGAAATCCCAAAGCTGTCATCTATCTAACTGCAGTTACTCTGTTATGATTTAAGCTGTGGTCAGATGGTAACCGTTGATCTCAGCTTTCTCAATCCTTCTTCTTCAGTTCTTCTTCTCTTTTTCTTCCCCACTCCATCTTATCCTACTTCTTTTTCACTCCATTTCCTTTAGTCCTTCTTCTTTCCTCCATCTTCTTACTCACTCCATCTTCACATCTTCACTTTCTTCATTTCTTTCCCGCTTCTTCTTAACTACTTCCTCCCCACTCCTTCTCCTTTCCCTCTCTCCTTCTTCTTCACTCCTTTCTCCTCAATTCTTCCTCTTCTTCACTCCTTTTTCCTCACTTCTTCCTCTTCTTCACTTATACCTCTTAACTTATACCTCTTCACTCTTAACTTTGTTTAAAACATTTTTTACAGTGCAAAGACCGGAAATATCTGCTCATCCTCTCAAACTCATTAAACTTTATCTGCTTCTACCTTCTGCATACTTTGACTCACAGACTCCATTCACACATTAATCTGATCACATGACTTTATGCTATCTTCACGTTACTCATAGTTTTTGCTGTCATTTACTTTTTTTTAACATTTTATTGTTCACTTCTTCTTCAAGTTCTTCTTCGCTCCTTCTTTTAATACTGCTTCCTCACTTCTCAACTCCTTTTTTCTCACTTCTTCTTTGCTTCTTTTTTGCATCTTTTCCACTTCTTCTTTACTACTTCTTCGTTTTTGTCACTCCTTTCATCACTCTGTCTTCTTCACTTCTTTTTCCTCAATCCTTCTTCTTCACTCCTTCCTCTCATCTTTTCACTCCATCTTCCTCTTCGCTTCTGCTTCCTCACTTCTGCTTCCTCACTTCTGCTTCCTCACTTCTGCTTCCTCACTTCTGCTTCCTCACTCCTTTTTTCACCTCCTTCTACTTCACTTCCTCCAATCTTTCTTCTTCACCTCTTTTTTCACATTTTCATTGTATGCTTTGCTTAACTCCTTTCAGCAATTTTATTTCACATTTTTCCACATTTTCAGCTTAGATTCACTCTTTCAATTCTTGTGCTTCAGTATTACAATGCGTTTGCTGCACGGAAATGCAACTTCTTGAGTTTAAAATCTACCCTCTGACAGACAGGGAGCCATTGAAAAGACCCCAGAACTGGACTGTGATCCACTTTCTTTGTGTTCGTGAGGACTCAAGCAGCAGTGTTCTGAACCAGCTGTAGCTGTTTGAATGATTTTTTAGGGAGACCAGTGAAGATGTCTGTTAAAATTCAGGTCTGAGTTCATGATCACACCCAGATTTCTGACAGGGTCAGTGGTTTTTAATTTTAATGTCTGGAGCTGCTCACTGACTTTTTATCTCTCTGCTTTGGCCCTCAAAACAACAACCTCAGTTTTATCATTGTTCAGCTGGAGAAAATTTAGGGTGATCCACTCATTGATTTGTTAGATACATTCAGCTAGGGTCTGTATGTGGTCATGAACACCAGATGACATTGTGATGTATAACTGTATGTCATCTGCATAATTATGGTTACTGACTTTTTTGTTTCCTATAATCTGAGCTAGGGCTGGTCGATATGGCCTAGAAATAGAATTCCAGATTATTTTCCCACAACACTTGATTTACAATTTTAATTGATTTTTTTCCCCTCCTAAAAAAACAAAAACGCTCCTAGTGATACAAAAATTATATGAATCAATTTTTGCCTCTATGTTGTCAAAATATTTTCCCAAACCAAACAGAATTTCCCTCCTAAAGTTAAAATGTGTGTCATAAAACGTTGATTATGAGTATTTTCAATGTATATTAACATGAAATTCTCTGATTACTATTTAATCTAATTAAAAAAAAAACAAAACAAATACAACCTGACAGGGCCTACCATCATGAAAACTGTACATTTTTTCAAACATTGCAACAACATGTAATTGGACTAAGGCAAGAAAAAAAAATCTTGATTTTTAATTTTTTGAATCTTCTGCAGAAAAAAATTCAAATTAATCAATTTAATCGAAATATTGCCCACCCCTAATCTGAGCCAGTGGGAGCATATAGATTTTAAACAGAAAAGGACTTAGGCTAAAGCCTTGGTGGACTCCATATGTTAACTTTGTCTGCTCAGATGTAAAGTTACCTATAGACAAACGATTGTCTCTGTTCTTCAGAAAAGATTTAAACCAGTTGAGTGCTGTGCCAGAAAGTCCCACCCAGTTCTCCAGTCAGTAAAGAAGTATGTCATGGTCGACTGTGTCAAAAGCTGCACTGAGATCAACAGCACTTCAACTAAAAATCTACCACTGTCAGTGTTTTAGTGGATGTCATTAAACACCTTAACCAGAGCTGTCTCAGTGCTGTGATGAGATCGAAATTTTGACTGGAAGACGTCAAATCATCATTCATTGTCATGAAGTAATGTAGCTGTTAACAAACTGCTTTTCCAATAATTTTACTTTAAAAATTGTAAATTGGATATGGGCATGTAACTGTTCATCACTGTCTTGTCTAAGTTGTTCTTTTTTAATAAAGGCTTAAAGACAGCAGTTTTCACGGCCAATGGGAAGACTCCTGAGAGAAGAGACAAGTTTACAATGTGTATCAGATCTGATGCTATGATTTCTGAGACATTAAAAAAAAAACAAAAAAAAACCTGTTGGCAGGATACCTAGACAGCAGGAGGAAGAATTTAAGTTATGTATAATGTCCTCCAGGGTTTTATGTTATATGGGATAGATTGTTGTCATGGTGTTTAGATTGGTTCTAGGTGCCATACTGCCGCACTGCTCACATCCCTAACCTGATATTGAGGAACTGACTGTCTAATTTTTTTTTAAATTTCAGTAAATAATGAGGAAAATTCATGGCAGGCCTTAATGGAATGAAGTTCAGGGGCGACTGACACAGAAGGGTCGTCAGCCTCTCAACAGTAGTAAACAAGATCCTGACCCCAAATTGTCAGCAGTGTGAAAAGTCACAGTACCTTTTATCATTTTGTCCCCTCTGTGTCTGAGGAAGGTGTTTGCCGTTTTGGCAAACACAATTTAAAAAAATACAATTTAGAAACAGGCAAAGCAGCAGAGTCAGGGTTATAGCCTAGCCACCTGGCTAACAGCTTTAAACACAGTCAATCAAATCAGCTTCACTTGTTATGAGAACAGTTATAATACCAGGCTGTGAATATGTTTATTTCTGTGTAAAGGTAGACAATTTAACACGGAACTCTAAGGTTTTCTTACCTGGAGTTTCCAGCACTTCCATTGGCTTTACTTCTCAAACCCAGAGATTGCTGTTTGGATTGGATGGTGCACTCAGAAGTAACAGACACCAGACAGACTTAACAGCAAACTGTGGTTTAACAGGGCAGACACAGCTAAACTTAATTTAACAGAGGGCTGAATCAGTGCTCCTTTAGGGGAACAATGGCTTGATTGAGATTTGATATATAGGGCTCCAATAAATGAATTTATTTTAAACATATTAGGACTGACATTATTTAACAAGAGTTCAAGGGAGTTTATGATCCAGACTATTTCTTGGCTCTGAGCTGGTCAGGAAATGGTCTAGAACATCAAATGATAACATTGTGTGGTATAAACAAAGACCAAGCATACTGATTATTAAAACTGAAGTTCTGGAAAGATTTTTTTTTCTACCTTTAACAAGAAGTAAAGAAGCAGTTTTTCTTTGTTTTACAAAGTTGTTCTGTGCTGGGTTAACTGGGGCTACTGCCTCCAGCTACAAAATCACCGTCTATGCATTATGCAGGTGAGATTGTTTCTTGAACAACTAAGTTATGTATTCCCCATATTTGACCCTACTGTTGAATTAAATTCATGTCTCACTGAACTTAGTGTGAGTTTTAATGTCTGCATGTGTTCTAAAATGTTTCACTCTCAGAAGAATTTCTCTGCCTTTATCCTGCAACTTTTGGCCTAACCCAAACCCTTGTTCTTATAGTTCTCTCTTGCTCACCTCCCAGTCCTCCCACAGATCGGGGACACAGACTTTCCCTGCACACTGATTGTTTGTGACCCCCTCCTGCTGAACATGTGGAGAACAATTGTTTCCACAGCTGATAACAGAGCAGAGATTAACCGTTAAGAACCAGCCGAATGGTGTTTGTGTTACGTCAGGCGGACCAAAAATCGCTATCACCTCCCTCTTTGCATGTTTCCTCGGCTTCCCACGTTCCAGGTTTTTCTGAACTCAGCCCAAAAAGCCAGAGACCAAAGAGACTTCAGCAGTATCTATACTCAGTGTTCCGATTCTCATTGCTAATGCAGTTTACTAAAGCAAGACAAGTGAATGTCTGACGCATGAAGCATCATTCATACATATCCAGTTTAATGCACAAAAACACTTACATTGCAAGGCACATTATTGATCTATCAAAATATTTCACTAACTTAACTGACAGGCTAATAATCATTTTCATCTTCTTTCAAGTGGTTATTATAGGTTTGCTCTGCTTATTCGAGAGGTAATATGTCATCAAGTTTCATATTGTACATAGTAAAATGTTGGTATCGATCATAAACCCTGCTCAATGTCAACATATTTTCTCGTTTCATTTATCAGGGATGAACGCTCAGGCCTGTAAGCTGCAGAGAGGTCGCTCCAGGGTGGCGTCTCTGTTTGTGGACAGCAGTGGGAGTGATGTGGAAAAACTCAGCATATGGAGAAGTCTGAGTGAGATGGACCTGTCAGCCCTGGGGAAGGAGGCAGAACAAGCACGCCAGAGCTCCTCCCTCAGAGAAGACCCTGAGCCAGAGGCTGATAAGGAGAAGCTGAGACTGGGACAAGAGAAGGAGGAGACAGAAAGCAGTGATGAAAACACCACTGAGTACTCCATCCACCCACCATTCGATTTCCCTTACTTCCTGCTGCTGCAGGGCTTCAGCCACAGACAGGTGAGGGGGAGGGGCTACCTGATAAACATAAGATTATAGAATAACTAGACAATTTCCATGGAAATCATGAGAGGGGCTCGGGCGGCATATCGGCTGGCATACATACTCTTGATATACTTTGTAATGTGTCCTCTCCCTAATTGCTGTGGGAACATCATAGCTACTCATGGGCTATAGGTGTGTTTGGTGAGATTGAGGTGTGGTTACACATCCACACATGTGGTTTCTAGTTTAACTGAGGTCATATTTAACTCATTCACACAAATTTGCACTTCATGCCCACTGTCACATATAATTTTTACAATCCAGAAACACACAAACAGATACATATGCCCTTCGCACGCTTAGATGTGGTGGGGGTTTTGTCTGAACTGAGGTCCCTCAATCACGATCATTAATGCACACACCAAACACATAGGCGCGCTCCGTGGAATTTTCAAAGTCAAGATTCCCTCTGTGAGTAGATTTCAGAGGTGAAACATTGATTAACAAAAATACACACACAGACACAAAAACACACACACAAAAACACACACACATACACACACACACACACACACACAGACATGAGCACTATGCGCGCTTAAATGTGAGGGGGTTTGTGTGAACTGAGGTACCTTTAACATCATCAGTACACATACACATTTGCGGCGCTCTACCATGCCTTTTCAAGGACAAGAAAACCTCTGAGTGTAAGCTTTCATTGATTATACATTGTTTTAATTGAGTTATTTGATTCAAGAGGAATCCTGACTCTGTCTGTGTGTGAGTGTGTGCTTGTTTTGATAATATAGCCAGGCTCTCCCAGAATGCCCCAGAATGTCCTTATGAGTCATCATTCATGAACCGCTGCGTGGTTTCCATGGTGATGGAACAGGGCACAGCTGTGGAGATCAAGGGATGCTACTTTGTGACAGCTGATTTCAGGCTGGATTTTAGGATGAGACATTGGTCCAAACAAGCACTAGCTGTATCAAAACCGTGATAGCTATCAGAAAAACGAGTGCACCGAGAGAATCCAGAGCCTCTAAAGAATCTGACAATGTCAATATTTTTGGTGTCCTCAGGAAGGCTCCCTATTCATTGTCTATGGGACCTTTTCGTCGGTTTTTCAGGGTTTTTTTGACCAAAAATTGCCAAAATTCCTAGAAAAGTCATAGCATTCTGGACCGTGCCACACGTTTTGATATATGATTTGTTGGGGTTTTCTCTAAGCCCTAGGAGGAGAAGCCCGAGCCCCTAACTAGACAATTTCCACGGAAATCATGAGAGGGGCTCGGGCAGCATGCAACCCGTTTCATCTAAGCGGCAACCTCCGGTCTGAAAATATGAGTGTTGCTGAAGCAATAAAAATTTGCATCCACACATTTTGTTTCTGGTGTAACTGAGGCCAACTTCTAAATCCAGAATAATATATCAAGAAACCAGATGTGTGAATGTTTTAACTCAGGTCAAAATTAAACTCATGCACACATATGCGCACTTTGCGCCCACACTGTCAGGCGTACTTTTTTAACTCAAGAATAATATATCATGGTTTCTCTTTGAACTGAGGTCCAATTTTCCAAATTCACACACACTCACGCACACACACAGAGAAAGAGATGTGCGCTTTACGCCCCTAGATGTTGTGGGGCTTTTGTTTGGTCTAAGGTCTAGTGATGTGCGGATCGATACTGAAGTATCGATACTTCCAATATTAGGTCTCTAGGTTCTAAAATCGATTCTCAAATCAAAATATCGATACTTTTGATACTTCATTCGTTTGAGATTGTGTATATCATTAACAAGAACAAAGTGGAAAATATTTTAACTATCGAGATCTTGGATAAATGACAAAGTTGGTGGGAACTACTTTTTCTTCCGCCGGGGTAAGAGCGTAATGCGGAAGCACAGCAGCGCTCACGCGCTGCTCGCTCTCGCTCAGTTACACGCTCGCTTCAGCTCCATGAACAGCCAAGAGGCAATGTGCGATATATGTGGTAAAACAGTAAGAAGTTGTGGCAACACAACAAACCTCGTGAAACACCTGAGGTTATCCCACAATACAGAGTATGAGTCATATGCTGTAAATCGGACAGGAGAAGTGGAGAGCGCAGCTGCAGGTGCTGCTGCTGGTAGGGCAAGACAGACGTCTCTGGCCGAGTCCTTCTGTACTGCAGGCAGGCACTATCCAGGTAATAATTACAAATATGGAACTTAAGCAGTGCTAAGCACTGTTGCTGTTGAAGTTGTTCAAATTAATATGGTTATGAAAAGTAACAAAATAAATACACACTTCAAAAAATAGCTGCATGAGTTCATCTTGGATTAATAATAGGCTGTCTATCACTGAGATAATCTCTCACCCAGTATTATAAATCAGCAAGTGTTTGTAACCCCTCATTGTAGGCTATTTAGAGAGTCTACATACATAGTTAAATCTAAATATGGTTAAGCATTAAATGCTTATTTAACTTATTTTACTGGGTTTATTATTGTACAGATTTTCTTTTCTTCTTGAACTTGAGACTGTTTTCATATATTTTATATGGCTGTGTCCTCTGTTTTTTCGTTTTTCTGTTGGCTTGTATAAGAAGAAGGCTGCTGCCGCAAGTTTAAAATATATATAAGAAATGACTTGGGTTTCATGTATTTTTTTGAGGCTATGATTTGAAATACACTACTTTTTTCAGATTTACAAGACACATTAGGTGTAATTGCACAAAGTATCGGTATCGAATCGGTATCGCCGATACCAGCATGAATTTTACTCAGTATCGGATCGGAAATTAAATTGGTGGTATCGAACATCACTACTAAGGTCCCTTTAACATCATCAACACACACACACACATACATATGTGCGTGCGTTGCGCACCTTTTCAGTAACAGGAACACCTCTGTGTGTAAGCTTTCATTGATAATACATTGTTTGAAAGACACACACACACACACACACACACACACACACACACTGCACGCACGCACTGTGAGAATCCAGAGAGTCTGAAGAATCTGTCAGTCTTAATATTATATATGTAGGGCCAAGAGAAAGTACTCAAAACGTAGTTTAAAAAAAGTGGTTACAAATGGTTACCAGGAGAAATTTCTTATCAGAGAATGAATGGGCCTCTATGGCAGGAAAATCTTATTTTTTTCCAGGATTTGGCCACTTAATGGCCAAAGTGTACAATTTTTGCCACAAAAAGCACTTTAATCAGAAGCAGGAGAAGTCAGGGAACATTTTGATGCATTTTTTTATGTCTTTTGAGCTACTGCTCCCACTCTGACTGATGATGTCATTCACTCTGAGAGCTGAGTTTTTAGTGAAAAATCTCAAAACTTTGTGTTGCTTAATCTTTGTTTTCTCAAAAACTGTTGCAGATAGCAGAATGCCCTAGAAACTTAAGCTGTGGACTGATCTGTCAACGTTTTGAAGCAAGAATGACGTCTCTAGGTCAAAGTATGGCGGGGCAGGAGCAGTCGGAAAAAGTGTTTTTTTGGTGTTCTAAGGGAGCCTCCCTATTCATTGTCTATGGGACTTTTTCATCAGTTTTTAGGGTTTTTTTCGGCAAAAATTTCCGAAATTCTTAGAAGTCATAGCACACCATTCTGGACCAAGCCACATGTTTTGATATATAATTTGTTGGGGTTTTCTCAAAGCTCTGGGAGGAGAAGCGGTCCAGAATTTTGGACGGAAGATGAAGAAAAAAGAAATGAACGGAAGAACAATAGTGGCTTTGCCACGGGGTGGCTGATGCGAAGGCCAAGCCCCTAACTAGAAAAATTGCATTTCCTAAAGAAAATGCGTTGAAATGCTGATGCTGAAAAAAAACTGAAAGAAAATGAGAAAATGTTGAATTTGTTTGAAGCAGTGAAACAAAGCTGAAAATGTTGCATGTATTGCTAAAGGGAACATTTTGATGCCATTTCTGTGTATTTGGAGTGAAGTTTGTGCATAGTAGAGCGAAATTTCTTCAGAGTAATCTGCTGCTCCCACTCTGACTGATGATGTCACGCACTGTCAAATCTGAGTTTTTTGTGGAACAGCTGAAAACTTTGTGTTGCTTACCCTTTTAATCTCAAAAACAGTTAAAGATTTTTAAAAAGTTAAAACGTGTAAATAGTGGAAAAGTCTGTGAACATTTTAAAATAAAAATGAAGTCTGTAAGTGAAAGTATGATGAAGTTTAAGGAGCTCAAAGTTGAAGGAGTTTTGGGAAGAAAAGTCTCAGTCATTTTAAATGGGAAATATTTTTGACAAAAAGTTCAATAAATCAACAGATAAAAGTTTAAAAGTTGGAGATAAGAAACGTCCTAGCACACATATCCTAAAGAAGCTAAATAGTTCAAAAGTTGAAAGGTGAACAATTGTGGAAGGAGATTAGGAGATGGAGCCAAAAAACGTACGGAAGAAGAAGAAGAAGTGAAGATAAAGTCGAAGAAAAATAAGTTGAAATACTGACTCAGCATTTTAACTTAAAAAAGAAGTGCAACAGAAGAATACGGCAAAGCCACGAGCCACTATCCCCCAGAGCTTTGCTATGGGGGATAGTGGCTCATGCGAAGCCCGAGCCCCTAATTATTCAATATTGATCAATCATTCAAATGGCAATCTTTGGTAAACTTGAAACTGAAAGCACGTTTGTATTCTGCTACATTTAGTCTTATTATTATCTTTCTGATGAATTCATTAATCCTGAGGTGAATAAGATGCCTGGACATACTGAAAAACGTGTCCCAGTTCTGCAAACCTAACTTCTAACCACCCCCCCCCCCCCAACCCACATACACACACTCACCCCCACAGACAATACTAGAACATCTCTCTGAGGAGCAACACATTCCAATGTTCGTCATGCACACTTTCAATGGACAAATATCTATATAATATCTTGGTGCAATATCTTTTAGAGGTACTAATCACCTCTAATTTGTGCAATATATACCACCCCAGCTGCTAAGATGTTTATGTTTACACTGTCTATTACTGGACATTCTTTTTGCACTATTTATTCTGTTGTTTACATTTATTGCACTGATAACTATTTTCTTAACTATTTTTTTTAGCTCTTGTATTTTTTTCAAGTTATATAGACTATATTTTTTGTAATGTTTACACTGAATCACTACATCCCTGCTGTAACTTGTAGCCAAGCATCAACATTTTGTTGCCAAGATCTCCCTGCTGTGTTTTTTTGTGCAATGACAAATAAAGGAAGTCTAAGTCTCTAAGTCTTCTATGGCTGTTTTCCAAAGGGTTAGGGTTAGTAGTGCCTAGTGGATATCCTACTGATCCGGGAAAAAATGGTATCTGATACCTTATCGTGGTGCAACGCAATATGGCTTCAAAAAGTGGCAAAACTTCCAAAAAGGACCACTCTTCATCGGCAGCTAGCATAGCAGTTGACGCTGTCTCTGGGCTACTTGAGCAACACCGTGAGGCACTAGCTACCGACTTCAGAAAGTCTTTTAGCCTGCTTGAAGCTAAGCTTGACCAAATACGTTTCACGGTTGAAGACCACGGTCAACGCCTGGGGGTCCTCGAGCTGGCGGCCGATGACCTTAGCCAACGTGTCAGGGAGCTGGAAAACGTCTGCTCTGGTCTGCGAGAAGACAACTCTAAACTCAAGACCAAAGTCACCGACCTGTAGGGTCAGAGCAGACGGCAAAACCTACGCATCTTGGGTCTGGCGGAATCAGTTGAAGGTGGGCGTCCTACCGAATTCTTCTCTGAGCTCCTGTGTGAGGTGTTCGGGAAAGAGACGCTGAGCCTACCGCTCACTAGCGGCCAAACCGGCCCCAGGACAACGTCCACGCCCGGTCATCCTCCGACTACACCACTACCGGATTAAAGATCTTCTCATACGAGAGGCTCGGCGAAGAGGGAGGCTCGAGTACCGTGGCCAGCAGATCCGTATCGTGGAGGACTACTGCCCCGAAGTTTTGGGACAGCGTGCCAAATACAGAGAGGTGATGACGGAGCTGTACAAGCTAGGACTGAAGCCCTCTCTCCTGAATCCCGCGTGGCAAAAATATGTGAAAGACCATTCTGCTACGTCTCTGCCTCCATAAGGGACTAACCTGGATTAATTTCTCCACTGATTATTTACTGCTACAGTTCTGTATTAATGTTGTTAACTGGAGTTTTTCAAATGTTTATACCATACTTTCGTATTCTCTAAATAACAATACTTAATCATCTTTATTTCTTAAACTGGAATGTTAAGGGCTTAAATCATCCTGTCAAGAAGAGGAGAGTGTTTGCACACATCAAACAACTCAAATCTGCGATCCCTATTTTACAAGAAATACACATTAAAGGTTCTGATAGCTCGCGCCTTATGTCACGGTGGGTGGGGCAGCACTTCCATTCCACCTTTCAGGCGAAAGCCAGAGGGGTCATCGATCAGAATGTTCCTGAACTCCAGACAAAACCATTCTACAAAACAGACCCAACAGTACCTCCTACAAGTAGGCTGTTTGGAAAACAGCCTATGTCTAGTTTGTTTGACCAAATCTAAAACAGTTTACTTCAATACTTAAGCAACAAAGGTGACAAATACTGTGGCTCAGAGGTAGAGTTGTCGTCTTTCAATCGTAAGGTCGAGGGTTCGATTCCCAGCTCCTGCAGTCACATGTCAAAGTGTGCAAGACACTGAACCCCCAATTGCTCCCACTGTTGGTCAGTGGTGTATGAATGGGTATGAATGTGTTAGTTAAAAAAACTGATGGTTTACATTAGAACTTCCTCCTCCCATCAGTGTGTGAATGTGGTGTGGATGGGTGAATGACACCAGCAGTGTAAAGCACTTTGAGTGGTCAGAATGGCTAGAAAAGCACTATAAAAGTACTGGTCCATTTACCAATACCCACCCTTGAGAACTATAACATATTTTAGCAATCAAATAGAATAGGATAGAGTAGAGTTGTAGAGTAATCCCCAAAGGGAAATTCAGTAACTGAACTCTTCTTCAAGCTTACTTCGTTTGCCATAAAAAAAAGAATATTTCCTAACTTTTTAGTGTTCAAATGTTGAAAAGCAATAGGTCTTGATTGATTTTTGTTTGACATCTGGGGCGGGGATAATGACCTGTTAATATCAGTGGGCTCTGACCTTTCTATGCCATTGGCTTGGTTAGCAAAGCAAGCAGTTGTTTAGCAACACAGTTCCATTATTTGTGCTTCAAAATGTTCCTCTGACACTGGAAAACCCATGAAATGGTTTTTGTAACATTATCATAACTCAGTTTAAAAACAACATTATAGTAAAATCATTTTAGTGGTCTTAAATGGCAACACCGAGCTTACAGGTTTTTCAACTGGGGTCTCTTCTTTTATTTAGTATTGTTGAATTAATTGTTGATTTCATTATTTAAACCTTGAGTATCCTTTTTGTTTCCTTCTCAACCTCAATCAGTCCCTGTCTCGAATAACAAAAACTTAATTAATGAAAGTTGTCTCAGTGATATCACTTGAGGGTCTCTGAGGTCATTAGTTAATGATTTATATTAGAAAATTACAAGAACCCAACAGTTTTTAAACCCCTTTTACCCCTTTTCCACCAGTGCTAGTTAGGGGCTTGTTCCAGGCCAGTGCCTGAATTGACCCGCCCTCAAATGCAATGAGCCAATCACAGTGCGCATAGCCATCCCATATGCTAAGACATTCTCTGCTGGACATCCATTGAAATGCATTGCAGAGAATCAGTTTTCATTCAATTTTATGAGGTTTATAAGATTTTAACCTTGAAAATGGTCACATCGTGTTCATGGGGTACATGCAACTTTTACAAAAGGTATCCTGAGAGGATGGGTGACAGAGTGTGTTTTTTACCCTTTCCTTAAGCCACATCTCAACTCAGAAAAGTGTCCTCTTTGGATAAAGTTGTGCGGTAGACCAGTGGGTTTCAAAGTGGGGGCTGGGGGGCCTCAGAAAATTTGAGGAAAGGGGAAAAAATATAATCAAATTATTATTCTTTTTTATTATTCTTTTTATATAACCATTTGTCCTGAACGTACAACACGCAAACTGCCGTAATTATCAGATTCTCGAGTTTCCGATTGTACTTAAGCACATATTGTGTGACAGTTCCAACTTGGGCATTTGTCTGGAGACTCTCTGAAATGAGTGTTTGAACCCTTTGAAACTTCAGCGTCACTTGATACAAAAACACCCGGCAGAGGCTGAAAAAAACAGTAGACTTCTTTAGACATAAAAAAGAGCATTTGGTCAGGCAATCTGCTGCATTCACACAGCAAGCTACCTTGCCCGAGCGGGCAATGAAAACATCATTTTTAGCCTCATACCACGCGCCAAAAGCGAATAAAAATCTAATGCTGTTTGGGGGGCCTTGGCATGGCAAAGTTTGGGAACCCCTGCGGTAGACCACAACATCAACTCAACATGAATAAAATTAATGAGGATGTTTACATCTGTTCTAAGGTAAGTGACTATCGTATTTGAGGCAACATATTGTCACTTTGCTGTAAAAAAATATAAAGTTATCTTTAATACTAGAACCGCCACAGCAGGCTGACGGACAGTTTGGGATTTTCTCTAACTTCAGCTAATGTTAGCCTAACGTTAGCTCCTAGCTGCATTGTTCATCATGTCTCTTTGTTTGTTGGGAGTTCATTGGCCTGTTTTGTTCTAGGTTTTGTTCTTTGATTATAGTCCATCATTGTTAGCTGTTGTCCAAAGGGCTCTAGTTAAACTAATGTTAGCTTCTGGAGCTCAGCTTCATTAGCTTATTTGTAATAGCCCAGATAAAGGTTGAGAAACATTCTGCTGAATGATTCAATGTAAATACTGTAGCTCCAAACTAACAGAGACACTCTTGGTAAAGATGGTAAAAAGGACGCAAGACTTTCCTTATGACAAATGCTGATCCTCCATCATGTTGTCTTGATGGTAACCAGATGTGGTTTATCAGGTTTGCACTGGGACCTGTAAGTTTTGTCTTGTAACTGAAGCTTTTTATCAACCTTCTTAACAGTATAATGATTCATATATCCCTCCAATGTGTAGTTTAGACCCTTTTGGTGCCTTTTAGATGATATGTGATCTTTCTGTCTATAAAAAACTGGTGTTAAGCCAGCACCGCTTCTTTGCTGGGCCAGAGTGACACACTACGCCAGGAGCTGGGATCAGGGTTAGTGTGAACAACAGTCAGCATGGAAAATAGCCATTCATGAAAGGAACAGCTGCAGAGTGAGTCGTTTGTGTTTCCTCATTAAAAACTTGAAATGGAGGCGAAATTGTAGCAGCAATGCATTACCTCTCTATAGATCAGGTCCATACTTTATTTTATTTAACTTACTAAATGGCTTTATGTTATTTATCATTCTTGAATAGAAAAGCTGGCGAGTGTGTCGTCTGTTGTTTTGTTGGGGTTTCCCCATTCAGAACTTGAAATGGAGGAGCAATGCATCACCTGTTTTACAGATTAGATCTGTACCTTAATATTAATTAACAGACCAAAATCTCTGCCTTTTTTTAAGTGCTCCCAGCACCGTCTGTGTTGCCAACTCCCTGCTCCCAGTGTCCGCAGCCGACGCCCGTTCCCTGGAGTTGACTCCAACTTGGCTCCTTGCAGATGGAAAACCAAACCTAACCCAGTTCTTTAAAGAACGGGATTAGAACCAACTAGGCATTAGCACTAGCATCAACTTGGTCTATTACCATGGTGATATGTATAAAGTTGCAGATGTTATTGTTTACCAAACACGTTAATTATTTATTGAAGTAATTGTAATTATTATAGCCAAACTATATTTTAAACATATGTTTCTGTTTTCCTTGTCTGTGTATCAGTCTGTTGTTTTGAGCCTTCGCAGTTTCTATTTCTATGTAACATTTATATAACAAGGTCCAATTAAGATCAGGGATCAGTTTACTTCGAGACCTAGAAAAACATCAACAACACAAAGTCTCAACATCAAACAATCAAAGTCCTACAGTGAAGTAAAAACAATTATTAGTTAAAATATCTTCACCCATCTATTCACAGGACACAGGAGTCCTGAGTTTACTGACAGTCTGTTGGCAGGTGGAGGAAACAGGAGCTTAGCACGGACACTCAGGTGTTAACACCTTAAATCCAACACTCACCTGTTCTTAAATACCTGAAGAGGAAAATCTCAAAAAGCTGGGATTAATTGCAACAGAGAGGAAACTGGCAGAGCCAGATCTCTTTGAAAGACTGAGACAGACTTAAACTATCCTGCAAAGACTTTGAGGATGAGGTGTCTGTCTTCATGTCACTCTGACCTGAAACATTGTTCATTACACAAACAGACCCAAGACCCGCTGATGTTAAAACGACAACAAAAAATGACTAGTTACAGAAACACAGCTGTAGAAAATATGTAAACTGGTGAGATCTTAAGTATGTAATCTGTTCTTCAACACGTCTAATGAGATGGTGTACTTCGGATCACTCACTTCATGTTTGATGGTAAACCACAGAGTCAGGCTGAGGTTTAGATCCTTTCTGAGCGCACTGAGCTGATCTCTTTCTGTGTTTATCCCTGCTGACAGAGAGCTGACTGAGCAGAAATATGGAGACCAGCGACAGGCTAGTCTGAGTCTGTGACAGTCAGTCAGCAAAGAGCAAAAACAGAGTACACTGTGGACTATCAGTGCAAATATAACTTGTTTATGCTCCATAGAATCAGGATTTTCCAATATCTTGCCTTATATCATTGAAAATGTCAATCCTTCCAAATCCAAGTTCTGTAAATGTTTTGGTTAAAAACATGGTCAATGTAAAATGACTTTATATATCATTTATTTAACTCTATCATTTAATGGCTGCACCAATGAACAAAAAACAAGATGATGCTCTGCCTGAATGCTGCAAAATGAAAATAAGTATCTTAATTTACAACTGAGAAATTTAACAGAACAGCTCCTCAGAATCAGAATATCAGAAAAGAGGGATGCACATTATAATAGTATGAATAGTGTACAGGCACAGCACCTACCCCCTACCAACCACCCATCCACCTGGCCCACCCCACACAGCCAGAACACATCCCGGCTAGGCCTGGACCCAAGCCCAGGCGCCTGTAGCGCAATGGCGGAGCCCCACCTAGAGGTAGAACCAGGCCCCAGGTGGCAGACCCCCCATCCGGAAGGGGGCCCCAGGCCCCCCTGCAGAGGGGAGGGTGGAGGACAGGGTGGACGGCAGGAAGGGGAAGGTATGGATGCAGCACAAACGAAAACCCGTCCCAGAACCCCAAAGTGCCCACAAAGGCACCAGATGGGGGGTGGCAGGCACAGTCTTCAGACCCCGTTGACCGCCCATAGGCCCAGCAGCCCCGGGGCGCAGGAGGCAGGCCACAGAGCGCCCCTGCCTCACAGAGGGTGACCGCTAGGCCACCAGACCCCACAGTCCAGCAGGTCAGCTCTGTGAATCTATGTGGTAAGAAACCCTCCACCACCACCCCCAGATTATACTCACTACTTTTGGATCCCCTAGGAGCTGCGCTGGTATTCACCAATACGTGCATACCAAAAAAAATAAGGAAATGGAAGAGTTAGTTACAAAGATAAGGGCAGACAGACAAAACAGAAAGAAAGAAAAGAGAACAAAGGTATTTTAATGTCATGTTTTGTATCGTATCATCGTATATTGTGTCATCTTGTATTGTCACGTATCGTATTTTCATGTATCGTATTTTCATGTATCGTATTTTCATGTATCGAATCGTACTGCAGTGTATTTAAGTATTGTAATTTGCTTCATTATTCACCTTGAGAGTCCCAAACCAACATCTTTCCCTTTTTTATCATAATGAATCTGTTTTTACCCAATTAAAAATGTCAAACAAAGGGGAAAAATTGGACTTTTGTTTGTCAGAGCTTAAGATAGGACCTCTGCTGTCCTTTTTTGTCCACAGTGCAGAGACCATAAGTTTAATGTCACAGACATGAAAAATAGAAACATGACTGTATTCAGATTAAGTCTTGTGCAAACAAAGCTGTGCAGACAGCCGTTCTGTGATGGTAGAGTATCATGTCCTAATTAATGCGCTTAATGTGCTGACCCTAAGGTCAGGGACGTCATGGCGTCTCTCTCATTAGCTTTTCCTTTCCTGTATGCCCTCACCCCACCTCAGGGTGTTGTCTGTTAATCGTCTGATCTTGTTGCAGTATACAAGCACACAACTCGATCTCTACCAACATGTTATGCAACAAAAGCCCAAATCCATCTGTACACTGAGTGTAACCAGAAAGTGTGTGAACTTAAACAGTGTGGGATTAAACCAAAAAGTGGTTTCAAGTTTATTATCTTTGTTTATTGGAAAACATTTGATGGGAGAAGGTGGAAAGTTAACTTCATGTCTTACACCAGCTTAGCTCAAAAAACTTGCTTGCTTTCCTTCTGCTCTTCTGAACACTCAAAACAGACTGCTGGCCTCACATCAGGTTCAACATGCATTTAGAGTCAGGAGGATTTATGTGGTTTAACAACTGTTTTAAGGATTGAAGAAAAAAAACCTTTTTGGTCAGTAGAAATTAGTCTTAATTGCTGCCTTACATAATCAAAGCCTGTGATTCATGTTCCTGTTCAGGACTTTGTCATCTACCTGATGAGCGGGAACAGCATTATCTTTGGCTGCTGCAGGGAGCACAGTACAGGGGACAGTGAGGAGCAGCTAAAGGTAGACATCCTTTTGTTTGCTCCAGATGTCTTACCTCAGCACTGCTGCATCAGACGGCTGGACTCTTGCATCTCCACATCTGCAGAAGGGCCCAGAAAGACTGTGACCCTGCTGAAGCCTCTCCATGGAGCTCCTGTTACCAGAAATGGCTTCCTGCTGAAGGAAGAGGAGGAGCTGAATCCTGGGGATCTAGTGGGTTTAGGAAAACACTACCTGTTCCTGTTCAAGGATCCCACCTGCACCTCAGGACCCCTACAGACACCCTTCTGGATGAGCAGACTTTTTCCAAACTGTGATACTAAGACTGCTTGTTTTTCCTGTGGCTCCTCTGTGGGAATCAAAAGGTTTTCACCTCCCCGATGGAGGGACCTAGAGGGGACCGAGGCTGTGCTTGCCTACGAGGTTTATCAGGAGGAGCAAGTACTGCAGGAAGTTATGGACATGTCGGACCACAAAGGAGATGCACCAAAGCTTACACCTGCCTTCCTGCTAAGTCTGTGTATTCAGCACTCCACCTCCACCTTTCCCCAGAGTCACCTGAGACAGCTGCTGCTCTTCACTGCCAACCAGATCCAGCAGCTTATCTGGGTAGGGACCACTCTGCTCTTTCTTTGTAAATCTTGATTCTCAGTGTGACATAAGCATTAGATATAATGGAAATCAGATGGTTGATGTTTGATGGTATTTGAAACCGATATTTTCGGTATGTTTTTTTACTTTCAGGAGAAGACAAAAGAACTTGCAGCAATGCAGCCTGAAATGTGAGTATATGAGGCATCATGGTATCATGTCTCTTAGCAACAAGATAATACACTTGTTTTAGAAAATCTTGTCAAGTCAATTTTGCTTGCAGCTTTGGCCGAACTCTTTCCTCATTGTGTGCAATCAAGGCCTAATTTCTGCAATAACATTATGAAATACTGGACTTTAGAATTTGGCTTACATTTAATTCAGATTTAATAAGATATTATAAGCAGAAGTTAGAGAAATACAATTGCTTAGATTTGAGTTTCTGCTCCTAACATGAACCCCATTCACCTGAAAAGCCCAAATATTTTCCAATGCTTAGCTCTAGTAATGTGGTTGGCATCTGACGTTACCATCATTGGTTGCCAGCACCTATATTCAATTGATTGAATTTTGTAAGTTTTGTTACTTGTCCTCTCTACAGCAGCAGGAAGTCAAAAACCTCTGCATAAGCTGAACTACAGTGTCCTAAAAAACAGAAAACATTATTGGAATTTAAAATTTTGAGTTGATTTCAGAGTCTCCATAACAACATCCTCCAGTCAATACAATCTGATCCAGTACTTGCATTCGTGTTCTTGCCAACTTGCCAAGGAATATGTTTGCATGTAACTTCTTGGGACAAGGTAAGTCTAAAATTGTCCAGTGAACCTATTTTTTGCTTAGCGTAATGAGACAAATCTAGAGACAAAACACTTGGTTGGATTTAAGGTTTATAGAACAACAGCTGAGAGCTTTTCTATCAGTTTTCAAGTTTTGTCATCATCAGAGTGTCTCTATGTTATTTACCATGGCAAAGAAAAAATAACAGGTACAAAATTTGTTAATTTCTGTTAATTTATTATTTATCCTGTAGTAGCTCCAGGTTATTTGTTTTTTAGGAGTGAGTCATAAGCTACTGTATACCCATTTTTTAACTTTGTAACTTTCTGATCAACTGTTCTGTAGAACAGTTCTTGAGTCACATATCTCATTGAAAATATGTTGAACTGAAATAAACCTGATTTTTTTATGTTGTTTATTTTATTCTTGGAGTGAAAGTTAATTAAGAAGCTAGTTAATCCGCAATGCCATGACACTAATAGGTTTAATATAAAACAATAATCTTAAGGAAGAATGAAGCATGACATAAGACATTAAGGTTTGGCAATTTAATTGACATAACTACAGTGTTGAAGAAAAAAGATTGCAAATTCAAAAGCAGACTGGCAAAATTAGAATGCACAACACAGTAAAAGTTATTTTCATTTTCAGTCTCCAGAAAGCATGCCTCCTGGATTAGCTGTTGGAGTGTGTTTTAGAGAAAAGGGAGGCTACACTGATTCTCTACATTTTTCCCACTAGAATCTCCTCCGACATTCACTCTGAACTTCAGCATCTCAGCATCTCAGAGCTGATCTCAGGTCTACAGCCGCTTGTGCACTGGATGTCCAACTCTATTGAACTGCTGCACTTCATTCAGCACAGTGTGCCCCAGCTGATCCAAAGAGAAGGGGAAGAAGGTACAAAAACAAAGCTCATTGGCATATTTATCAGTTGTTACCAGTGTCAAAGCTGCAGTGAGTATTAATGTGTATATATGTGTGTTTGTGTGCGTGTGTGTGTGTGTGTGTGTGTGTGTTGCAGCTGTGTCTGACGCTGAGATGTTCTCCACTCGAACAGCCTGTGAGGAAGCCATGACAGTCCTGGAGGAAGTCATCATGTTCACCTTCCAACAGTCTGTCTACTATCTCACAAAGGTCAGCTCACAGAAATAAAAAAACACACACTGAGGTCAGCTCCCAAACTTACATGGCCTGATATTTTTCACAGTAAAACTATTGTTCACATATTATGCTTCTTTATTGAAGTCCCCAACACTCCCACAATGACATCACTGTATTTCATTCCCTGCTGACCTGCTGCTGAATAAGAGCAGGGGTCACATGGTCAGCAGGAAATCTGGCTGTTTAAACACACTTTCTTTTTTATTCAGACCGAAACACAAAGAATGGAAACTCTGATTTGTCTGTAAGGCTCAAAAAGACAATCCTGTCCATCTCTGGTTTGTTGAGAATGAGTTATATGATGAGACCTTCTGTGGCCTCATTTCCACATAAAGAACCAGGAACTTTCGGCACTAGAAAACACTTTTTTAAGGATTTTAGGGTGTTCCCTTAGCCTGTCAGTCTCCATTTCTAAACCAGTTACACAATAGTCCCTCACATGGAAATCCTTTTTAGAGTTTTGGTTGATTTTATCCAGAATACAACAGATAGTACCTCTTCCAAACTTCAAAATACCCAAACTTTCCATTTAAAGTCAATTTATGGAACACTTAAATAATCATGTTTAATATTTTGTTAAGAACCAGTCTAGGGGATACTAGGTGTAACATAAAGGCAACCAGTCCCTTCCAGTCAGTAAACAAGAATTAAATTGTTTGTTTCAGTTCACAAACATCACCAAAGTTACCTCGGGGGGAGGAAGCTTACAACAACAAACAAAACAGTCTTATAAATCAAATGTCTTACCTGCTTCTATGAGGGGAAAAAAGATATACAAACCTGCACTGACTCCCTAAACGTTACAGGAGAAAACTACCAACCCAAAGCTATTTTCCCCCTATTTTCCCCGGACTGCTTTAATTAACTACTTTTGATTCTTAGAAAACCTAAATTAGATGGTTCTCAACACACGAAGCAATAAAGCTTTTCATGACAAGGGACTCTGCTTCTGCAATCTCCTTTTGAAAAAGCAGCCATCAGCTCCCAACCAATCCCAGCCCAATGCAGGAGAGCATCCCCCCAATCAACAGCTGGTGCGCCCACTGCTGCCATCCAATCATGACTCACGACCTGTGTGAAGCAGAAGAGCAGAGAGACGGGGGAAAAGAAAAAGCTCTCTGCTACACACAGTGATCAACACGCGATACCTTAAATATGACCCACAGTCATAACAATTTCACTAATAGAGTTTTCGGCCACAGGTGGTTGAAAAGATGTTCTGAGCAAAACAATGTAAAAGTGTTGTCATATTTGCATTTGCTATGTGAATATACAAAAAAGTAAGTGAACTCATAAAGATCTAGTATTCTCAAGATAAAGCATGACCATAAAAACCTGATATCTTCGCTGCCTGTTATGGGCATGTTATGAAATTGCATGATTTTTCTTTTTAGTTCTCTCATGATTTTTGAGTTTGAGTGTTTTAGCCATTTAGGGCCTCCATAGAATAGACGGTGAGAAACACCTTGCAGCAAGAAGCAGCCCATGAATATTTGTAACTGAAATAATTTTGCAAAGAAATGTTTATCTATCTGTCAGGCTGGGCACCTACAATAAGGGAGGGCAGAATAACATTGTTTTCTTTTTTCTTTCCAAACACAACTGTTTCATCATCTGAAAAAACATAAAAAAGCAAAACTTTGTCATTAACGTTATTGCTGCTAACATTACATTATCAACACTGAAGTTAACATTAGAGCCATTTTCACAGGCTTGAGCAAAATATTTATCAAAGTTATCCTTGCTTCAGTACCTTTCTGTCACCCTTTTCCCTCACCCTTCACTTCACTCTTTCACCTTTTCGCCGCCACTCTCAGCAAGCTGCAGTAGAGCTGGAAAAAAGTTGAGACTACAGTGTTCATTTTTTTTTTAAAAAAAAGTTATTTGCAGGGCAGTGTTATATTTCATGAGTACAAGTCAACACTCTTAATGTGGTCCATGCAAAAATATAGACTATACGTCACCTTTTGCTGGCTCTCTCTTACCACTAGCCTCCTCCTCACTCTCCTCTCTTTGTTTTTGTGTTTTTAAATAATCAGCAATAGACCACTTCATTCCATGTAAATGATGGTGCTCTCTTCAGAACAGGAGAGAGTTTAGGTGGAAGATAAGGTACGTGTATTAAAGGGAGCATTAAAACAATGCACTTGCACGAATGTGACCAGATGAAATTCTGACCGACACACACTGGAAAAAAGGTTGCATATGTGACCATTTTGGTCGCAGAGCCCTGATAACCCCTCCATGTTATAGCTGCTCATTAAAATCTGTCAATAGAAGATGCAAACTGCCCTACACATACTGCTCCTGCTTCCCTTTTGCAGCCTGTGCTGCTGATATTATTATTTTGTATTATTATTAGTGTCCAATTTATTCTCCTCCTTTCATGTGTCCTCTTTAAAGAAAGGTTTTAGTCTTCCTTAGCTCTTACAGTGTCTTTCTGTATGAAGTTGCGTTGTGCATGTTGATTCCTCTTATATTATAATCCAATTCGATAACTGTATTCATCTTTGTTTGTAACATCTCACTGGTACAGTCAGTCTTTCAATCAATCAATCAATCAGTCTTTATTTATATAGCGCCAATTCATAACAAACGTTATCTCAAGACGCTTTCCAAGCGTTAACAGGTCTAGACCTGTAAATGGTAATAAAATTTAAGTCAAAGAGAGAAGTGTGAGTCACAGTGCATTTCCTACAGAGGAAGACCAACTGTCAGAAGTGAAACACCCAACAGGAGAACAGGGGAAGTCAGCAGGGGGAAACATTTTTTTCTATGCATGCAACTCACTCAGCCTGAGTCATTTGTTTCTGTGTGTGTGTGTGTGTGTGTTTGTGTGTGTGTGTGTGTGTGTGTGTGTGTGTGTGTGTGTGTGTGTGTGTGTGTGTGTGTATGCATGCATGCGTGCATATGTGCATGTGTGTGTGTGGAGCAGGTGATGTCATGTTTTAAAACAATGGTAGATCTGTAAAATAAAGGAAAGATAAGAGGTGTAATTGGCGTAAGGACAGATAAAGAGCTGCTTTTCCTGTTTTAAAAGCTTGAACCTTGGGATTTACATTTTTTTCCAGTCATGTAAAAGAAGAGAAATAATTAAAATGGTTAGACAAACAAGGATACCAACAAAAAAGTAATATTTATAATAGGGGTACAATAGTACACGTACTCGATCTGGACCGTTTCAGCACAGGGCCTTCAGTCCGGTCAGCATGCGGACTGATCGGCCCTGTATTTTCCAAACTATAAGCTTCATTTTTTTATAGTTTTGCTGGTTCTGCAACTTATAGTCAGGTGCAACTTATATATGAAATACATGAGGTGCTGTGTTATTGGATACTTTAATAAATAAAGATCACTAAATTCATACATGGGGAGTACTGATGAGGAAAAATCTCTGCAGCTCCGACAGCTCTGTGCCCAGACAGAGGCTCTGCATTTCTAGCTTTGACAGCCTGAGTAGCGCCTGATTGCTCACATCTTCTTTGCTCTGTGTTTTAGATAGTTTTTCAGGATTCGAGTCACAAACTAGTGTCAAAACTCCCATAACTTTTTAAAAGTGGGGATGTTCATTTTATGGAGCTCATTTAAGCTCACACTGCATAGGTCTCACATGTGTTGTGCCAATCTAGCTATCCCCAACAGTAATTGTTTCCCCTGGCAACAGGAGTGCACACATATTCAGTAAAGATGGAGCAACATTAATGCGCTTGATTTCTTCACAGTAAATTAAAACTAAAAAAATTACATTGTTTAAGTCAGTGTTTTGGTGTTTTAATCATCGAGATTTTTCCACATGGAACATCTTAAAAATATATTTTTTTATTCTTTGGTAAGTGTAACATCATACTAAGTACTGAATGGAAAAAACAAGGCATTGTTTTTCCTTTAATTCCTTGTTTGTTGTTTGTCGAACTAAATACACGTGATTATCCAAAATCGTTTCAAGAGAATTGAGACATCCACTCCTCGGGAGCGTCAAATGACGCGACATGTTTTGGTGATGACAGCATCAGCTGATAGCCGGTGGATCGTCAGTCTGCTCTAACAGCTGTTTGTGTGTCTGCACATGTGCGCTGTAATAAGTCTAATAAAATAAAAACAGTAACAGAGCTTTGTCTGTGTTTTTAACCTGTTTAACAAACACTTTCACATGAAGGAAACCTGACCTCTGTTTATTCTGAGTCCAGTTTAGAAGCACACGGATCACTTTACCACTATAATGCGTCATTATTAGATTATTTATTTATATTCAGCCTAGAGCGTATCTGATGGTGAACCCTGAAACTTATTAATATAACCCAGTTTATGATGCCTCAGGAACTCTGGATATTAGTTATTAATTAGATCTCAGGGAAAACAGAAATCCTGTTACTCTTTACAAACCTCACAGCTGTTTTTTCTCTCAGACTTAAATTCTGTTCATAAAGAAAAACAGAATCAACAAGAAAATGAAGGACAGAAATAATTGATCACCAATATTGATTTTCTATCTTTTTCATTGCACTCTATGAATTGTTTTTCTGTTAGATGATGAATTTGACCTAAACAGTTTTATAAACTCAGCAGTGATCCTCTGTTATATTGATTTTATGACGGCTGTGTTCAGTATTTTGAGCTTTAAACTCACATCAATCTTTTTTAACTCCAGCTCTATGACCTGTTTCAGGATTATCCTCTGGATACTGACTGTTTTCAGCTCCGTCTTTTCGCTCTCATTAAACTCCGCTGATCAGAAGTTTCAGAGTTTCAAGGCTGAGCTGCTGCAGCGTCCAATCACTGAGTGATATCCCATATGGGGGCGTGTCTGTCGTCGAAAAGACTTCCGCAAAGGCAGCTCTTGTTTCTCCTCGATCATCGCTCCTCTGATCAACCTCCTCCCTCCTCCTCTCTCCTCCGACCACAGTTAACGCTTTGGGACACCCTTCAATATGGCGCACTAGAGAGTACTTCCGGTGCCGCAGAGGAGAGAGGAGACTGCATTTTGGCGCTTTGAAACGCACCCACTGTGATTGTTTTCTGGCTTGGATTTCTTCAGTCTATTACTTTACTCGAAATGTACTATAATAAACAGAAGAATCCTGACCATCAAATGATTTATTTTGTAAGTACTTCAGATACTACTCTATAACCTCTGTGATTGTGAACAATACAGTACTTACAAAATAAATCATTTGGATGGTCAGGATTCATCTGTCCATTTGGGGGGGGGGGGTACAAATTCTGGCATAAGGGAGAAACTCACTAAAATAATCACAAGAAATACTTGTTCATAATCACTGAGCTATCTTTGAAGTCTCCTGTATGAGAACATTTTGGTTTCCCAATGAAACACAACAGTGAAAAGAAAAATAAATATTTGCATTTATGTCCCTTGCTGTACTGAAAAATGTACCGAATCAAAACTAAGAACTGTACCGACCTGAAATGTTTTGTGTGCCGTTACACCTCTAACACCCCCCCCCCCCCCCCCCCCCGTTTTCATTTTATTTTTATTTTTTAAATAGTATTCTATCTAAATATTAGCCACAACTACAATTCAATATCATCCATGCAATATTATTCAACATTCAGCAGCATTTAATATTCAGTGCTTTCATTTGTTAAGAGCTCAGTCTGAGACCTTCTGATTCGACCTCTGAGGAAAAAGAGGAGAAGGGTCAGATTAAGGTCCTGAGTGTTCCCTGAACAGGTGAGTCTTCAGACCTCTCTTAAAAGTAGATAGGGACTCTGCTGATCGTATGGAGTTGGGTAATTCATTCTATACTGAATTCTCTGAATTCTATTTCTACTGAATACTCTATACTGAATTTATAGCACAGTCGTCCCAAAACTACAGCCCGCAGGCCTGATACGGCCCACTTCCACATTTGGCCCTGCCCCCTGAACAATACCAGAGACACATTATGATTTTTTATGGAGAGAGTTTGGCTGTAAAATTCTCACTAGATTTTTTTATAACACCCCAGATGAAAAGTATGCAAACATATTTTCTGGAACTTCTCTAAGATAAAACCCTTCTGGATGTTGTAAATGAGACTATAGATGACATAATAGGCTATGAGATTCCAAACAGTTGTTCTATATGTATCTGGGAAACACTGAAGAAACTATTCAAGGAAAAGACAGGTACCTGATTAAGATTCTACTCATAGCCAACAAAAAAGCTATCATTAGAAACCGGAACACTGGTTTCAAAACATTCAGGACATCTTTATAACGGAAAAACTGACATACCAACTAAAGCTCACGCCCGTGACAAGAACTGGAGAAAATGGGCCACGTATGCGGAAAGTGAGAAGGAGTAACCAAACTGTCTCAAGTGATTACGGAAGACCCATATATGAGAAATGCCCTTGAAAATGTTTTTGTATGTTTGATGTGCTGTTTTTCAACTGTTTTCTGAAATGGAAAGAAAACCAAACTTAAACAGTCTGTTCTCCACAGAGTATGTACCCATTCCTGTCAGGTGTGCTAGAGGGCAACCCGTTCTCAGAGAGCAGCCAACTCAGGGTACCTGATGGGCTTAGCAACATCCTGGAGGTTTTGAAGGAGGCCTTGGATCTCCTGAAAGTCTATCAGGTCCACTCTGACATCTCCTTGCAGCTGTGTGCTTACCTGTTCTTCTTCATCAATGCCTCGCTGTTCAACACACTCATGGAGAGAGGTAATATTGCAGATTCAGACTCATGATTTTCTGAGCCTACCTGGCTTACTTTCACTTTCAGATATTTTCGGAGACTGAAGTATCTCAATTATAAAATCCTCTGATATGACACATTTTTTCTCCAGGTTCTCAGTCTGGGTTCTACCAATGGTCCCGTGGAGTTCAGATCCGGGCCAACCTGGACCTTCTGATGGACTGGATACAGAATGTTGGGTTGGGAGAAATGGCTTCAGAGTTTTTCCAGAAGCTCTCATCTGCTGTCAACCTGCTGGCCACACCCAGAGAAAGCCTCTTACAGGTCAGAGGTTGCCCGCCTCTCCTTTCCTGTTTGTGTCACAGCAGGGGCGTGTGTGACTGCTGATCAGAATCATGTCTGCATCAGCCCGAATGCTCTCATTGTTTCAGAGGTTTCAGAGTGTCATTAATAATCTGTGTTTATGTGCTAGGCTCAGGAATGTTGGAACTTTACTAAGCCCTGTAACTGTGGCTGTGTGACTCAGTTTTAACCTGCTTTGTCTTACTGATGTCAAACAAAGAGACAAGTCACAGTGCCATAAAACTCACCAGACTTACTGGTGTATTGTTACTGAAGCAATAAAATCAGATACATTTTAACTACCTTAATGACATACAGAAAAGAGTGAGAGTACATAGATGAATGAAATGGCATTAATCTAACATCATAAAATCCATAGGAATATCTCAGTGTAAATGAGTGTTAACATTTTCAACAAACTATCATATTACATAACTGTAGAGGCAGTTTAAAGCCTGTGACAGCTACTTTTATAGTTTTTCTGTGTTCCTCAGCTAAGCAGCAATTTCTAGCCAACCAAACCTTTAATCCCTTTGCAATGTCATCAGCGAAGACCAGAGGTTCCTGCCCCAGGCAATTCCACCAGCTCTTCTGGAAGGATACCAGGGGTGGACTGGGGCAAAAAAGAGGCCCGGGAGTTTAGTACCTGACTGGCCCACTCAGGGACCCGGGGCGTTAATCAGCTGCCATGTTGATGTTGGCAGGGGCATCACTAGACCTGATACTGTACTGGGGCACACCTGGGGCACAAAGAATTCATGAGAGCGCACAAAGTGCGTGAGAAAAAAACCATATTGAGCACTTATTTATCATCAAAAAACATAAGTAGATCTTTAAACTATTCAATCATATTAGACTTTGTTGTTGTCTAGATCTTTGATTAACCACCTCAAATGTACTGCGGTAATGCATTTGGCCTACTTGTGCACTTTACTCTAGACTTCTAAACCATAACTGAAAAAAGCAAGAAGGAAGAGCAATGAATCTTTTTGAAATATTTATTTCAGTAAACATCTGCAAACTGAACATTTACAAAAGTAAAAAAATTCATGCTGATGAAACTCACTGGAAATTCCCCCAACAGCTCCTTTGTCCCTGCTGCTGGCGAATAACTCTCTGATATCCATCTAGGAGTTACAGTTCGAGTCAAATCAAAATCAAAATAGTATATTTAACAAGTTGTTGTCAGCTAACATTGCCTACCTCACGCATTGATTCTCATCGCCTCGCTCTCTCGGCTGGATGTTGGTTAATGCCACTGAGCTGAACTCTACAAAAGATACGTTTTGACATCTAAACTAGCCTACATGCGTTGTGCTAAAAGTTAACAAGCTATCACATTACCATATAGCTTACCTCACTACCATCGCCCCGGTCATGGTGTCCTCCTCCACCTCCTCCAAACGTCATCGGCGATGCTGCCGCCTCGAGAGCTGCAGGTGATGCTGTAAATGGTGATTGACACACCATGTGGGCCAATGTTGATTAGCCAGACACTAAAGAAACAGTAAACCAGCGGCGGAGTCTTTTTTTTTTTTTTCAGTCTTGGCCGTACAGGCCCACCTAGGCAGCGGCCCACCGGGAAACCTCCTGGTGCTCCCGATGGCCAGTCCGCCGTTGGAGGATACCAAGATGTTCCCTGGCCAGCCGAGAATTATAATCTCTCCATTGTGTCCTGGGTCTACCCCGGCGTCTCCTCCCAGCAGGGCATGCACGGAACGCCTCCCCAGGGAGGCGTCTGATAGGCATCCTCACTCCTCTCCATGCGAAGGGGCGGCGGCTTTACTCTGAGTCTCCCCTGGATGTCTGTGCTCTGAACCCTAAGACTGAGACCAGACACCCTGTGGAGGAAAATCCTTTCAGCTGCTCGTATTCATGATCTTGTCCTTTCGGTCATGGCTCACAGTTCTTGACCATAGGTGAGGGTTGGAATGTAGATTGACCAGTAAATTGAGAGCCTTGCTGTCTGGCTTAGCTCTCTCTTCACCACAACAGACCAGTATTGCATCCACATCACAGCCAACGCCGCCCGATCCATCCGTCAGTCTCTCGCTCCATTTTCCCCCCTTTCCAGGTAAGAACCATGGCCTCAGACTTATAGGTTCTTAGAGTTGCCCAGCTGCTTCACACTAAGCTGCAAACCGCCCCAGTGCGAGCTGGAGGTTAGTGTTTTTCGGTGAGGCCAATAGTACCACATCATCTGCGAAAAGCAGAGATGGTATTCTAAGACCCCCTCCGCTGCTTGGATGCGCCATCCTGTCCATAAAAGTAATGAACAGAATCGGTCACAAAGGCAGAGCCCAACCCTGATGATGAACGAGTTTGACTTACTGTTGGCAAAACAAAACAAACTCTCAGTCCGGAAATACACACACACACACACACACACACACACACACACACACACACACACACACACAAGATACCTCGAGGGACAAGGTAAAAAAGCCCTCTCCAGATCCACAAAGCATATGTGGACTGGTTGGGCAAACTCCCATGCCCCCTCTAGCACCCTTGTAAGGGTAAAGAGCTGGTCTAGTGTTCCACGACCAGGACGAAACCCGCATTGTTCCTCCTGAATCCGAGGTTCAGCTAACTGCCGGACTCTCCTCTCCAGCACCCTGGAGTAGACCTGATCAGGGAGGCTGAGAATTGTGATCCCCCTGTAATTGGAGCAAGTTGGAGTTGTAGATGAATTAATAAATGAGCTATATTTCCCAAGCTGCGGAACCAGGTTTTACATGTTTAGATTCATTGTACAATCTAGCATTTATCTCGGGATCCAATGTGAAACTTCTCTTTCTCTGTGACGACAGTTTTGCTTCATTTTTGTTGGTTTGCTGGTTTGCCAATGGCCAAAAATCTCTGAAGAAGAACGAGAAGCATGTGGGGGATGAAGAAAACATCTTCACCCGCGCTAAGTTTTGATTTGTTGTGTTGTTGTTGACATCTTTAAAAATGGCCTCAGTAGAAGAACCGAGAGGACACAGAAGGGCAACTTTGGTGTCAAAGAGGAATAGCATGTCGGTTGTCTGGACCTATTTTTGATTTAGGAAAGAATTTTTTATATGTTGACAGTATCCTTTGTCGTGTTGGTCATACTACAGAAAGATTTGTTGCTTATGTTCAGTGAATAATGCAGAAGATGAACATCCCCCCCAAAACAATCGCATGCTAAATCGCTATCGCAATATTGGTCCAAAAAAATCGCAATTAGATTATTTCCCAAAATTGTTCAGCCCTAATCTGCTTTCCACTTCAAGACAGATGGGTTTATTTAATTTGGAAAAAAAATCAACAAACAATCAGTTTACATAGCTAAGCTGAGTTCAGTAGTTTCTGAAAAAAAAAACAATGACCAACTTTGAAAAGACACCTGGAAGACAGAATCCATCAACTTAGCTCAACTCAACTTTATTTATAGAGCACTTGCTCTTTTCTCCCTCTTACGAACTCCAGTTAGGAGGCAAGCAGCTGCATTTTGCACCAGCTGGAGACATGCGAGGGATGAGTGGCTGATTACCATATATAGTGCATTACAGTAATCTAGCCAAGATGTGAAAACGCATGGATTACTGTTTCAAAGTGCTTTAGTGCAAGGAAAAGCTTCACTTTTGCCAGCTGCCTGATTTGAAAGAAGCTGGACTCAACCATCCATCCATCCATCTTCTACCGCTTCTCCGGGTCTGGGTCGCAGGGGCAGCAATGTCATCAGCGAAGACCAGAGGCCCCTATCCCAGGCCACTTCCACCAGCTCCTCTGGGAGGATACCAAGGCATTCCCAGGCCAGCCGAGAGATATAATCTCTCCATCGTGTCCTGGGTCTACCCCGGGGTCTCCTCGAACCACCTCATCTGACTCCTCTCGATGCGAAGGAGCAGCGGCTCTACTCCTGAGCCCAGACACCCTGCAGAGGAAGATCATTTCAGCCGCTTGTCTTCGCAATCGTGTCCTTTCGGTCACGACCCACAGCTCATGACCATAGGTGAGGGTTGGAACATAGATTGACCGGTAAATTGAGAGCCTTGCCTTCTGGCTCAGCTCTCTCTTCACCACAACAGACCAGTACAGCATCCGCTGCCGACGCGCCCCGATCCGGCTGTCAAACTCTTGCTCCATTTTCCCCTCACTCGTGAACAGGACCCAGAGATACTTAAACTCCTTCACTTGGGGAAGAGACTCTCTCCCGACCCGGAGTGAGCAGTCGGCTGAGAACTATGGCCTCAGACTTAGAGGTGCTGATCTTCATCCCGGCTGCTTCACACTCGGCTGCAAACCACCTCAGATCTGGAGGTCAGTGTTCGATGAGGCCAATACGACCACATCATCTGCAAAAAGCAGAGCTAGGATCCTAAGGCCCCCGAAACTGACACCCTCCGCCACTTGGCTGCGCCTAGAAATCCTGTCCATAAAAGTAATGAACAGGATCGGTGACAAAGGGCAGCCTTGGCGGAGCTTAACCCTCACAGGGAACGAGCTTCACTTACTGCTGGCAATACGAACCAAACTCGCACTCCGGAAATACAGAGATCGAACAGCCCGATTCCATATTCCCGGAGCACCCCCACACAGGATACCTCGGGGGACACGGTAAAAAAGCCTTCTCAAGATCCACAAAGCACATGTGGACTGGTTGGGCAAACTCCCATGCCCCCTCTAGCACCCTCACAAGGGTATAGAGCTGGTCCAGTGTTCCACAACCCGGTTTCCGTAACTGAGGATCAGGCCGCCAAGGCCCCTACGGCTCCTCTTGCAGGTGGTGGGTCCACAAGAGGATGGACCCATGTCATCCTTTTGGGCTGAGCCCAACCGGTCCCCATGGGTGGAGGCCCAGCCACCAGGCGGGCCCCAACTCCAGGCCTGGCTCCAGAGTGGGGCTCCAGTGACCCTCCGGCCAGGGTGAACTGATTCTGGTTGGTGCTCATCATTAGGGATCTGTGACCACGCTTTGTCTGGCCTCTCACCTAGGACCAGTTTGCCTTGGGAGACCCTACCAGAGGCAATTGCCCCCGACAACATAGCTCCTAGGAACATTGCGGCACTCAAACCCCTCCACGGAGGGGCTGGACTTAACCACTGAGCTTATTTGCCAAGCCAATTCAAAATCACAGTCCATCTCAAAACCCAGGTTTGAAACTGTCGGCTTTTAAAAAAATCTGCCAAATCAGGTCAAAAGGAGGGGGTTCAAAGGGCCACTGGGACCAAACACCATTACTTCTGTTTTTTTTCTAATTAAAACATAAAAAGTTCAAAGCCACCCAGGCTTGGTTGTCTTCAAGACATGCCAGAAGTGGTGTGAGGGAGAAAGTGTTATTGTTTTTCAACAGCAGACAGTGGAGCAGAGCTGGACTTTGAATTTCCAAGATTTACACACATAGTTTTGTCAGCTAGATACAATCTGAATCATTCCAGTGCAGTACCGCAGATAAAAACTAGTTGGTGTTGCCGAGCCACTGGGGTATTGTGGTCAACTGTATCAAAGGCTGCAGTTAGGTCCAATAGAAGAAGAATGACATGGTCACCAGAGTCATTTTCTAGGAGGATGTTGTTAAAAAACTCTTAATAAAACTTGCTCAGTGCTATGTAGAGTTTTAAAACCAGATTGAAAAACCTCCAGGACTTCATGATCATCCAGAAAGGACTTAAGCTGAAGATGAACATCTTTCTCCAAGATTATTGAAATAAAAGGGAGCTTGGAGATGAACTGACTGCCCTATACTAGGGAAAACATCTTTAAATATTCTTGGAGAGACAGCCTCACAAGGAGAGCCTGATGGCTTAAGGTGGCTAACCAGATCTTCTAAAGATGACACAGGCCCAAACATATCAAAAGCTGCAGAATAAGTAACAGGGTCAAAGGGGTCAGCTATGGGAGCTGAAAGGAGAATCCTGGCAGTGGCAACCTTATTAATAAAAAAAAGTGCAGGAAGCTATTACATGTTTCAGGAGATACCTTCAAGCTGACAGTCTTTTTGGGCATTTAGAACAGTGAATCATCCTTTCTGCTTCTGTCACAAGATTAACCTTACATATTGATGCTGGTTTTATGTTACCATGTTACCTTCATAACTGCTTAAATGAATGTATTGTAGCGTTGCGCCCGATACTGCGGGAACCAGCTAGCAGAATGATGAGGAGACGATATTGGCTTTAAATCCACAAACCGGCCTTTATTGCCCTCTTGAACAGGCTAACCCCGGGGTTGGAGGAGTGCCCAAAACAACGAAACGTGCCCTCAACAAGACTTTCCGGTCGCGAACTCTAACAGTCCCGCACTCTCTTTTCTTTCCTCCCCTTTTCCCCCCACTTTCCCAAAAACTGACCTATCAGGCTCAACTAGGGCAGCTCCTTCCCCCCACAAACTCCCCATCAACACCCCCCTATTCCTGCAGGGTCGCTACACTGCCCCCCCCTCTAATTCCTCGTCCCCGAGGAATGACAAAGTCCTGGAAGCGACCCGGAAGGTGCCTTTCTCTCTGTGACCTCCTTACTCCTCCTCCCAATGGCGGATTTCCACTTGCTGCAGCAGTACCCCTCGGCACCACTACTCCAAACGGTGTCACCTCTTCTTCTTGAGGCACGTCCTGTCGTTGCCTTGATGGAGTCCCTCTGGGGCGGGGTGACCCAGCCTGTGTTCTGGGAGTAGTCACATGGAAAGCGGGCTGTTGTTTCCCAAGGTATGGTGCCATCCTGTCTCTGTGCAGCACAACTGTGCGACCTCTGGGAGCCAGTTTGACCCGGTACACAACCTCACCAACTCTCTCCACTACATAGCAGGGGCCAACCCAGTTGCTGTCTAGTTTGGGACAGCAGCCTCTCACCCTCTTAGGTCCATACACCCAGATGAGGTCCCCAGCCTGGAAGTCTTGCCCCTTGACATGTGTGTCATAGCTCCGCTTCTGTCGAACCCCTGCCTGCTGGGCCTGATCTCTGGCGAATCTGTGGGCCATTTCCAGGCGATCCTGTAACTGCCTGGCATACTCTGGGCCAGCTACTGCATTTGGTGCATCAGGCGGCCGTCCGAAGGCCAACTGCGGTGGCGTCCTAAGCTCCCTGCCCAACATCAACAATGCAGGGGTGCAGCCAGTGGATTCTTGGACTGCACTGCGGCACGCCATGAGAATGAGGGGTAGTTGTAGGTCCCAGTCACTCTGATCTACAGCAGTGGTGAGGGTTAACTGGGCACTCAAAGTCCGCATAAAGTGCTCCACTAACCCATCGCTTTGTGGGTGAAGTGGGGTGGTTCTTGTCTTTCGGATACCAAGCTGATTACACATTGCGGCGAATACTTGGGACTCAAAATTCCGCCCTTGGTCGGAGTGGAGCTCCGAGGGTGTTCCAAAGCGGCTGAACATTCCTTGCACCAAGGCTTCTGCAACGGTGGTTGCTTCTTGGTCAGGAAGGGGGTACGCTTCCACCCACTTTGTAAAATAGTCTATAGCGACCAGAACATACCGGTTCCCTCGGTTGGTACGCGGAAGTGGACCCAACACATCAACTGCTACCCGGTCCATCGGTGCCCCAACACGGTGCTGTTGTAGAGGTGCGCAAGACTGACCTTGGGGGCCTTTACGGGCAGTGCAAGGGTCGCAGCGGCGGCAGTAATCCTCAACATCCCTCCTGCACTGTCCCCAATAGAATGTTTGCCGCAGCCGTCTTAATGTTTTCGTCACTCCAAAGTGACCTACCCCCGGGGACCCATGATGCACCTCCAGCACTTTGTCCTGGAGGTCCTTTGGCACAACAACCTGCCATCGTGGCTCCCCAGTGGCCGGTTCTCGCCAGCACCTCTTCAGGACTCCTTGCTGAAGCTCCAACCCAGGCCACTGTGACCACAGGCCTCTGACTGTGGCCGACTGGGCCACCACATCTTCCCAGGAGGGCCGGTTGACCGTCTCCAACCATCCCATGACCATCTTAAGGTCAGGGTCCCCAGTTTGCAATTCACCCCATCCCCTCACATCCCTGGGTAATAAAGCTTGACAGACCACCTCTCCGGTCTGAAGGTCAGCTGCTTCTCGTTCTTCAGCCCGTTTGCAGTGGTGACAGTCTAAGGCACATGGTCGCCGGGATAAGCTGTCTGCATTTGTGTGATTCACCCCGGCTCTGTGTTGTATGGTGAATTGAAAGGCCTGAAGTTGTTCAATCCATCTGGCAACTTGTCCTTCCGGCTCTTTGAAGGACATCAGCCACTTCAAAGCAGCATGATCAGTGCGGATGGTGAATGGAAGACCACAGAGGATGTGCTTGAACCGCTTTACTGCATCAACTACCGCCAGAAGTTCTTTGCGAGTGGCACAGTAGTTCCTCTCTGACTTATCCAAAGTACGGCTGTGGTAAGCAACAACCCGCTCTCCGTCCGGGGTCAACTGCGAGAGTACAGCGCCAAGGCCCATGTTGCTAGCATCTGTGTCCAGTATGAATGGTAGCTCTATGTTTGGTGCTGCCAGCACTGGGTCCTTATATAAGGCTTGTTTCAACTCCTGGAAGGCGACATTCTGCTCCGGCCCCCACTTGAAGGTTGTGTCTTTGCGCAGTAAGTCAAACATGGGTGCAGCTATAGTAGAGAATCCAGCCACGAAGCGCCTGTAATAGGAGGCCAGTCCCAAGAATGATCTCAGCTGGTGGATGTCAGTGGGGGTAGGCCAATCCCTGACAGCTGCAACCTTGTCTGGCTCAGTCATGATGCCTGTTCCACTGACCCTGTGACCCAAGAAGGAGACCTCCTGTCGCAGAAAGACGCATTTCTTAGGGTGAAGTTTAAGGCCTGCATCATTAATCCTCTTCAGTACCTCTGCGAGGTTCTCAATTGCTGAATCAAAATCTGGTGCATGAACAAGCAGATCATCCAAGTAGACGAGGCAGCGTTCAGGGGGCACATCCACAAGGACCTTTTCCATGAGCCTTTCAAATGTGGCCGGGGCATTGCATAGCCCAAATGGCATGGTGGTAAACTGCCACAAGCCACGTCCCGTGGTGAAGGCAGTTTTAGCTCTGTCTTCAGGGGCCACAGGGACCTGCCAGTAACCACTCTGGAGGTCTAATGAGGAGAACCATGCTGAGCCAGCCACGTAGTCCAGAGACTCATCTATACGCGGCAGTGGGTAGGAGTCTTTCACAGTTCTGTCATTCAGTGGTCGGTAGTCGACGCAGAACCTTGAGCTTCCATCCTTCTTCGGAGCCATGACGACTGGCGACACCCACGGACTCACTGATGGCTCGATTATGCCAGCGTCACACATCTCCTGTATCATCTGTTCAGCAGCAGCTTGGCGGGCTTTAGGCAAACGTCTAGGCTGTTGGCGGACTGGCTGTGCATCACCTGTTTTGATAGTGTGTTGCACCAAATGTGTTCGGCCAACGTCATTGGGGCCAGTGGCAAAACTGTGCCGAAATTCATACAGGAGGTGCCACAACCTATCTTGTTGCTCCGAGTTAAGACCCTCACGATTCTTTTCCCAGATATCTTGAACGGTTGCACAAGCTGCTGACTCTCTCCTGGATTGGTGCCCCACACTTGCAGTCTGTACAACAGCAGGATGATGTGAATGGCTGTGTGTATCTGGTTCTGGAGTCATGTTTTTGTCGTCAGGCAGGGGTAGGGGGGTTTCTGCAAAGGGGGCTTCCCATTGTTGAGGACTAGGAGGGCATGGTGTGTTCCCCCCTACATCACTACTCTCGTCATTCTGAAATGGGACGGACGTCCCGTCTTTAAATGTAACAGTCCGTGCTTTGAAGTCTAGCGTCACCCCCGCTGCACACAGGAAGTCCATTCCAAGTAGACAGTTCTCCTTTATTCCAGCAATCCAGACTGGTTGGTGGGCTGAATAGGTCCCTATTTCAATCAGTGCCTCCCACCTTCCCAGCATGGGAGCCTTCTCTCCAGTAACCGTGGTGAGGGGAACATTAGTGGTTTGAGTTGGAGCTCCTGCTGGCAGAAGGTCTGGGTGAAGGAGTGATGCAGTTGAGCCCGAATCCAGCAGGGCCTGGGTAGACTGGCCATTAACAAAGACAGGTACTCTACAGCAGCCATGTGTGAGAGGACTGTGGTTGAGAAGGGTATGGTTGACAGGGAGGTGGAGTGCTTTTGCAACTGGTTGTATGTCAATGTCTATGGGGAGCAGTGGATGGCTCGGGTCGTTCCCCTCTACCCCGAGCCCTGAGCGTTTCCCGACTCCGGTACCTGCAGGGAAGAATCAGGCACTGTACAGAGGCGCCATGTGTGACCCTTTTGGCGGCATCTCCAACAGACGAGGTCTTGTTGGTCAGCCGGCAGCAATGCTTTGCGTCCCGGGGCTGTCGGGAATGAGTTGAATCCAGAAGGCTGAAGGACTTGAGTCTGGGGCCGCATAGAGGCTTGTTTGGCTGTCTGGTTGTCCAAGCCTTCTGTGAGGATGTCTTCCACTGCTAATGCTTTCTCTAGTGCTGCCTCCAAGGTCTGTGGGTCAGCAAGTCGGACTTGCTGGCGTAAGGGTGGGGGTGAGAGGCCTCGAATGAAGGCTTCTTTAGTTAACACCAGGCGGGTTGCATCATCAAAATCAGGAAATCCCCTTTGGGCGAGGTAGCGCAGTTCAGCTGCAAACACCCCTAACTTTTCTCCGTATCCTCGCACTCGCTCGTTAAACCTCTGCCGCATCACGACTCCAGGAGTGTTGTTTCCAAAACGTCTCTCTAAGGCCTTTAATATAGCTTGAGGATTTTCCAAGTCAGCTGTGGTCACATCCAAGAGTACTCTTCTTGCCTCCCCTTCTAATGCAGAGATTAATTGGACAGCCTTATCGGCTGGAGACCAGCCATTGGCAATTGCTAGTAGCTCAAACTGGGAGTAATAGGTTTCCCAAGAGGTGAGGCCATCATAACGTCCAACTTTGATGTGGTCATTCCTGGGAGTAGGACCTGGAGCTGGTTTTTGCAGAGTTCCTAAGGCAGCAGTAAGTGCGGTAGTAAGAGCCGGAATAAGGTCACCTTGATGATGATTAGCGGCAGCAGACATGGAGCTAACAGGAGCTGCGGTGGAGGAGCTACACCTGTGTCCCCCCTCTCTGGTGTAAGCGGCTGTCTCTGTACTCTCAGCCAAATGATGACTAGACTTTGGATACACTATGTCAACAGGAACAGTGGCCTCATTATTGTTAGGCTCATCAGTATCAGTATGGCCTCCAGCTTCATGTGCTTTATTAACACCATCTTCTGGCTCTTTCATCATGGACATTACGCTGCCTCCCGATTTACTGAGAAAATGTCCAAAAGCCCGCTCCATTGCAATGCTCATTCTCTGCACAAAATCATCTTCTATTTCAGCTGTTATGTCTTTTTGTAACTCTGGGATAAATTTTGGCCGGCCCACCCCTTTACCTTCAGACCCTCGAGGGGCGGTGACGTCATCGTTGTCTGAGCAGGCGGGGTGAGGTGTGCATGCATGTAGATTGTTTACCTCCTTTCCACTGGCACATGGCTTCTCTGCTACGGTGAAACGGAATGGACTCATCTCTACAACGTCGGGGATTTCCGTCAGCAGTGTGGCGAGTGGTGAGTGACAATCTGTTCCTTTTCTCCTTACAACTTGCCTGGGATTAGATGGCTTTTTCATCGGTGTTTCTGGCGGTGTGTATGGGTCGAAGCCGTCGGGCTTTCTGGTTCTTTCAGCCATAACGTCCCTCAGTTAGCCGCTAGCGGTCGTAGCCCGCTTGTATGTGGGGAATGGAGGCTTAGCAATCCCACTTCTGACACCAGTGTAGCGTTGCGCCCGATACTGCGGGAACCAGCTAGCAGAATGATGAGGAGACGATATTGGCTTTAAATCCACAAACCGGCCTTTATTGCCCTCTTGAACAGGCTAACCCCGGGGTTGGAGGAGTGCCCAAAACAACGAAACGTGCCCTCAACAAGACTTTCCGGTCGCGAACTCTAACAGTCCCGCACTCTCTTTTCTTTCCTCCCCTTTTCCCCCCACTTTCCCAAAAACTGACCTATCAGGCTCAACTAGGGCAGCTCCTTCCCCCCACAAACTCCCCATCAACACCCCCCTATTCCTGCAGGGTCGCTACAGTATTATAGTGCTTCAAGGTCACCAATGAAAAGGTAAAAAGGATGGTTTCTTTTTCAGTGAGGAAAAGAGGTTCAAAGTTGTTCCTTTTATGATGGTTTCAAAGTAACTGTCTTGTCAAGATTATATAGTCCTGAGATCATAGCATATGAATAATATGTTAAATCAATACTCTTGGTAAATTGGATTGTGGTGATAACAAATTAGGATCATTCAGATATTTAGACAACTGGTAAAAGATCAGTTTCTCAAATATTTTTGTTCAGCTATTCATAATTAAATAGGTCTATAAACAGTCTCTGTGGGGTCACCCCCTTACGGATACGCTGGCAGACTGAGGTTCACCAGTTAAAAGAGAAAAATTTAACAGTAAACATGAAAGGCTAATTTTTCTTAAAATATATAAATTGAAATTATTTGACAGTAATAATTCTGTAATAATTTTCATAATTAATTTTTGTCTTATTTCTCAACTCTTTTTAAGCATTCAATTCTGAAGAATCATTTTCTTTCCCAGTTAATATTTAAGATATCTTAAATACAGTTCAGAATCAATATTGTTAGTTTTCCTTGCTTCAATGAATTTGAAGACCTCTGACAGATAAACTTATAAGTTTGGTTCAACCTATATAATTTTTCAATTTTAATTTTTATTTATTTATTTAATTTTGTGGGTTGGTTTGAAACAAATTTGAAATTTTTAATTTCATATTTAGAGCATAGTAGACTGCCAAAATCATAGCAACTTTCATAAATTCCAGATTTTTCATCGTCAGGCACAGAAGATGGAGTACAAATGCGGGAACAGGTGCAGCGTCCAAAGAGTCTTCATTACAAAACAGGTTTGGTACACAGGAGGTTAGTCAACGAGGCAAAGGTAATAATTCTAGCAGTCAAAAATCAGGAAACAGGTTCAGAAATGGGTTCAGAAACAGGATCGAGGGTACATGATAGGTAAACTGTTAAAAGACTAGATGTATTGACTCAATGTAAATTGATAATCTAGCAGAGAAGTGAGGGAACACTCGGGTATAAGAGAGGAAGGGAGGGGAAGTGAGTATAACAAGACACAGGTGCAACACATTAGGGAGGGGCCCCGTTATCAGTGGTGAGGGAGGCAGCTTGACAGGAACTGAAAAGACAAGAGACAAGGATTAACAAAATAAACCAGGAACTTCCAAAAGAATGTTTTAACTTGACAGACACTGACATTCATGACAAACACTGGTTACACCAAGTGCAATTATCAGTTTTACCAACTGAATGCTAAATTGTTTGAGGTCCCACCATCAAAAGGGGAATATCATCAATATGCCATTTGTAGCTCAAAAGCAGTAGTGGCTCCCAGGCCACATCATGCACCAGGTTTCATTTTTAGTTTTGTCTTTCAGGTCAACAGGTCTTATTTGTTTTCAGTCTACAGCTAGCTGCTTTTTCAAATTCAGAAGTACAAGTCAACTTGAGTCAGTCAGTGTCTTTCAGCTCAGTATTGAATTGGTCAACCTTTGTTTCAGCACAGTCAGATGATTTGTGATCGTATGGTGATTTTTATGAGCTGGCCAAGCTCCCCCTCTAGATACAGGATGAACCCGTCCTTTTCAGTAACATCAAGCGTGCACACAGAGATAGGGATGTTTTAGTTCAAGAATGCTCTTGTCAGCAGCTGCTTCCCCATCTTATCTGGGTTAACCTTGTCTCTTATCTCTCTGAGCTTTTGCTTTTGCCAATTGTTTCTAAAATCACGTTTTTGCTCAAAAATAAAATCATTGGTTAAAAAAAAAAAGGTTTTGCTGCTAAAGATACCACGTATTCTCGTTTAATAAGATGTGTTTTATTTTCAATTATATCTGCAGAACGGAACAAAACAAAAACTCCTAAGGCTGTGCACAACCTAAAGACACAGCACACTCACACACTAAGAGCAGTATTTCCTGAAAGTGTCTTGAGATAACACTTGTTATGAATTGGAAGATTAATTGATTGAATGATTGATTGATTGATTGATTGATTGATTTATCTGAATCTAAACACACACGTATATACACATTTCAATTGAATCTTCAGCCCTTTAAATTTAAATAACTATTCATAATAATCTCCCAAGATACATATGGAGGCAGAGAGTCCCACTAAGTGGCAGCAGCAGACGCACACTATCACACAAGCAAAGGAAAGAGGCAGATAGACACACACAGAGGCAGAAGGTCAGACACACACGTGGATTCACACAAACAAACTATCATTTTTTCACTTGCTCTTCTCTGTCTTTTGCTCAAACTTAAACATTGATTTCTGAAAAAAACCCAATACAAAACAAGAAAAATAACAGAACACAACAAAATCAACAAAACAAGAAATAAAATCTGATCCCACATCCATAAATTGTCTTTTATCCCTGTGCTTTTCCAGGATCACTGACTATTATGAGTATCTGACAATAATAATAACCCCTGCGTGACCTATTGGGAGAAACTGAACCGTATTATTCAGCTCGTTCACATATTCACACATATTTTGATGTTGTAACAGCACTAAAGGTGCTGCAGTGAATGGACAGGGCATTTTCCTTCTTGTCAAAACCTCTTGAGAACTGACTGTCAGTGTCACATTTGGCATTGATCTCAGAGTAAATAACACAATTGGTAGGGCTTCAACCCAGTTTAATATTTCTTTTGTGTCTGCGCAGACTTTGGCCAATCTGTCCCTAATAGTTCTTTTAGCCCTCTCTATCAGACCTTGAGAGGCCGGGTGGTACACAGCAACAAACTTGTGATTGATTCCAAATACTTTAACTCTTCTGAGCTCCTCATTTGTAAAATAGGTATCATTATCAGATCTGATTATCTCAGAGATGCTGCAGATTCTTGATGCCCTTTTATTCCCTTTACACGTAGCTTCCACTGGGAATTCTTCGTAGGAGCTGTAACATTTTGAAACCAGTTCAGAAGTATCAGAGTCCCAAAATCTGTGAAACTATTTTTCTGCGAGCGTCCCACAATCTTTCTGAGACTCGTTTTCCATGAGAGTCCCAACCAAACATTAAATTCCATGGTATTTAACCCCACCGGCTTTCAGTTTATCCTGCACTGTTCTTGGGAAAGATTTTTCAACAGCTTGCCTAGATAGTTTTGCCACTGCATCCTCTGATACCCGCTCCTCCCCTGCATTGTTTGTCAGAGCCTTCTCACTCATGAAATAATCAGCTACTTTCATTCCCCCTCTGGGTGAAATAATCACAAAGTTCTGCAGATTTTGTACTCAAGGGATAAAATGTCTTCACATGGGACCTTAGGTCATCTACCACAGTACATAACTGGTCAGTATCTGTCTCTGTTTGGTCTGTGGTGTTTGTCTGTTTGCCTGTTGTATGGCTTATTTTAACAGGGCATTAGCCTCTCCATATGGATTACTATAAGATACACATAGACCTATAAGAGCACATGCTGGAGGATTCGGAGTCCACTCATCTCAGGCTCTTCATGTTTTTTTTTTTTCAACTCAGGTGAAGGCACTTTAGCTTTTTTATCAACAGACGTGTTTTTGTTTTGGAGCAGAGGACAGGGGTGCAGTTGTCATCATCACAAAGGGCCGGTTTCCAAAACGGCCCCTTCTCTGATTCAAATTTCCTGTTGGTGGTGCATTGCCCATGCCGTTGTGGTCACAAATCTATAAAGTATAAAGATTTAGGTCACTTGGTTTGTTTTTTATGGCTCCTCAAAGTTGTACCTTTCAGAAGCTGTCTAAGTGTTGATAAAATGTGCATGTTATGCAAAATATTAATGAAAATCTAATCAAATGATGGTCACCGTAAAGAATACATTCATGGCATGATTGTGACAAAAAATCATGTTTCCACCACGCCATTTGGCTGTTTTATTGAAGAAACAATCTCAAAAATGCCATTTTCGATGATAACATTTTAGACACAAAAACTGTGTTTTTTAGAGAATACACCCTTTTATGGGCGTTGGATGCAAACCAATTTTTATCCTATTAAATAGTACGTAATATGCTATTGATGAGAGGAAAAATCATCAAAATGTAAGTGGTGGAACATTTTCAAATGTTGGGTTGAATTAGCCTATGGTTGAATTGCTGATTTTCGACTTTCTTTAGATAATTAACAAAAAAACGGGAGTATTTGCTCGGTATGTTGAGAATATGTACACAGATATGAAAAAAAGTGAGGGAAACACTTTTTCATAAAAAAATCCAAGATGGCTACTTCACAAGTCCCCTTGTTGAAGACATTGGCTGACAAATAGACAGAACAACAAACAAAACGTGTTCCTTATGATTTTGGTTGGTTTTCGCATTTACGGGAGTGTTCATAGCTACGGGCGATTGTATAATACCTATATTTACATACTACAGTAATAGAGCATCGTGTGTAGTCTTGGTATAAATACCAGATGAAAGATATGGGGAACAGTGCGAGTGGATTTCAAGGAACTGATCTTTGGACCAACCTGTCCAGGCCATGCATGCCGAGTCATCAAGAGAAGAAAAGCTAAACACAGACTGGTTCTGTGAAAGGATGTGCGACACCTCTAGGAGGTCATTAATGATTTCGGATGATTTTGATGGTAACTGAGATTCTAAGGAACCTCTACCATCAAGGACAACCTCTGTAGACGGATCTAAGTCGTTACCAGTAAGGTGAATGGAGCAGACGCGGGATGAGGTGGGACACCACAGTTTGTGTGAATAGATCAGGTGATGTCTTGCACGTTTTGGTAAGACTGATGATTTTGTTCCATTTTTTGCAAAGGTAACAAGACAGAGACAGCATTTTTTGTGTGAAGATGATCCATTCAAAAGATCATGAAGGGTCAGCAACGGCACGATATGGGACAGGGAGTCGTCTTCTTCCTCTATTTCCTGGTTCTGCTCGGGTTCAGGTTCAGGCTGATTTTTGTTCCAAAGATACTTCATGTAGCACTTCTGGCAAAGAAATGCTTGTTCCTTTGCTGACATCAATCCTTGTTGCACCAGCGTATCTAGGAGCCATTTATATTGTGGACTATTTACATTGCGTGCACTTCTGTTCTTATTGCCACTACGTTTCTTGAAGTATACTTGACACTCTTCTCCAACACATTTACCCTCCATCTTGAAACCATAACAATTGGTTTATGAAGCGTTGATAAAGTAACAAAATAGCAAGCCACCGATGATTGCTGTAAACAGCTAATACTTAGTAGTTTGGTACAATTATGCGAAAATGTGTGATAAATAACGAACAACTAATTACACAAAATAACAAGACAATATAATAAATCACATTCAATACCTCTAAGAAGCCCAGAATTGATTGATTACTTAGAACAAAATAAAGTATTTCATATGTATAATCTATCTATTCGATGTGGCGTGGTCGGCAGGCACAAAGAAAGTGAGACAAGTCAGGGTCCCAACCCTGACAGAGCCAAAACACTTTGGAGATGGGACAATAAAACAAGGAAATTGAGACAAGAATAGCTAGCGTCGAGTGAATGATTTCGTAAACGTATAGACAAAGACAAGAAGATACGGATAAATGTACAAGGCCACACAATCAGCAAATTCAGAAGAGGACAACTTGAGATAGAACAGTATTCATGTATCAGGGTGTCCTCAGTGTAAATCTTTATATCGATACTATTTATTTAGTTGTTACACATCATAAAACTGTCATGAAAATATCCGCTCTGATATTCAATATAAAAGTTTGTATATAATAAGCTATATAATAGGGTTTCAGACAAGGTTGTTACTCATTTCCCCTTTTCTTTCAATTTACAGCCACATTCAGGCGGCGATATGAGAACGTTCCACCACATGGAATTAGCTGATTTTTGGTACACATATGAAACAAGTAAAGCTCTATCCGATTTTCTGATGGAAATTTGCATCCAAAACTATATAATGGGAGAAAATTGCAAATTTATGGCATTTTTCTTCATAATTGTGTCTCTGCAAGTGCATTTTCATCCAAGAATTATTTTTTTTTTCTGTTTTATGAATAAACACGATGTTTTGGAAATATTTATCAAAAGAAATTTATACTATGTTGCGAATTACAATTTCGAGATAACCTTCTTTTATTTACGAACTTGTGTCTTTGATGCTGAAATTGACAACTTTATAAAAATACATTTTCACTGAAATTATGAAATCTGGGTGTCGGAAAGGTGTAAAATTATTTTTCGGAAAAGAAAAAAACAGTAGTTGAGCTAGATAAGAAATTATACGGGGGCAGGCTCCTATGGAGAATTAACATTACTGGAAACAGGCCCTTTTAATTCTCTGTGTAAACACTTAGGCCTACAGTCCTGATAGTTTTCTTTAGCATTTTCAGTCACCTTTATACAGTCTATCACAAAAGTGAGTACACCCCTAAGATACTACTCCTCTAAATGTCCAAACTGAGCACTGCTTGTCATTTTCCCTCCAAAATGTCTTGGTCTGAGGCTGCATGAGTGCAGCAGGTGTTGTGGAGTTACATTTCACTGAGGGAAACATGAACTCCAACATGTACTGTGAAATACTGCAGCAGAGCATGATCCCCCTCCCTCCAGAAACTGCATTGCAGGGCAGTGTTCCAGCATGATAATGACCCCAAACACACCTCTAAGACAACCACTGCTTTACTAAAGAGGCTGAGGGTAAAGGTGATGGACTGGCCAAGCATGTCTCCAGACCTAAACCCAATAGAATATCTTTGGGGCATCCTCAAGCGGAAGGTCGATGTGCGGAAAGTCTCGAATATCCGCCAGCTCCGTGATGTCGTCATGGAGGAGTGGAAGAGCATTCCAGTGGCAACCTGTGAAGCTCTGGTATACTCCATGCCAAGGAGAGTAAAGACAATTCTGGAAAATAGTGGTGGCCACAAAATATTGACACTTCAGAAACTTTCACTAAGGGGTGTACTCATTTTCGTTGCCAGGGGTTTAGCTATTAATGGCAATATTTTGAGTTATTTTGAGGGAAGAATAAATTTACAGTTATATAAGCTGCACAGCTTTTCATTGTGTCAAAGTGCCATGAAAAGTTATACTTAAATATCTGCATAAATGTGAGGGGTGTACTCACTTTTGTGATACACTGTAGCTCCCCATCTTTGCAGCATAGTGCAATTTTACCTTGGCTTTCTTGGCGTATTTTAAGGGCTCTCTCTGCTATCTTTAATATCTGACTGAGCCTAGATAACGGTGGAGGACTGTCACAGTCTGCCATCATACTACGTGATTACATTTTTAACTTTTTTTAACCGAAACCACAAATCTCTCTGTTTATGACTCACTCTTTCTTTCTGGGTTTCCCCGTTTTATTACAAACGATTGAGTAACCCACTGATTCGACAGAACCAGGTTTATACTTTTTCCATTTCTCAATCACTTCAAGACACATTTTTTTAATCAGGTATTGAAACATCATTCCCAGTTAAAGTGAGTGGTTCCTCTGACCACGAATGTTGGCCTTAACCGAGAGGCTTTTACACAGAGACTGTCCTTGTGCACTCTGAGGGAGTTACCTCAGTCCAAAAACTTGCTTTACTTAACTTTTACTGAGGACAACGCTCTTTAAATGACACCCAGTTTAGCTCTTATTCCTATACCTCCCAGATCCCAACAGAAATTATTAAAGATCTACCAAAAAGGGGCGGAATTCTCAGAAGCTCTTGCTGCTAATACATACCCCCAGACTGTGGTGAAAATATCACTGAATAACAAAACCACCCACCAAGAACATGAAAACAAGGAAACATGGGACAACTGCAGTCACAAACACAAAACACAAACACTATCAAAAACCACACCACACAAACCATGAGATACCTTCCCCTGTGTCCATAGAGTATGCAATTTGACTTAACATTTATTCAATTTATTTAATTAAACGACCGGAGAGGATTATCTCAGACAATTCGACAAATTTGGGAAAATCATTGTGCAGAAATTTTAGATCTCAAAAAGGTTTCCTGCTCACCTTTTCCTTAGAGGCCTCTGAATTGTCTGAGGAAATCGCTCTACAATCCGTCTCTCCACAGTCCCAATGCTCAGACTTTGAGACGTAGAGTCCCCAAGGCTATGGCACCAGTTGTTAAGATCTTCCAGTTCTGTGGACAAACACCTCCCAAGAATCACTCAAAGAAGAGCTTTTTCCCAGTTCAGCATTTATTCTGGTCACAGGCAAAGTTCACAGCACCTACAGCTGGCATCAGGTTTCAGAGAAATGTGCTATTCAAATGTGTGTGTGTTGTTTGAGCATGGTGTTAATGGAGACTGTGTAAAAGGTCATTCAGTGTCAGTAAGGCTTGCAGATATGAGCTGGAGATAGGAGCCATCTGTCTATCAACCAGTTATACACACATTGTTCCTGAGAATATACCAAAACACAACATAAGTCTAGATACACACTGAGCTAAACCAACTATATAACAAGCAGGAATGAGTCTGGTGGTCAGAGTTGATCTGGGTGGCTATGAGGGTGATTTGCTGGTGCAGCTCCTGGACAGAATCCATTACACCACAAAGCATTTGGTCATGCCTTCCAATGAGAATCCCTTGGTTGGTAACTGCTTATTTGACTGCTTCTGGAGATGCTGGGTTCATCGTGGCCAGAGTATTCTGTTACGGTTTTTAACCAGTTTGTTATAACTTGGACCAAGAACAGACAAAAGGCAGCAGGGAAGTTTTTAAGGGATTTCATTAACACCAAAGTACAAAAGTAGATATCTAAAATCTAGTGAACAGTGAGTTCAAGTGAGAGCTTTTGGCAGTGTGGATGTGGCTGGGCGAAGGAGCAGGAAACGGAGAGACACGGGAGGTTAGTCCAGCAATCGCACATACAAACAACTAGAAACTTGAAATCTCTAGGATACTCAAGAGAAGCGGCAGTGTACCACAAGCCGAGTGGGAATACTCTGGCGTCTGCTCTCTGCCACAGGAGTCCTTAAGTGCATCTCTTTGAGTGGCGGGGATTGGAAACGGGTGCAGGTGTGGAGGAGTGGGGGAAGGAAAATTTCTGTTTGTCACCCTGATATTTTAATTGTTCTTTGATCACATTAAAATTTAGATTTTCAGGCCTGATTTCACCATAAGATTGAAATCTTGATCACTGAGCATGTACAGGTACTACCTGAAAAATTAGAATATCAAGTAAAAGATGTTTTATTTTGGCAATCTAAAATTATAGATAAAACCAACCAATTTTATTGAGCCATTACATGCAAATTGACATATCTCAAGCAGTTCCTTGTTGTAACTTTGCTGATTAAGATGTTCAGCTTATTAAAACCACAAACCTACAAACTCACAAAATTAGAATACTGTGAAAAGCTTCAGTTTTGTAGGTTCAAAGAGTCAAACCTTTAAAAGTGTATCCTCAGACATGGGGAAGACTGCTGATCTGACAGTTGTGCAGAAAACTATCATTGACTCCCTCCACAAGGTGGGAAAAACACAGAAAGAGACAGCAAAAGAAACTGGGTGTTCTCAGAGTGCTGTGTCAAAGCACATTAAGAAGAAGTGTGGAAGAAAACAGTGTACAGGCCAGAGAAAGTCCTCTTTCAACAAAGGTCCCAGGGTTTTTTTTAAGCTGCAAGACCTGATTAGCAAAATCCAAGGATAAAAACTTGAAATATATTGATCTGTATATTATTTGTTTATATAATATGTCAGATTCACCTTTTAAGTTGAATTGCAGAAATACAACAACCTTTTCAGGAAATTCTAATTTTCTGGGTACTAGTTGTACACCCTAAAATAAATACCCTGCAAACACTGAAATCTAAGCAAGAGTATTTTTTGTTTGTTTGTTTTGTTTTGTGTTTTCTGTTATTTTTTGTCTTATTTTTTGTGAGAACTGTCTATTATACCTGATATGAGCCACACATATCTTATTTCAAGATATTAAAAGACAAAAAATAAGTTCTGAATTGACTGTAACAAGTAACAAAAACTGCAGATGGGATAAGAAAAAAATATTTAGAGTTTAGAATAATGTCTTAATATGACACTCTCTCACTCTTACAGATTTTTTTTTTTACTTTTTAAAAGCATTTCAGACTCCATGATTGTCTTTAAATCTTTTTTTCCCAGTTATTTTTGGGGGGCTTTTTATGCCTTAAATGTGAGAGGACAGGAGAGTAGACAGAGGAGGAAACAGGATGAGAGTGGGGAGTGACATGCAGGAAAGTCGCCAAAGGCCAGACTTGAACCTGCGGCTGCTCGCTCAAGGGCTTTTTGCCATATGGAGCGCAACCTTAACCGCTAATCCATCTGCACACCTGTCTTTCAATCTATCTTGAAGTGAGACATGTTTCTGGACTGGTCTGGTGAATGTAGCTCATATTTAGTCGAAAAAGACTTCTTTTTTTCTACTAAAAATAAGACAAAAAAGCCCCTTCTTAGATTTAATTTTTTGCAGTGTAGCAATAAGACAGCCTTTATCTTAAAAGATAAAACAAAAATTATTTTTTAAAGCTGCCCACGGAGTTATTTTAAGCTGTGTTTATAACCCTGCTCCGTCACAATGCGGTTGAATCTCTGTAATGATAGAACCTAGGTTAAATTGGACTCATACTTTCACTCTGTGAGGTAACACCTGCTTTAGTTATGAACCCTGCCCTGAATTCAGTGTGAAACATCTCATCTCTCCTCACAGCTGTTTCAGGCAGTGTCTGGTTTGCCTGTGGGTTCAGGTGGCTGTTTGGAAGCTGCTGATTTAAGCGGCGCCCCCGCCCTGCATGAGCTCACACTGTGGCTGCTCTCAGAGAACACACCCTGCTTTGACTATACATCTGCAGATCTGCAGAACAGTGGAGGCAATGTGGCTCTGGTTTGAACCTCAGCAGAGGGATGTGGTGAAGTTTGTTTGGCCAGCAGGAGATATTTTAGGAGAATAAAATTGCAGAGCATGAAATCTCAGACATAACAAAGTTGTTTTATTGGTTGTTTGTGAGTAGCATTGAGATTCTTTCTGCCTGAGCTCAACCCTTCTGTGAGCAGAGAAACACAACTACACCAAAACTGCCCCAACATGTTCAGGCAATATATGTATCCAGGAAGTAATCTGCAGACGGACTAAAAACACTCTTACATTTTTTTAATTTCGGTCTCTAATAAGTGCATAAGGTTACCGACATGACTCATTTTTCCCATATACTACAGCTGCTTTCTGCCAACATATATCAAATAAATCTTTCTGAAATAATCACATCACAGGAGAGCAGGAGAGGGGGTGAGTAACTGTTCTCATGCTACTCACTTTAAATACTAAACTGTTGATTTAAAGTGTCCCACCTTTTATCCAAAATATCTGTGAGAAATGAGAAACTTTACATCAATGTTACTGTCAGGCTGTAATATGTTTTCTCAGGAAGCTTTGCATTATGTCCAGCCCTGCGGTAATAGTCACAAAAAGCTTTCAACAGATCAAATAACTGGATTGAATTTCACTGCATTTAATGACAGAGAAGCAATGACTTTGTTTGGAAAGAGGCATGATGGGGAAAGTACTTGTTTGTGTCAGTCCCAAGATCACGCAGAGCTACTGTGGCTCTTTCCCAGCATTAGACAATGACAGGGTTTCATAATTCTGTACTTTGAGTTTGTTAACTGTGATGATGCTTGATGTGTTTTCTGGTCTTCCTGTCTGTCCAGGCATCCTGGTCATCCCTCAGGTCTGAGTTTCCAGCTCTAAACACGGCTCAACTGCACTATATGCTGAGGGAGTACAGTTCGGGTAAACCCTCTGCCCCCAGCTGGACGCCACCACTGGGAGACATGAAGGGTGCCTTCAGGACAGGTAGGATAGACATGGAGTGTCACAGAGATGAAGCTGAATTTGTCTCTCTTGGCACTTTACAGCTTTCTTTGTTGAACTCTTTTCAGGGTTCTGGCAGACCTCCAGTTTCAGAAAGTCCTTAGTTTCCCTTTGTTTTTATGGCTATGAAAAAAAAAATAGATGAGTTTAGTGGCCACTTAAAGTCATTTGCAATGAAGAAAAGCCCATTTTTCCACAAATTAATGTGTAATGGCTTATTTAAATACACAAGAATAGCATAAGCACATAGTCTGTTCTGCTTGGGAGGTACACTACTGATCAAAATTTTACCAGATTACCAGATTACCAGTTGAAATTGGATCTTAAGAAGGTTCTAGGTAGTGCTCTCAAAATGCAAAAAGAAGAAATGGGAGTGAGACAAGAAAATATTTTGGGTAAGCAATTTATTCAAACAACCATTAAACTGAAATAGGCTTCTCATCAGCTAATCGAAAGTTTAGGACCACATCTAAAAACAACTGAAAACCTCCCTAAAATAGAAATAAAATTTACAAAAAAAGGACTCAGTAATTAGTAGCTGCGCCATTCTTGTTGATCACCTCAAAAATTTGTTTCGGCATGCTTGATGCTAGTGTTTCTAGGGGGCTAGTGGGAATGTTGCTCCAAGTGGTGAAGATGGCTTCATGGAGGGCATCTACTGTCTGGAACTGGTGTCCATTTTTGTAAACTTCCCTCGCCATCCAACCCCAAATGTTCACAGTTGGATTTAGATCAGTGGAACACGCAGGACGGTTAGAAAGACTGATGTTATTTCTCTGAATGAAGTCCTTGGTCAGGAGGGAACTGTGAACTGCAGTGTTGTCCTGTTGAAAAACCCAGTCATTACCACACAGACGATGGCCTATAGTCATGAGGGATGCCCCCTGCAACATCTCCACATAACCAGCTACTGTTTGACGCCTCTGCACAACTTGAAGCTCCATTATTCCATTGAAGGATGGATCATGATAGCTCCCCTCCACTGTTCCGTGTAGAAAACATCTCAGGTGGCATCTCCTTGTCATGCCAGGAACATCAGGTCCATCAAGATTAAATTTTTTCTCATCAAAAAAAATCCTTCCACCTTTCAGTGTCCTATGTTTGGTGCTCTTGTGCAAACTCCAAACACGCAGTTTAGTGTTACTGAAGGAGACAAGGTCTTTGAGGACGTTCTTGCTCTTAAAGCCCTCCTCTCGCAGATGCCGTCTGATGGTTATGGGACTGCAGCTGGCACCAGTGATGAGCTTAATTTGGGCCGAGGGTCGTCCCGTGTCTTGACAGACGGTCATTAGTATCCTCTGACTCAAAGCAAGTGACATTTTTTTGGGTCTACCACTTGACTTTTTTTGCCCATAACCCTCAGGATCTTTTAAGAAGTTTAAATTGGCGGTCTTACTGCGTCCAACCTCAGCAGCAATTGCACGCTGTGAGAGGCCTTGCTTATGCAGCTTTTGCCTTTTCCATTAGGAGGTCATGACAGTGTGGGTACCTGACAGAAAATGACACTGAAGCCACATTTTTTTAAAATGCTTTTAAAGGCTGTGGTCTTAAACATTTGATCAGCTGATGAAGTGCCTATTTCAGTTGTTTGTTTGCAATAAATTGCTTACTCAAAACATTTGAGTGAGCAACATTGTCTCACTCCCATTTCTTCTTTTTGCATTTTGAAGCACTACCTTGAACTTAAAATCCAACAATGCAAAATGTGAATACTTGCAATTTTTTAACTTGTCTAAAAATTTTGATCAGGAGTATATCTAACCCTTTGTGTGCACTTTGCAAATTAGGCAGCATCTTTTGCTTAGGTTTAGTTGGTGCAAAAACTGCACAATTCCTGTTTCAATCAGACCCCCACACTTTAAAATAACAAGGATTGTGTAAGCAAAGTTGACATAGGATTAACACGGAGCAGTCTTTTTTTGGGCAGCTATCTTTTGGACGAAAATGCTTTTTAGTATACATTTTAATCATTTTTATATGTTTTAGTTTTTGTCCAGTTTAAGTCGACAAAAACTCAAAAAGTCTTCCGTCTAATTTTAGTCAGTTTTAGTAAAAGAGGAAATTATTAGTCTTAAAACAAACTATGTTGCATTTTTATGTTGTTTACAGTCTTAATGTAGTGTTGAGGGAATGATAACTTGTCTGAATTATTTCGACAAAATAATTTCATCAACGAAATAATTCTGACATTGTTATCGTTGACAAATACAAGGGGCTAGAGAAAGTTTTACTACACTAGGCAACTTTATGTATTGTTACGTTTCCCTTAATAAGAAAAAACCTAAAGGATAGGGGTCATGGTGCAGTAAACTACAAAAAACTACACTTAATGTGAAATTTAAAAAAAGGGAAACTTGTGTGTTCTGAAAGCTGTCCCAGTAAGTCAGACTCCCTACAGACTCCAGACTCCACAAATTCAGTCAAATAATTCTTCATGAAACAATACATGTGTAGTTTTGGTTCATTCTGAAATACATCATCAAATGAATTGTTGCACTCTGAAAATAAACTTGAAAAATCATTTCACAAACCAACTGCCCATTAAGGTCCAGCAGTTCTCCATCACACTGGCTAGACAAGAAAAATGAATCAGGAAGTTGCCTTAGTGCTCTGATCTTACTTGCTTGCCTGTGTGATAAGGTGGATCTTCTTTTACAAAGATAGGCTTTACCTGGATTTTAAGCATCAGTAGAGAGTGGTCAGGAAATTTACATCTCACGTCAAATGCCTTGCACTCTCAAGGCATCATTCATGTGTTTGTTCCTTGTGTCAGGACTGAATTGGGTAAAAAAGCGTTTAGCTTTGCTGCTCCCTCTGCATGGAATGCTCTACAGACAGACTTTAACCTGTCCGAACTTGGAGAGCCTTTCGTTCCATGCTAAATGACAGACAAGAGACCATGGACCAGCGCCTGTGTTTATGAACCAGTTTTGTGAGTCACCTTTAGCATTTTAGCACTTTTCCCCCATAGCACTTCGTTTTTAATTATATTCTGTAATATATTCTTGTTTTGTTTGTTTTTTGCGTGTCACTTTAGCATTTTACCTTCAAATTTGGTCTCTAAGTATTGTCTGTTTAAAATTATTGCATTATTGTAATGTATTTATGTATTGACGTGTGCTGCTGACCTCTTGGCCAGGTCACCCTTGCAAAAGAGTTCTCAATTTCAATTGGTTTTCTTCCTGGTTAAATAAAGGTTAAATAAAGTAAATAAATAAAATAAATAAATAAATAAATAAATAAAAGCCAATTGTTCTTGTTGGTCCTTGTAGAAGTAGGTAACAAGTGAAAATCACAAAACAATAACCAGACAGCTTATTTTTAAATTGTAACGCAATTACTCCTTCCACCGATTTGTCTTCAACCGGAACATCATAGGAATCAGTCAATTTATTCTTAACTAAAAGACCCACTCCTCCAGATTCTTTAACTGCTCTCCTATGTATTGCTCTATTGTGTCCATACCAGGTAAAAGCCTGAAAATCAATAATTTCCTTTTCTTTTAAATGTGCCTTGTTTAATGAAATCACATAAGGATTATAGTCCAGTTATATTCTTTTCCTGAGCTTACCCTAGTGCGCTCCAATGCACTAGGGTGATAAGATTTGGATCTCTTTCCAAACTTAACTCTTTTATTTGATTTGATAAAAACACATCAGATCTATGAAAACTCAATAATTACTGACCACATGATTCAAAACCCTGATTAAAGTCTGATTATATGAAAAGAACAATGAAGACATGAGAAAAATCTGTTATTTAAATATTGTTTGAAGGCATGAGCAACACTAACCTATACATTAAAGAAAAAAACATTAAAGCAATAAAGAGTTCAATGTCAGTTCACCATCACACCCACACAAACATTTCAAAGCTTTTCCTTCCTCCCAGTGTGTAATCTGTTCAGTCTGTCTCCACCGATCAGCTTCTGTCCACAGGTAACCTTTAAATCCAACTACCACCTAGCTCTCACCTGAATTCACCTGTCAAAGCACAGACAACGCCTGGAGACCTCATCCAGAATCAATTTTGATTTTTAGTTTCTGAATTTGAATCAAGCGGATTTGACTTTGATCAACTTTATCTTCTTTTTAATGATCTGTAACCGACATACAGGGATTTACCCAGCCAGTCTGAACTAGATTTGATGCTGTGATTGTTCTCAGTTACTCTTGTGTGAATTTTATAATGTGCATTATATCTGTAATGAATAATGTCCCTTTTTTCTTCCTGTAGCTGACATCCTGCAGAGCTTTGACAGTCACCCCCCTCTCGTCCTGCCTGTTTCCTCCTTCCACCTGGAGCTGGGGAAACCCCTTGCTGACCCAGCTCTCTTTACACAACTTGCCCACTTGCAGGAGTTCATCCACCATCTTCCTGGACCTGAACTTGGACCCGAGTCTGTACCTGATAACTGCATGGAGGACAAGGTACTGAATCCCAGACAAAAGATGAGACTGTTTATGTTTCTACATCTGTTCCTGACCATCTTCCTCTCCTCAGACTCTCAGCAAGACCTCAGACAGCTCATCAACAACCTTCATCCCCCTCACACTCCTCCAAGATTCAACCCACCAGATTGACTCTGACCCAGAGACCTACTCATCCCTCAAGCGGGACCTGGATCCCCCTAAAGAGTCAGCTCAGAGTCAAGGGTTTCATGGAGATCTGAGTAGCTGTGAGGCAGTTTTGACCCAGAAGCTAAAGAATCTGGAGCTGCAGAACTCCCTTTCCGGACAGGCAGACTTGGTTTACCACAAAAGCCTGGCTCTTGACCCGTCCTGTTTGCTGACCCCTCCCAACACACCTCAGGGCCTGGAGCTGTGTGAGCTAGAGACCAGACTGCAAGAAGGGGCACATCAGCTGAGGAAAGGTAACTAAAACACAGAGATCTACAGAGTGTACGTGGACAAACTTATTACATGTTAGACATGTTCCATATATTTAATGTAGAAAGAGCTGATGGCATGTTAGCCGCAGAAAGGCAACTTTAAAATGCACATAAAAGATGTGAACAGTGCTGAGAAACTCATGATAAAATGAAATGAAACCGACTTTACTAAAATGAAATGAAACCGACTTTACTGAGAGCAAAGAAACGGCTTGGTCACAGTACAGTTATATATCACTGTAAAAGTTATTTTTGTATAGACAAAGAAAGTTTGATGTAAAAGGCAAAAAAGAGAAATATATTTGAAATAAAGATAAACTTTAAAGCACCTGGGAGAGACTTAAGCTGTTTGTCAATTTTAAAATCTCCATTTTTTACAGGCTTTGAATTTAATAATGTTGAATTCATCAATCTTCTTGCTGATGGTCCTGTTTGCTTTATCCAGATCATGTAAATGCATCGGTACTGAATCCAGGCTGTTAATAACCAGCTAAAAATTTGTTACAACAGCTTTATAGATGAGCATTTCAACTTAACAAACTTGCCTCATCATAATAATTCAAAATTGTCTCAGTAATAACACAATAAAATTGTAGGAATGTGGGGAAAAGAGCTTCTGTAATTATTGGAAAAAAAGTATTATTAAAAGTACTTAGCTTAAGACTAATGCTGTATCCCAAATTTCGCACTTATGTAAGTGCACTCACAAGAGGTGCACTGTGTTAACTCTGCACTAAAACAGTGCACTAAATCTTACAGGGTAGTGTTGTCCCAAATCAAACACTGTGGTTTCACACTAACTGGAAACTATGACCACATTTCACTACCATTCACAGGTGTTCCTCTACTATTCATTGATCAGATGTCCCAGAAATCTACCCGAAAGCTTTTTTAATATCTCCAATGTGGTGATCTGAATAAGGCATCCCTGAGGCTGGTAGAAGTTACTAGCTCTAACCAACATTGAGTACTGTTAAAAACGTTAGCAAGAAAATAACATACAGTTCATTTTAAAACTGCAAACAGCTGCACTGAAAGCACAACCGAGAGGCTCAAACTACATGAGATGTACTGTATCACAAAGGCTCATTCAAAACTTCACAAAGAGAATTCTCTCTTTCTTTCTCTGATGTCTTTTCAGAAAACTTTCAGTGACTTGACCTTTGACCTTTTGGACCTGCTGTATATTAGTCTAAGGTGGCTCCTGGTCCATCCTAAAGATTCTCCTTGATATGAAAGAGTTGTTTTATTGATTGTAAGCTCAGGAATGTGAAGAGGAAACACTGCAGAGGGAGGCTTGGCTTGCAGGAAGGAGAGTTTCCTCTCCACCCTCAGTGTTCCTGAATCTCCAACATGAAGTCATCTTTAGGGGGTGCTACAACTTTAGATTTTAAATAAAAATCTGTTACAGCTTTAATAAAGATGCATTTTTTCTGTTAAGCCCTTATTCTGTTAGTTGAGTAAATTTAAGCCTTCTTTCTGGATCTTATCCTATAGATGTGATAATTATTCCTAGTATGAAATTTGACAGTGGATGGATGAACTTTTCATTTCTTAATGAGAAAATCACAGAAAACTACTCACATATCATCTTTCATAAATATAAAGTCCAGTTTTGACCTAAAATGATTTTCTGTTTCTTAGGATTTAAAGACTCTTACCTTATATCCTCCCCCAATGCTACCTTCAGCTTCACAAACGTTTTCTGTCACATGAGATTGTGTTTGACTGTAAGAGGTTCAACCTGTTAATGCTCCTTAAAGACCCCCCAGAGTGTGTGTGTGTTTGTGTTTGTGTTTGTTTGTTTGTGTGTGTGTGTGTCTGTGTGTGTGTGTGTGTGTGTGTGTGTGTGTGTGTGTGTGTGTGTGTGTGTGTGTGTGTGTGTGTGTGTGTCTGTGTGTGTGTGTGTGTGCGTGTCTGTGTGTGTGTGGTTCAGAGGGCTGAGGATTAAGTTGATGTTAATCAGGTATCTTTACTGTTTGCTCTGAATTAAATAAGTAAGTTGTTTAATTTTTAAAATGAATTACAAACCAATTTAAGCATTTTAAATTGAACTAACAGGCTTTACAGTCAATTCTATTTTTTTGATAAATCTATCTTTAATCAATCAATCTTTATTTATATAGCGCCAATTCATAACAAATGTTATCTCAAGGCGCTTTCCAAAAGCATTAACAGGTCTAGACCTGTAAACAATATTAAATTTTATTAACAGAGACCCAACATCAAGAGAAGATCAGAAGTCTTTTCTCCTCTTAACCCACCATGAGTACAGACCTTTGCAACATTTAGCAAGTTCAAAAAAAAGTTCAAAGTTCAAAGTCAACTTTATCGTGAAATATGCTATACATGCTCGACATACAGCATAAATGAAATTTCAGTCCTCTCAGACCCACGGTGCTGCAGGGTAATAAAAAAATTACAATAACTAAGCTAAATAAGACTACCTTAAAAATAAAGACTACCTTAAATAAAGACTACCTTAAATACTACAATTAACAATATAAACAGTATAACAGAATAAACAGAATAAACAGACCTGAGGTAAGCAGAAGTGCAAATTTTAGCTGGACAAAATGAAATGAACAGTTACCATGGCAAGGAAAAACTTCCCTTTAATGGGCAGAAACCTTGGACAGAACCAGACTCAAGTTAGACAGACATCTGAGGAGACTGTGTTGGGATTAGAGAAAAAGAGAGGGGGGGGGGGGGGGGGGGGGGTTGGGACACTGGGGGCTGTAACACCCAAGCTGGGTGGATGGCTCCAGCAGTTACCAGACAGGAACAACATCTGAGATATTTAACCAGAAGTGCGCACTCCTAGGAACAGCTAAGATCCTGTGCAGAACCCTCAGGCTCCCAGGACCCGAGCTTGAAGGAGACAGTACTGCCCAAGTTGGGTGAGGGAGAGATTTTTATATATATGTGTATGTAATATATATATATATATATATATATATATATATATATATATATATATATATATATATATATATATGTGTGTGTGTGTGTGTGTGTGTGTGTGTGTGTGTGTGTGTGTGTGTGTGTGTGTGTGAATTAACCACTTTGTGTTGACGTAAACATATATTTTAGTTTTCTTTGTTTTTTAGCAGGTGGGTGTACAGAGAAACAGACAGAGAGCAAAGAAGAGGAGTATGAACTCGAGGAGGAGGAAGAAGAGAGCAAGGAAGTGTTCACTGTTGAGTTACACAGAGGGCCTCATGGCCTTGGGCTGGCTCTTGTTGATGGACTGGTATGGCAGTTACTTCTGTTCTTTATCCCAAAGCAAACATCCTCTTCCTCTTCTCTTTCATCATCTTTCTTTTCATTGTCTCTCTATTATAGTTAAGTTGTCACAGATCAGTACCAGTAACGCTGATGAAGATATAACTTGAAAGGTGGTCTCTTATCCTGATTTTCTTAAATTAGCTTTCCTTTTTTTAGTTTAATATACACACTTAAAAACCTTGTGTAGCTACTTCAGGAAAATAATCAGATTAGACTCAAAAGATTTCAAGAAACTGGAGAGCTAACAAGGTGTGTTACAGAAAAATTTAATATGACTTATTTTTTTTAGATGTTTTTTATTTAATACCTTCAGTTTCAGAGTTTGAATGTTCATTATCACATCCTTGTTTAGGTAGTAGGAGAGCAACAGAAAACTAAAACTAAATTGGACATTTATGAAGCTATTATCTTACCCTGTGAGATTTGCGTTCTGTTCCAGTAAGTGCAGAGTGTAGACAGTGCACTTCATGTCAGTGTACTTACAGAAGTACGGGATTTGGAACACAGCAATAGTCTCTGTGACATCAGCTATTGGTTTCTGAAAATCACTTTTATGAACCAGGGTGTAAATATTAAATTTTCCTGTAAAGATGAGCTTTTTATGGAGCCTTCCTCAAACACTCAAGGAACTGCAGTTTAGAACACTTCCTCACTGGCTTTACTTCCCAAGATGGGGAGTTGCTGCTTGTAGGAAACCAGCAAAATGACAGCCAAAGATTCACACTGAACCAGAGCTCTCACTCACACAGAAATACAAAGATTACAGGAAATAAAACACAATGGTCAGAACCAGGTCCAAATCTGTCAAACAAGTCCAGAATATTTTTATTTTTTAAGTATTAAAATGATATTTTTTCACACAAACAAAAATTTACTGTTGTCTGTCCCTATTTAAGTGTTTGAACAAGCGCCAAAATAAGTGTCGGTAATCACTGTGGCCACTAAAGACAAAATCAGTTGCCAATCATGCAGGATGTCAAGTTTCTAACTTGTTCCCAAAAAGTTTTTTAATCCAATGAGGAAACGAAACAGCTGTAAATGAAACAATCAAGCAGTTTTTTCAACAAAATTTAAAAAAAAATCTGGATACTATATAGGTGATCTGAACAGCTGTTCCATTTAATCTTCCTCCACTGGATGTGTGTGAACAAGTGCACACTCATTTAAAGCAGCCAGATTCCTTTAATGACAGAAGGGTTGATTTTTGATGACAGTCTAATAAACAAAGCATAAACACAAATTGTATCCCTGTAATATAAAGTATTGTTCAAAAATTTTACTAACTAAATGAGTAAGTTAAAGTATACTGTATTTTCTTCACATCTCTACTACCTGTTTTCCCTACTTGTAGAGAACTCCACTGAGAATGAGCGGCATCTATGTGAAGTCTGTTGTTCCAGACTCTCCAGCGGCTCAGTGTAACGAACTGAGAACAGGGGACAGAGTTCTCGCTGTCAATGGCATCAGTCTGGTTGGCATGGAGTACAACATGTAAGTTTTTAAGTACACAGTATTTAAACTGTCATGTGCTCGTACTGTTCCTGTGTGTTTACAGCTTTGTGTATTTCTGTCCTAGAGGCAGAGAGCTGATTCGGTCCTCAGGAGACTCTCTGCTGCTGCTGGTGGCAAAGATCAACTCAAAGAGCTCAGCTATGATGAAATGTTGAAACACAACCGGCTGAGGACCCTCACAGAAATCACAGATCAGGGTCAAAGTCTTGAAGACTGAAAAATCAGTGTTTTCAGCTTTAAGATGATAAACTACTGCAGGAGAGACTTATTGTGCTCACAGTCAGTCACAGTCATTATGTAAAGGCAGGGTTGCTGTTTTACTGAAACCAAACTGGGAGGGAGGGTGGAGAAGAAAATAACCGTCTGTGGTGTTACTAAAAAACATCTATTTAAATGTCTAAGCCCACATTTTTTCTGTCTGAAATAACCTCCAAGCTGCTTCAAGGATCAACACCTGATTTATTCATGGCATTAACTGGAATTATTTTACAATTCTTTTCAGCATATTACATTACGGCTGCTTGAAAAACTGTGAAACTGAACCTGCACACTGCAATTAATTGGCAATTTACTCACATTTTCATTGTATTTGTGTGGCATTTGGTTTCTCCTGACACTACTTTAGTTTTTTCCAGGAAAGATATTATTTTACAGATCTATGTATAAACAAGCAACAACATGTCAACCAGCAAGATGTTTTTGTTTTTTCTTTTTTTAAGGGTGAATATGAAGATATAAATGTATCATTTTATTTGGTCAGATTTTCTGTAGCCTGTAGAGCTTCACACAGAACTTTTTCTTCTAACAGCAAATCTTTTTTAAGGCTGTACACAGTGAGCATTAAAAATCCTTATGTCACTCACTTCTGGCTGAAATCATAAAGCTGATCTGAGAGCAGATGGTGGTTTAACTACATATCTGTATAAATATGTGTAACACTGTATAAGAACAAACGGCTGCAGCCTGTTTTCAGTATATGGTATATGTTCACAGATTAAAAAATGATGACAGTATTCTTTTTTAATATTTATATTCACAGTATTTTTAAAAGAATGGAATAAATATTTTTTCCTCAAAAACCTGCTGGCTGGTTTGTTTGTCTTCTGTTTCCTTTGTGTGTGTGTGTGTGTGTGTGTGTGTTTGCGTGTGTGTGTGTGTGTGTGTGTGTGTGTGTGTGTGTGTGTGTGTGCGTGCGTGCGTGCGTGCGTGCGTGTGACAGGGTGTAGCTGCAGCTGTGTGTCTGTAGCTGTTTATAGCTTCCCTGTGGTTTCTTTCTGCTGACTCAGTCTGTTTTTTACATCAGTCTGAACTTTTAACATACGAAACTGTTAGCCTAATAAGACCCGAAACACATCTGAGAGTGTGATTAAAGTCTAAACAGGTTTTTAGAAGTTAACTGCTGAAGCTCTTCATACTGCTGTTAATATTCATCCTGGATTTCTGAGTTCACAGTGATCCGCAGAGCTATCCTTTAGGACTAAAGCCTTCTCAGACAGTCCTGTTATTTAGAGGAAAGGGGGTAAGAGGTTAACCGCTGGAGGTTAGGGGTTAGACCTGTTCAGACATTGGTGCCCTCTGATGGCAGCATGTTAAGTACCTATGTGAAGCAATAGTTCAGTTTTGGACAGTAAGAAAATATCAGTCACAGCACACTGCACTCTGGTTGAGTTTCTCTGAAGACACAATCTTGCAGAGCTTTGAGTGGGCAGCTGGGCTTTCTCTTAAGGCACCCTCTTCAAATAATCCTGAAGCAGTCCTGGATCAGACTGGAGACTGCTGCTAGTCAGGAACACCACCTTAAACTTGGCTGTATGATCTGCAGGTCAAAAGGGATCAGCCTGACAATCAGACAGGCAATCCTGCAAGATATTAACGGTAAACAACCATTTATGTTCAGACCCAGTTTAAGAAATAGAACCCAAACTTAACACCACAGAGCTGCCAATACTTTCCTCCATATTATCTTCCAGTCCCAAAGTGCAACAGAAAGAAATAAAGACTAAAACTGTCTATCGGTTCTAATGCCAATTAAAAATGTCACATATTCGGCCAGCAGCTTGTTAGCTCCTCTACTTATCAACTTGACAGCAAAGATGGGAGAATATGATCAACAAACTATGATTTCACACACATTTTTGATTTGATGAGCTTGTTTTACCTTCACTGCACTCACTCTGTACTTAGGCATGTGTATAAAAACAGCAACAAGTTCATCAGGTCAAAGAATGTAATAACACCTGTGATTGGGTCATTCAGGATCATGTGGGGTTGTGCTTGTGTAGCTGTTTATACTTCTGGAGTTTCAGACTGAATTATTGCCCAGAGGATCAGAATAACTCAGACAGCTGGTTTAAACTGGAGTTTGATTCACTTCAGTCATACACAGAGCGCTCAGTATTTTTATGAACCAAAAAAACATCTTTGAGAAATTCTGGTTTGGTTTTAGAGCACTACACAGTACAGAAACATCCCTCCATAAAATAACAACCAATATCATTTTGGTATCAAATCGTGGGTGGGTATCAAAGGCACTTAGTTGGCTTTATTCCTCAGAACATTTGCGGTCAATACAGGTCAGCACTCGCCTTCCACCTCCCATTTTACCTGTGGTATACCACAAGGTTCAATTTAGGCCCACATTTATCTTAAATTAATATACTGTACTTGGCAGCATTATTTACTGCCACAATTTATCATTTCAGTGACTTATGGATGACACACAGATACACCAGCTGACACCTTGTGACCAAGGAAGACTACCTGCTGTATTTAACTGTCTTCAAGATATCAAATGTTGGCAAGCCCAAAGTTTCTTCCAAATCACAAATTATCATAAATCACGCTTCTGCCTCCAACTTTACAAAGCGCAGCAGCGAGGCTGTTCTTACCGGTTTTAACAGACAATCACATCACTCCACCTGTCCTGACTTCCCTCCACTGACTTCCTGAGCATTTTAGAATTGATTTTAAGATTTTACTGATCATTTTGCACTGAGCTACATCTCAGAAATGCTGACACCTTACAAGCCATGTCACAGTTTTTTGATTTTAGGTGGAATTCTCCTGGTTGTTCTAACAAAAAGTCGAGGCTCTAATCAAAAGGTGATCATTCCATTTCCACCTGGGCCCCTTAATTTTGGAATGATTGGCACAAAACTTTACTCTCAAGGTCCTGTTTTAAGCCCGATGAATATCCAATGAACAAAACATAAAACTAAGATAAAGAGAGAACCAAGTAAAAATATAGGCCCGGAATTCCTGGTGACACCCTTGAATACAAATATCAACAAAATAAACTAAGGCAGCCAAATTAAGCACCACTAAATACAGGAGGTAGTCCAGTCAAGGGGTCAATCCTTGAGCAAGACATTGAACCCCAAATTTGCTACCACTGTTGGTCAGAGGTGTGTGCATGGGTATGAATGTGTTACTTAAGTCTACGCCATCAGGGTATGAATGTGGAGTTGATGGGTGAAAGAGATTAGAATGTAACAGCCCTTTGTGTGGGCAGAAAGACTAGAAAAATAGTATATAAGTACTGGTGCATTTACCACTTGTGTCCATCACAGATTCCTCTGGTTTCTTTGAGCCTGAAAGCACAAACAAAATCATTTCAGAAACACAGGAACACATAAATAAAAAAAACATAGATAGATAGATAGATAGATAGATAGATAGATAGATAGATAGATAGATAGATAGATAGATAGATAGATAGATAGATAGATAGATAGATTGATTGATTGATTGATTGATTGATTGATTGATTGATAGATAGATAGATAGATAGATAGATAGATAGATAGATAGATAGATAGATAGATAGATAGATAGATTGATTGATTGATTGATTGATTGATTGATTGATTGATTGATTGATTGATTGATTGATAAGAGTAGCCAATAATAAATAAATAAATAAATAAATAAATAAATAAATAAATAAATAAATAAATAATCTCTTATGTCTTGAAAACTTATGGAGTGGTCAAAGTTCTTCTATTGCTGAATCAGCCAAGGAACTCCAACATTCAGATTGCATTCAGGTTCATTGCAGCTGCAGACATAAGCTCACAGTTTAATATACAAAAGGAATTTTGATACACTTCTACAAACTAATGAGGTATCAAAAAGATCCAAAGTGAGACTAATACTCTCAGTTTTACAGTAATTACCCCTGCAAAGATATGCCTCTCTCTCCTACCCCCTCAAATGGTTGTTTCATCCCAAATCACAGCTCTCTTTTAATCCTGCAGCTCTTAAAACTGTCCTCAGAAAAAAGTGAACACAGAGTTTATGAAGTACATATAAACAATGGCTTCTTTGTAATGTGTGTTCCCAGCTGCTTTCATCTGTGAAGGGGTGGTGAGAAAAGGGAACCCTGCTTCACTATCACAGTCTGAGTCACAGTACCTCCATGGATATTTCACTTAAAATGACACTGACATACACTTATCACACACACTTATCTGCTTTTCCTTTTAAAACTGTCTTGATCTGACATTCAAAGCAGCTAAAAAACACTGAACTCTCTCACAGTTTTCACTCTGACACTGATCAGTGCAGAACTGTAGCACTATGTTTGGAGGTTGATGCACACCTTTATAATTTTCATTTCAGTACTCCAACTATTTATAAAGATTTTTTTTACTGTTAATATTAGTATTTTAGTTCAATAGCTTCTAGGTCATGTGACCAATTGAACCAGATCAGTACAGGATCGTAGCACTGTACTTGGAGGTTAGTGCACACCTCTTTAATTTAAATTTTAGTACTCCACCTGTTTTTAATGATTTCTTTACAGTAAATATGAGCATTTTAGCTCAATAGCTTCCAGATCATGTGACCAGTTGGCCTCAAATTAGTGCAGGACCATAGCACTTTGTTGGCAGGTTGATGCACACCTCTTTAAATCACACTTCAATGCTCCCCCAATTTTTAATGATTTTTTTTTCACTCTGTCACTCCACATATCATTTATGATTTTATCACTGTAAATACTGGCATCTTATTTAAATTGTTTCAGGTCATGTTACTCAGTTTCTTAAAATCTGTGCTGGATTTTACTGATGTGTATTTTTAATTGCCTGTCAATTACCCATCTTTTATTTTGAACCAGAAAACCGGAAATTGCCATAGGTCTCGCGTCTCATCGCTGTTTTTTCTGTAAAGCCTGCAAAAGAGGCGCCCTTGAAATTCAGGAGCGGCTGGCTTGACTACTCGAAAAGGAAAGACGGCTGGCTTGACCACAGTGAACCAGCACATGAGAAGCGGTATAGAAGATGAATGTATGAATGAATGAATGAATGAATGAATGAATCACCTCCCATTTAATGCCCCATCCTTTTATTTATTAACCCAGAAAAGAAACGATCCTGTTAGACTGGATACTGTCTCTAAACCCAGTCACAAGCCTGAACTAAAGTCCCTATGACTGATGACAGTGAGTTATCAGCTGTGAGGTTCATCCTTCCTCTTTATGTGAAACATAAATTTGACATCATGGGTTGGACACTGCTCCCTGAGGCTCTGCTCACGTTTACCAGAATAAACCCCAGTGTTATTGCTGGAACAGGGAGCTGGCAACAGGGAGTGGAGGTGGAGATGGAGGTGAATTGGGAGGTCAGAAGAGAGGCCTGCCCCTCTCTTTGACACAGACAGGAAATCCTGTCTGCAAACCAAGGTGTGTGAGGAAGGCTGTCTACAGTTTAGTTTAGTCCCATCAGGAAAACTCACATGCTTCATGGAAAAACATTTTGACCACTTTAAAGATAATAATTTTAATCCAGGTTTTCTTCTGCTGTCATTTCCTTCATGGATCACAGGTCATTTCAACTGCTGTCATTTGTTTTTGTGTTCAGACTGAAAAAGTCAAGAAAACAATCACCATTATGTCAGAGTTAATCACATTACAAGCAGAAGCCTTATAGTTAGTAAACAATAACGTTAACACCTAAGTTCCCAAAACTGCAAAAGAATGTATTTCTAAACTTTAACACTGAACAGCACAGGAGGTCTGTAACAGAACTTACCCAACAATTCGATGCAGCAGTCATTCACATTGCTTGGTCTCAGCGCCCTCTGCTGGGTGCAAAAATAATAAAGTAACAAATTGATGCTGGAATTCTGTACATGAATGTTCAGCAACTCAAGAGAGTAGCAGAGTGAGCTTAAGTTTGTCAGGACTCAAACAAAGACAGTCATTAGGTGTAATTTGAAGTACCAGAACACTTGCAAACAAACTTCTACAAACTTACAAAAAAGACTCAATGGAAATTCTAACAGAGATAGAAAGATTTACTTTTTTTTCTGACTGCGGGAGACTTTATAAGTGTTGTTGGCTTGATATCCTTCCCCTTTAAACGTGTGAACATTTTCTCAACTCAAAGTACAAACTGAGTACTTGAGTAATTGAGTACAAAATTAGTGATTTTTAGATCCAAATTAGACATGTACTTTAAAAGCATTCTCAATGATTGATCTTTGGAAATGTTAATGCCCACTTATTAATATCTTTTTCAAAAAAACATTGATTTTTCCAGTGACAAAACTTGATGATTAGGCAGCATCTTGCAAAACGTTCTTAAAAATTGATAGCGCCAGCTGTTTTGTCATCATCAACACCAAAAAAATAAAAAGACCTCATGATCTGGTGCAGCCCCAAGCTGAGCATCTTGACCTTATGCGCCTTTAGACAGTTGGTTTGTATTGGAACCTGCTTTAAGCTTAAAACAACACCCTTATAGCTGAGTGTAATATAAGACTACAGTCATGGCCAAAGTTTTGAGAATGAAACAAATATTACATTTTCACAAGGTCGGCTGCTTCAGGGTTTTTTAGGATTTTTGTCATATGTTTCTATGGTATAATGAAATACAATTAGAAGCATTTCATAAGTATCAAAAGCTTTTTTGAGAATTACACAGAATTCATGCAATAAGTCAATATTTGTATATATATATATATATATATATATATATATATATATATAAAACCATTTTTATTTTGTTGTTCAAACCCATCAGTAAGAGAAGATAAAAGATTTTCAGGAAAAGAAGAAAAAAATTAAGCATTTGAAGTTTCGTTCGAGGAATATATATGGTTATGTCGCAAGATGTGACTGTAATTAGACATCCAGGACATGAGGACCAGCATGGATCTGTTTGTCTGCAAAGACACTTTTACATGAAACCTGTATTTAAGTCCAAAATTTGGTCTGGAGGAATTTTGATTGGTGAAAGTTCAGAATTTAAAAACAGATAATTATCTTCTTGGGAGGATGTTTTTAATCTCTCAACTATAATCATGTTTGTTGTCTCCGGTATACAGTTTTTGATTGAATGATGACAAAAAAAATGATGGGTTCATAACGAATAAAAAAAATGTATATTTTAATAACTGAATTTTACAGAAGCCAGTCTCATCCTCTTCCGGAAGAATCAGTAACAAGTGGAGTTTCATAAATTTCAAAGTAACACCGATGCCGCTCAGATCGCTCTAAAATGATTTGTTCAGCAGCTTGGGTAGGCGGTACTCGTCTCAAATAGAAATGCTCGCTGACATCAGACAGACAGCTCTGTCGACTAATCACAGCCTTACAAATGTTTTTCGTCACAAGTTTGCTTACGTGGAAGCAGGATGTATACTTCGCACTCTTCCGGGTTGGCGTTCCTGCTGCAGCCGAAATTGTTTTGAACGTGCAATGGTAGAGGATCCGTCTATGGCTGTCCGCGTCTCGGAGATCAAGGACCCAGCGGCCCTCTTCGAGTGTTACAACACTGAGGAGATTCGCGGGATTGAGCGCAAAGTCCGAGGGGAGATTGAGCATAAGAAAGAGGAGCTGAGGCAGATGGTGGGAGAAGGCTACCGGGATCTGATCGACGCCGCTGACACCATTGGAGAGATGAGGCAGTGTTCAGAGAGCGTCGTCCAGTCCATCCAAGACATGCACCAATACTGCCTCAATCTGAAGAGAGACAAAAGCAGTGTGAGCTGCAGCAAACAGGAGGCGAGTAGCGTGCAAAATGGCAATTCATCACCCCAAGTGATTAATGAAAAAACACATTTATTTTTATTTTAAGGAAAAGTAATGACTAACAAAAGGCTGACAAACAGACTTAATGATTTTACAGTAAACTAACTTCAGACGTAACATTGTTGTGTTTAGAATCCAAACACATAGGAAGTAAGAAACTATGCTAACATATGATTAACATTTATAACGTGCATGTGTATTCCTGTTTCAGAGCCAGAGGCAATGGCAAGATAAGTTCAACACCATGGCCTCCCAGATCAAGCTCCTCTTGGAAATCCCAGAGCGCATCTGGAGCGCCATGGAAGCGTCCCAATACCTTCAAGCCACTCAGCTCTACCTGCTTTGCTGCCACCTTCACAGTCTGCTGCAGCTGGAGGCTTCCACAGGGGGCCTCTACAGTCCTGTACTGGTCCGTTTCCCAATTCTGGTCCGACAGGTGGCTACCACAGGACACTTCAGGTACTGGAAATTTCCTAGTAGACGGTTAGACCTCTGGGTGGTACTATTTCTAAAGGAGGGACAAAAGCCAAGCTTTCATTGTTGATTGAGATTTATTCAGCTCTTTAAAATCGAAGTCACAGGTCATAAACAGTTCTGTCCCATCACAGGTCTGCAATCCTCCTGGATAGCAGGTCTCTGCTGCAGGGTCGTGCAGTGTCAGACCAGGCCATTGCTGAAGCCCTAGTGTCCACCATGCTATTGGAGGGTAGCTCTCCACGTCAGGCCCTGGCTGACTTTTTACTGGCTCGGAAGGCTTCTATTCACCAGCTGCTCAACCAACCACAGCACGGTAAAATAACAGCTTCCCCGGCAGCCTCATAGTGACTGACCAGCTACTTTGAACAAAGCACTTGTGAAGTGTCATTGCCCGATGGCTTTGAACGTTTTGCAGAAAAGAAATGTTGCAACCTTAAAACTTGTCAAAGTAAAGCAAAAATAAACCATCACTAATATGTGCGTCATTGTGAAACAGTCATCATCACACAAAGGTTTTGTTACAGGTGCAGGAATCAAAGCCCAAGTGTGTAGTCTGGTGGAGTTGCTCGTCACCACTCTGTTCCAGGCCTATGCCATCTTCTACCTGCCGCCAGACGGGGGCCCAAAGCAAGGGGAGGGAACCCTGTGCTGTGGCATGCTGTTCTCCATCCTGGAGACTGCAACCTCTTCTTCACCTGCAGGTACACAGCTGTGATTCGATAAACTGAATAGAAAACTTGTAAAGATTCCTTTGTGGAGGACCATGTTATGAAGCTATGTTTGCTTGGTTTGTTTTGACTTTAATAACGAAACATATATGTTCTGTTTTCTACTCCATAACTTGAGCGCAGTGTTCAAGACAAAGCCAATAACCTCATGTGTCTTCAGCTAAAGGTAAAAGGGTAATGCATGAAGAGACAAGTACAGGCAGCTGGTTCAAGTACCTGCCGCCCTCCATCACTGATTTCCAGCCGACTCTTCGTACCCTGGCTCAGCCGATCCAGAGAGAACAGCTTCAGGACACCCTTCAGCAGTGGATTGATACGTAAGCTGCAACAAATCATGACCCCTCTGCTTTTACCATAGCTCAGAAATATATATCATATAACATTTTTTTTTTTTATGTGCCGGTAACTTAGGAAATAGTCTTTAAATAACACAAAAATTGTGATAAAATTTTATAAAATTATGTGATATTGTATAATCTTCAACACATCATTAATTTATTTGACATCTTGGATGATCCTTTGCTTTTAGTTGCAAGGAGGTCATCTGCCGTGGTGTTGGCAGCCTTCTAGTCTATGTGAAAAGCCTCAAAGGGCTCGCAGCCATCAGGGATGCTGTGTGGGATCTCCTGTCCACAGAATCCATCAGTCAGCACTGGGGCACGGTTTGTCAGCGGCTCTTGGAGCAACCACTGGCTGTCTGGGATGATTTCCTCCAGCAGCTTTTCTTGAAGCGCCTGAAAGTAAGTTTAGCGTTATGATGATAACTATAATTAACATTATCCAGCATCTTAAGCCTTATTTGCACGGGATTAGTTTCATCTTGGGACCTCTGATATTTTGCCATAATGGTGGAGAACGTCAGTGTTTTTAATCCCATGTAAATGAACCATGTCCGTAATTTGTAAAGTAAAAAATTCAAGGGCAGATCACTGACTGGTAGTGCTAATCAAGTATGAATAAGCATCTCTGTAATTTGGGGTGGTAATATTTTTAAAGAAAGGCTCTGCAGCTTTTTCTGATCATTTTCTACTCAAAAATGGTTCAGAAAGCATTATGCACCTTAAACAAAGGCTGTTACAGCACTTTGGGTAGACATAGAATGGAAGGAGACTTGCTACGTACCCTTATGATATCAATAAATACACTAAATCTCATTTATGAACATGAATATAACAATGAAAAAAAAAAAAAAAATATATATATATATATATATATATATATATATATATATATATATATATATATATATATATATATATATATATATATATATATACACACACACACACACACACACTGTGGCTTCCTCCCACAGTCCAAAAACATGCTCACTAGGTCAATTGGTGATTCTTAATTGCCTGTGAGTGTTTGCGTGAAAGGTTGTCTGTCTCTGTGTGTTCAATCCTGTGATTAACTGGCGACCAGTCCAGGATGTAAATGGTAAATGGACCAGTACTTATATAGCGCTTTTCTAGTCTGTCTGACCACTCAAAGCGCTTTACACTGCTGGTGTCATTCACCCATCCACACCACATTCACACACTGATGGCACAACAATCTATTGAAAGTCATCAGTATTATCTAACACATTCATACACATTCATACACCACTGAACAACAGTGGGATCAATTTGGGGTTTAGTGTCTTGCTCAAGGACACTTCGACATGTGACTCGAAATCGAACTCTCGACCTTCCGATTGAGAGGCGACAACTCTACCACTGAGCCACAGATGTACACCACCTCTGGCCCTTAGCCAGCTGTGATAGGCTCCAGCCACCCATGACCCTGAACAGGAGAAACGGTATAGAAGATGAAAGGCTGTGCGCTGCAGAGTGAGGTGCTGCCGCTCAAACACCATGGGTCTGTGCAGCGATTTCAGTAACAAACATGAGAAACACCAAGTTATTTGCAGGCTTTGCTTATCCCGTGCGAATGTGCCACACCAAAAACTGATTCCAGGGGGTAATTACCAGAAAAAATTTGCAGAGGTCCCCATGTAATACTAATCCTGTGCAAATAGTACTTAAATGTGTATGTCTGATTTTTATATAGACTAATGCTTCACAAACATAGAAAAAGTACTGTAATATTTTCTGTTCCTCCAAGGCAATCACCAAAGATGAGACTGAAGCCATCTCGTCAAGCTCCGTCCAACTCCTCATCTCAGCTTTAAGGGATCTGGAAGGCCAGACTACTCAAAGTTCCACATGTAACAGCCCCACCTTCAGTCGTGGGGCCCAGTATGAGGTAGATGTTGCATCCTTTCTTTGGTCAGAGTCTCCTGGGGACCTAGTGAGTGATGCAGGGTGGGTCAGTGTGAGCCAGCGGGGACAACAGCACCAGAAGAGCAGCCTTGCCATGAAGACTCAAGCCCTGACACCATGTGTTCAGAACTTCTGCTCCTCTATGGATGCTAAGCTTAAGGCAAGACTGGACGACTTGCAGCACTACCTTCCCTCCCAGGACACAGGTGAGTGGACATAAAGCTAGCTTTGTGCTAGTCTGCTTATGCAAGTCTGGTGTTTAGAAAGAGATCCTTCCAACATTGATCTTCAGCAGTAAAAATTTTCAGTCTTATATTCTACTCCTGACTGACAGGGACTAACCCCACAACAGTCACAACCACATCCTCTGGTTCCAAAGCCAGCAAGTCTGTGTCCTCCTTCAACCGCTTCAATGACTCACCAGCAGTAGAGGAAGCTTTAAGAGATGGCTGTCTGGCCTGCATCCACAGCATACTGTCCTCCATTCGCTCCGAACTGGCTGCAGCATCACCCGACCCCAGGCCATTCCACCTCAGCTCAGTACTTTTCATGGCCAGACTGTGCCAGTCTATTGGTGAACTCTGCCCTAACCTCAAGCACTGTATCTTGGGAAAACAAAGTGGTTCAGATGCTTCAACAAAAGAGATACCTAGACAGGGAAGGAAACTGGGCAAAGCTAGGGAAGCTGCTGAAGTTAGCCCTGCTCAAGCAAGGTGGACGGGACTGAAGGAAGAGCTTCTGAACTGCAGCATGGAGGCCTACCGTATCTGGAGCTCCACCCTTTCAAAAGTCAGGCACTACCTAAAATGTTGATGTGCTTACAGTATAACATTTACAATGTTTGATGGTTGGGTATTTTATTACGGTCTAATTGCTAACAGTGCCTGATCCTGTGATAGGTTCTGCTCGATAAGTTCTGCACAGCCCTGCATGCAGAGTCTGCTGGTACTGTCCTTACAACAGCAACAAACTGGGAGGATCTGGAGATTCAGGAAGAGGCTGAGTCAGGCAGCAGTGTCACCTCAAAAATCCGCCTTCCTGTCCAGGTCAGCTGTCAGCATGCAGATGGTTCACACAAACAATTTACATTTTCTTTACTTAATGTCTTCATTAATATGATATATGACCTCTCTCTTTTAAAGCCGTCCTGGTTTGTCCAGTCACTGCTTTTTCAGCTGTGTGTGGAGGTGAACAGGGTGGGGGGCCACGCCCTGCCCCGGCTCACTCTGAAAGAGCTGCTGCAGGCCTGTCATTCTCAGGCCCTGCATCACTTTCATAGCCTCTCACAACAGGTTCTTAACCGGGTAAATCACACACACCAGCCTGTCAGTGAAACATTTTCATTTCAGTCAATTCAGACGCAGTGTCAAGGTGCTACAGAAATATCTGTTGAACTTTCCAAACTTCTTGCAATATTTAAAAAAAAACAGGCTTTTGTTCAAGACACAGAAAATCAGCCCTTGCTTTTGCCTTCTTGCCCACCAATCATTTTCAGTTTCTCTTTCAATATTTCATATTTTCCTGCAGTAAAACACAATCCCAGTTTCCTTCTTATTTTATTTCTGTTTCATCGTCTTACAGGAGGGTGTATTTCCCATGTCCCAAAACAGAGCCTTGCAGCTCTTATTTGACCTCCGTTACCTCAGCACTACTCTGGGCTGCAGAATGGAAGAGGGAAAGAGTTTGCGATCTCAACAAGACCCTCGGTAACATACTTCAGTCACAGGTTCATTAATTCCAGTCCTAATACTGCTTCATCTGTCAAGGTAGACGTCCTGACTAGCAAAGCAGGAAACTGCTGTGAGGATTGAAAATTACTGATGGAATTCTGCATGTCCTGGCTTTGTTGCAAGATCACCAAAGATTTCCACAATTAGATCTGACCTTATCTAATCCACAAGGATCTTGGACTCTGTATCTTTCCTTCATTTTTCTTTATATCTGGCTGTTGCTAATCATTTCTTCAGTAGATCCTGAAAGCTGTGAAAATGAAGTGTTGTGTGTCATCCAGATTCCACAAAGTCTGTGACTGGCTAGAAAGCTTCATCGACCCCTTTGACCTAGACGTGTTCACACCTCCACTAAACTCCAACCTCAACCGCCTTTCCCAGAGAACCTCGGTACTGTGACACAGTCATTTTAGCCTGGTCAACATTGAAGCACTAGTGCTAAAAGTATAGCGTAGTTGTTCATATTTGATATGTTCCTTGGGTGAGACAATAATAATTTAATTCGTCATTGTTGACCAGAAGTTGCAAGACAAAATATTTAAAGGTGTTCCTTTCCCAGCTGCTGCTCGAGGTTAATGTTTGATTGTGTTTCAGGTTCTGCTTGGGTTACTGACGGGCTCAGAGAAACAGTTTTCCTTGCGGAGCAGCGGTGTAAATTCCCAGGAGCCATACAACATCCTTCCGCTGGCCAGCAGCCAGATCAGGTCAGGGGTTTAATCAATTTAATGATCGATTTGATTTGAATAATGTTGGAAAAAAGGGGTAATTTCACGATTTAACAAAAAAAGTATCAAAATGCATAGAGATTTAACACAAGCATGGTCCTCATTTATGTATAAACCATTAGTGACAGTCAAAACATTTTTCATTGTTCACAGTTTTTATAAGATATTTGTTATTAAGGTATTGCACACCTCCATTTTTTGCGACACATTCATTTATTTTAATATTTGTGTATTTTAACCCTTTTCCCCAAAGATTTAAGATTTGAGTTTCTAAAATGTTGCATAATCATTACCAGCTATAAATATAAAGTCTTTTTTGTGATCTGTAACATAATAAAATTTAATCCTTAGCATACCTTTTACTTTGGCACTTTCACTACAGTGTTACAACAACCTTTATGTGTATATATATATATATATATATATATATATATATATATATATATATATATATATATATATATATATATATATATACACACACACAGTGGGGGAAATAAGTATTTGATCCCCTGCTGATACTAATATACTTTTTCACTTGATAAAATGCACAACAATTTATAACTTTTATACTGTGTGTTTTTATGCATTTTCAACTGATATTCTGTCTATACTTATAACCAGTAAACAACCATAAAAATTAGAGTGTGTTAATTTCCCAGGGCAGTGGGCAAACTTACAAATTCAGCAGGGGATCAAATACTTATTTCCCCCACTGTGTGTGTGTGTATATATATATATATATATATATATATATATATATATATATATATATATATATATATATATAGGGTTTGAATCCAAATTACAACTGTGTCGTCACCCCCCCCAAACCCCCACCACCACCAGGCTTGTTTCATGCTCTATATACTGCACTGCCCCCGCTGAACAAAGGCAGAAAAGTTCTGAAAAAAGACAAAAAAAAAAAAAAGCCCAGATTCGAAGATTAAAGTCAGAATTTTGAGAAAAAGAAAAAGTTAAAATTCTTAGAAAACAAATTTTCAAGTTTGCAAAAACCCAATTATGACTTTTTCTCTTTGATTTGTCAGGTTTGGGTTGCTCCCTCTCAGCATGTCAAATGTACGTAAATCCAAGCTGGCCTCCAGGAGCACTGATGTTCCACACCAACCGGTGAGTTCCACAGGGGCCTGGACTTTAACGTACACAGGATTTGTTTTTGGACACTGCCTTTTCAAACCCTTACAAAACTTGCATTGTTAACCCTCCTTTTATGTTACGGGTCAAATTGACCCATTTTAAAGTTTTAGGATCTAGGAAAAATAGTTAAAAGTATTTTTTCAGTATGAAACTTTTTCTGTTGCTTATTTAGTGTGATGTATAAAATAAAACTTTCTCTCCTCACATATTTGTAACTATCCCCTGCATGTCTATATCACATAGATATTGTTTGGGTCAATCTGACCTGGCATTCAAACTAGAGGTCAAAGGGTGTAAGAAATGTCAGAGACACACATGCACATGTATACAAACACACACTCGCACACACACACTCACACATATACACTTACACTCACCGCCCACTATATTAGGCATACTTGTCCAACTGCTTGTTAACGCAAATTTCTAATCAGCCAATCACATGGCAGCAACTCAATGCATTTAGGCATGTAGACATGGTCAAGACAATCTGCTGCAGTTCAAACCAAGCATCAGAATGGGGAAGAAAGGTGATTTAAGTGACTTTGAATGTGGCATGGTTGTTGGTGCCAGACAGGCTAGTCTAAGTATTTCACAAACTGCTGATCTACTGGGATTTTCACGCACAACCAGGGTTTACAGAGAATGGTCCAAAAAAGAGAAAAGATCCAGTGAGCAGCAGTTCAGTGGGCACAAATGCCTTGTTGACACCAGAGCTCAGAGGAGAATGGCCAGACTCGTTGGAGCTGATAAAAAGGCAACAATTACTCAGTTAACCACTCGTTACAACCGAGGTATGCAGAAGACCAATTCTGAACCCACAACATGTCGAACCTTGAGGCAGATGGGCTACAGCAGCAGAAAACCGCACTGGGTGCCACTCCTGTCAGCTAAGAACAGGAAACTGAGGCTACAATTCTCACAGGCTCACCAAAATTGGACAGTAAAAGATTGGAAAAACGTTGCCTGGTCTGTTGAGTCTCGATTTCTGCTGCGACATTTGATGGTAGGGTCAGAATTTGGCGTCAACAAAAAGCACGGATCCATCCTGCCTTGTATCAACGGCTCAGGCTGCTGGTGGTGGTGTAACGGCTTGGGGGATATTTTCTTGGCACACTTTGGGCCCCTTAGTGCCAATTGAGTTTCATTTCAACGCCACAGCTTACCTGAGTATTGTTGCTGACCATGTCCATCCCTTTATGACCACAGTGTACCCATCTTCTGATGGCTACTTCCAGCAGGATAACGCGCCATGTCATAAAGCTGGAATCATCTCAGACTGGTTTCTTGAATATGACAATGAGTTCACTGTACTCAAATGGCCTCCACAGTCACCAGATCTCAATCCAATAGAGCACCCTTCGGATGTGGTGGAACGGGAGATTCACATCATGGATGTGCGGTCGACAAATCTGCAGCAACTGCGTGATGCTATCATGTCAGTTTGGCCCAAACTCTCTGAGGAATGTTTCCAGTACCTTGTTGAATCTATGCCACAAAGGATTAAGGCAGTTCTGAAGGCAAAAGGGGGCCCAACCCAGTACTAGCAAGATGTACCGAACCAGTGTGTGTGTGTGTGTGTGTGTGTGTGTGTGTGTGTGTGTGTGTGTGTGTGTGTGTGTGTGTGTGTGTGTGTGTGTGTGTGTGTGTGTGTGTGTGTGTGTGTGTGTGTGTGTGTGTGTGTATATCACTACAACTCACACTGCATCCTTCTCAGGAGCGGAGCGCAGCTCAGCGCACTCATAGCAGCTGGATACACAAGATCACAGCAGAACCACATGTTCCTGCAGGAATCACACCCATGACAACTACTTTCATGATATTTAGTATGTTAAACTCACCTGCCCTCCCAGAGCTTCATTAATTCAGTCCTTCCCTTTTAGTCTCTGTTGGTATCCTTATATAAAGGATGTGTTGTATCGTATATAATTATCTGGTTTTCCGCCTCCAATATAAACTTTTCCTCGTCCATGGCGTCAGATTTCCTCTGGGTCTGACCATAGACTGTATAATTAACGGACGTAGTCTCCGCGACGTCACCCATCTGTTCCTGAAACTGACTTTTGAAGCCAAACTGTCGGCACGGCCATATTGGAAATGAGGCGTGCTGTGAGTCTCCACGGTAACAACCATAGGACGCTCCACAGTCACGTGATCTGAGCTGTGCCTCTGATTGGACGAACTGGCGAGCTTGATATTGTGGACACTGCAGATTTAGAAAAAAATTCACCCCCCCCACAGTGCGTTCCGTTAGTGAAATTAGCGATTCAGACGGGAGACATTCTTTGTACCAGGCTGCAAATAGGCTTATTTTGGCCGTGAAAACGCCTTTTTTTGGCTTGGTGTTTACGTGACTTCCGGTACTTCCAGAGCCAGCCTCAAGCAGACACTCGAGGAACAGCAGACTTTAGCACTTCCGCATTGCCTCATATTTTCAGACCGGAGGTTGCTGCTTGGGTCTGACCCGCTGATGACTGCTGGCCCTGTGCCAGTGTCGAAGTTTTGATATACGAGGATAATTTTACGATAGACAGGCTGAACATGGTGCTTTATTTTGAAAAGACCAGAAACTCTGATCGTTTTTCGTGTCTGTTTTCCTGTTTGGTACGATCTGCTCTGCGTAAATTGACGCGTTTTCAAAAAAAAAACATCTTTTGAGCAAAATAAACAGATTTTGGTAGAAGACTAAATCATTGAATAGTCACATACAGAAGTTTAAACTACAAAATCTGTTTGAAAAGTGTTGCTTCTGATGTTGAATATGGATGCGATTAAAATGCGATTAATTACGATTAATTAATTACAAATGGCATAATTAATTCGATTAATTTTTTCAATCAAGTCCCACCACTAGTTTCAATATAATCAATATGACCCAAAACATGAAAGCTTAAAGCAACAGATATGGCTAGAGAGCTATGACATTCAAAAACCTATGAACATATCTATATAATTTATACAATTCTACAATTTCATTTTGCAGGCGCTTTTTTCCAAAGCTACGTACAACACAAGCAAGAATTTTGACGAAAAGGAGAAACCTTATTAAGTGCGAATAAATGCTTCAAGTTAGATATGTCACAGGTACTCTGTCATCAAGTGCCCACTAAACCCCCCCCCCTTTTTTGTGTGTTCTATCTAAATATCAGCCATAACTAGAATTCAACATTCAAGAGAAATCAATATTCAGTGCTTTCATTTATTATACTAAAATTAAAACCTGTAAGCCAGAGTGTTTTGAAGTTGCTCTGAGACAGCCACCATTTTAATTTTGTTCCATATTTTTCAGAGCACAGTATGATTACATTTCTGGTTTTGTTTTCCACCTTTGGTTTATCTTCTGTTAACACCCTCTGCCCCTCCCAGCGTTCTTGAGTGCAAGAAATGCAGGCAAGTTCAACAGTGTGTGATAGTGTTTTTTGTTTGTGGTTGGCTGTGTGGTCAATTGTGCAATGGTTTGCCTTGGGTGTGTTTTTATGATATTCAGATGTTCTCACTAATCCCCATGTCCTTCTTGAGCTCAGGAGGAAACTAATGGAGAACTACACTCGGCTACAGCATATAAAAACTTAAGTAGAGAAATCCTATTTTTGACTTGTGTAGTAATGGTCAGTCTTTGTGCAGATTCCAGGCCAGCATGCAGAAATACAAAAGTGAACATTTCATTGCAGCTCAAGCTGGAATTTCTCTCCTTTTTCATGACTTTAAAGGAACACTTTGAAAAGAAACTTTTTGAGGAGAATTTTTGCTTGCTGTGTTCTGAGCATGGGAAGTTGACCCCTCTTACTTCCATTCACTTTGCTAAGCTTAACCCAGCTTGCTGGAAGAAACAACCAGGGGAATGGGAAATGGCATTAACATGTCACTCACCAGTATAGCTGACCAAAAGTGTTCAGGTTATTTGCAAAAACCACAACAAACCTGATGTGTTTTCTTTTCTTCCCCCAGCAGGAGGACAGCTTCCGGCCAGGCAGTCTGTTCAGACAGCTCGCGGATCAGGAAGAAGACACAGGCACGCCTTCATTATTCAAACTCAGCTGGCTCTCTAGCATGGCCAAGTAACATTATTTTGATCAAGACTTTATTTTCCTTCATGAAAACTTTGTAAAAATCTGATTTATAGTGAAAGTAATTTGTCCTTTGAGAAATGTGTCTATTGTGATCTATGTCAAATGAAGGTACAGGCTCCAATGTGGAAGTCAGTGAAATGTATGTACCCTAGTTCACAAGCTCTTCTAGTAGTGAGTTTTTTAGTCCTTGAACAATTAACATCAACATTATGCACCAACATTCAGCAGCAAAGTGAGCTGGTGAGCTTACATAATAGTTTGCAGGACAAAAACGGTCTTGACCAGATAAGGGCCATCTCACACCCCTGCATACTGTAGAGGTGTCCAAACTTCTTTCGACGAGCCCAACGCTTGATTTTGTGAAAATGACCAAGGGCCAGTAGTTCTTACTAAGATAAAAATTAGCCATGAAAACAATGATGTTATGAATGCTGTATTTGTTAACAATTTCTTTTGTGATTTCTGGAAAAAGTCACTTACCAAGTGGTGTCAAACTTGTGCCATCATTACAGACTTGTGAAATAAAACCTCACTCTTTCCTTTAATTGTCTCTTAATACCAGATGATTACATGCTGAGTAAACATCAGCCAACTCTGCTTCTTCCCAATAAAAATGTTCTCCATTAGGGGGCAATATATGTCAGGATTTTTATTTATTTGTTTATTTATTGCATGTCTTTAATTTGAGAGGACAGGACAGTGGATAGAGAAGGAAACAGTGAGGGAGGGGAGTGACGTGAGAAAGTTGCCACAGGCTGGACTAGAAGCCAGGGTTTTTGCCATCTGGAGCACAACCTAGACTACTAGGCCAGCTGCACTCAAGGATTATTTAATTGGAGAATCAGGATCTGGATTTTATTAGGACGATCCGTTAATGTGCATGAGCACATTTTTACAGCATAATTGCTGATTAATTTTAGAGTCATAATTAAACATTGTTTTAGGCTGTATAAAAATGGACTGTGAGCCACAATTGACCCATGGCCTGACTTTCAATATGCCTGCTGTACTTTTCAACAATCAGATTTACAGTTTAAAGTAGTCTTAACATTTGTCCTTGCACTTTTTTTGCAGTAAAATATAGGCTTCAGTGGTTTGTAAAGCATTAAGATCTGTTTTTTTTTCCAAACATTGTACACAGTGTCCCAATTCTTAAGGAAGTGGGGTATTACCATGCTGTCAAACATTAGGGACTTTTCTCTGCTATTATAAAGAAAAAAAGGCCTGTAGGACTTAGTGCACTGTTAACAAAATAAATAAAAAATGTGCACACACACACACACACACACACACACACACACACAGACAAAGGTTGCTTTAAACTTCTTTATTATTGAAGAAACCAGCTAAACATTCTGTTAAACTCATAAAAGAGACATTGATTTACTTGAAATAGCTTTGCAACAACAATACTTTATTCTGATTTAACTCAATAGTTAGATGTTGGTTCAAACTGCCACAGCCTTTCTACTTTAGTTCATCCTGCAGAAATGAAAGAGTAGAAAATAAACATTCAGAAAAGATATTTTTCTCTTAGACTAAATTAGATGGCTTATATGCATGAAAAACTCACACACACACAAAAAGAGACAGAGACACCCAATTGTAGATCCATAATTTCGTTATTTAGTTAGCTGTTGTGCAATTATTTAACAATTTGTCTTGAGAAAAAAATAGTTTTATGTCACACATCACCTCTGATGTAGACCTAGAATTTCTCCATGCTTAGATCTAAGACAAAGGACTCATTAGCATTTGAAAGAGAGCAAACCCTAAATCTATTCAGTTTTCTATTCTGACACAGGGATTTTTCCCATGTAACAACTTGGGGGGGAAAAAAAGTTTATTCCCATCTACTGGCATGCCAATGTGGAATAAAATAAATCCTTATGGATAGTGTAAGTACCCTAATCGAGAGGTGGTTCATCTGCATGTTATAAAACACACACAGAGAGACTTACTCTCCTGTATGGCTCTACTTCTTTCTGTCTATTTTGCTCATCATAGCCTTGACATCGACAGGAGCGGATGCAGCAGCAGCCTTGGCCTTTTCCTCCTCCTCTTGCTGCCAGAGGATGATCGGATGGATACCTGGGTTTCGGCTCTGTGCATTTTGCTCCAGCTGGGATGGGCTTGAATGGAAAAAAGAACATAAATATCTCAATTTTTTTCATTGTTTATCACTAATGAGTTTCATTTTTTTGCAAGGGTTAGATTAGAAGAGTATAGATTTGAACAGGTAACTAGCCTGAAGTTATGAGCCTCAGGGTTCAGGGCTTTCTTCTGGATCTCTTTGTACACTGGAGACTTGAGGTAACGGAAGAAAGTATCCTGTGTACCAAGGAAAACAGCGAAAAACTGCAGATTAAGGGAAGCAGCATAAACCAGCTGGAAAGAACAAAGAATGAATCTCACCCCTCTAAGCCCAAAAATACATTTTCAGCAGTAGCCAGAGGATTTATGGTACCCAGACCAACCTTCTTCATGAGCAGGAAGACATGTGTCTGGGCTGCTTCCAACACATAGCGGTGCGGATGGTCCAGACCTTTCACTGTCAGACCCATCGTCCTGCCATCAATGTTGATCCAGCGAGGTGCACCTGGGGCCAGGAAGGTCCTGGTGACACAGGATCAAGATCATTATCATTCTGCATTGCTGACATTTGTAGACAGGTAAAGCTGTAGTCTGACTGAATGGAGTGACAGCTATATTTTATACTGAATATATGAAGATCGACAACCTTCATTTCTCCTTTAACAGCAGATACACCACACACTGCCATCCAACATACAAATAATGTACAAAGAGGAACTTTGCTCTACATATTAAAAAAGACTGAATGTTTCTGAGTGTATTCATAGTATTGTCAGCCCAATTTATCTTACTTGAAAATGGTCTCAGCTTTTGTTGACATGGAAGAGGCAGTGCCCCACTTCAGTTCTTCAGCTGCCTCCCAAAAGGCCAAATTCTCCCCTGGAACACACACACACACACACACACACACACACACACACACACACACACACACACGTATACATTTGTGCAATCAAATATGATAGTTTTAGAATTGTGATAATCACATCGTGGAAGAGCATGACATACTTCAGGTTGCAAGTATCAGACAAGATATATATCTTATAGTGCATGCGTGCTTGTTTTAAATGATTATTATTATTATTATTATTATTATTATTATTATTATTATTATTATTATTATTATTATTATCAATAATAATAATAATAATAATAATAATAAATGATATCAGGGCTTGTCGCTTCAGTTAAAAGGGGATTTAGCCAAATTTGACACTTTTTCTGCCATCCAGTGTCAGCAAAAGCACCATACAAAAATTTGTTTAAACAGATGGCAACCTTTTTCTTCACGTCATTCGACAGTCAAACCTTAGATGGAATGGGGAAAAAAATACAAAATATCACCTAATATGAATACTATAACAAAAATTAATGCTCAGTAATTATTTAGCCTGAAACAGTTGGCATTTTTTTTACTATACTCAAGAGCATGCAGCTGTACAAGAACTACAGGGACATTATGATTTAATAACTGTTCTTACAAGTGTCATTTGAATTTCCCCAAGGGTAAGATCTAAGATGGAAAACAATATTCTAGAGGAAAGTCCACATGAATTTTCTATTAAATGACTGAACTTGTGTTTCTTTTGTCTTAGGAGTGATGAGTCTTACTCATTTAAAGAGATTCATGACCTTAATGACACAACATACCGCTGAACTCCTTCTTGAGGAAGATCTTAAAGTCGTCTCTGCCTCTCAGGTCACTCAGTAGCTCAAACAAACTGAAGGACCAACGCTCCACTCGCATCTTAGTTGGTACATCAACTCTGGACAAAAAAAAAAAAAAAAAGAGAGAGTCATTTATGTCACCCAAGAGAAATTCAAAGTCATGTTACACTTTGAAAGGAAATTTCTGTAACTGGGTATCTCTAACTATAGAACTACATGATGTATCTAGACAGAGAGACCCCACCTTCTCATATTAAGAGTCCAGTAGCTGTCATTTTCTGTTTGCCAGGGGTTGCTGGGTAAACAGGGAGCCAGGAATGGGTCGTGGTTCTTGTATGTTGTGACGTACTTCACCAGTCTGCAGAAGTAGGGTTACAAATATGTATGTATGTATGTATGTATGTATGTATGTATGTATGTATGTATGTATGTATGTATGTATGTATGTATCTATCTATCTATCTATCTATCTATCTATCTATCTATCTATCTATCTATCTATCTAGATAGATAGATAGATAGATAGATAGATAGATAGATAGATAGATAGATAGATAGATAGATAGATAGATAGAGCTAGCATTGAAAAGTTTCCTAAATGGAAAAGAAATCAGAGGAACTTACGCTCCAAGGGACACACTGGATTTGACCTTTGACCTCATGATGGCTTGTTGATAGAACATGTTCTAAAATGAATCAAGAACACCACCAAAATCTGTGATTTTGTCATTTGAATTCTGACAAACTGTTGTGATCACAAATTCCAAGGACAAAGTTTCTGGCCTACAATTGGTGTTTTAAAAAAGTCACTTATTTACAACTTCAAACACTCAGCAATGAAAGTTAGCATTATGTCTGTTTATTTTGGGACCAAAATGATCAAATAAGAAATCTGTGTGGCTATTTTTAAATTAGTACTTATTAGAATTTGTCACCTACCCTGCGTCTGTACATGTCAAAGGTGGTTTTCTGAGAAACAACAAGAAAATATGCTGTTTGAAGAGATGTTTGTCAGCACACATAATAATTAAGTTATAACTAAGGATATGGAAAGGGATTTCTTTGATCACACCATTTAAAATCACAGTTGTTTCTACCGCTTAAGCACAGAAAGGCAGGTGAAAACAACACACTGTAAGGGAGCTCCAAGGGAAGGAAACGGGTCTTGCTTTTCATAAAAAGACATTTAGAAACTAATGTGTGCATCTCCAGAAAACATACTATCCCACAGATACTGACCATCGTTCTGTCTTTGTTCTAGGAAGCACAAGTGGGGGTATCATTCTTTCCCATATTTAAACATGGATATAAAGTAACACTGTAAGATGTTGATACTAAACATGCAGATTTTCAAACAGCAACATATTTATTTTGTAGAAATATCTGAATCTGTCTGTAAACTACTTAAAATGTTCCCTTTTAAACTGCATAAGATCTTCACAAGACTTGCTGATATGATGGGAGCATAAGGATCTCCTAACTGGCTTGTGACATGTTGAAGGTGTGGGCCTCAAACACCAAGGTCTATTCATAAGTTTGCCCCTGAAAGGCCTCCAGAGGACTAACCAATCAGAGGGAAGGGGGTTGTTAATCAGGGAGCTTTAAAGGGTTTACTAAAACACAGTGTGAGACAAGACAAGGACAGAATCTGGAAAGCTATTGTGCTCTGTTTTCAACTCTTTAGGCTCTTAACTTAGTCAGTGTAAGGAATGCTGTGTGAGGAGAGAAAAGACAAGACAAGAAATACAATCCATAAAGATTGTCAGGACACAAGAAGTTTAGGTTGAACCATAGCTTGAAAATAAGGACACTGTGATTGTGTTGGGTCACTGGGTCACTTGCAAAGATCTTAAATTGGAGAATCTAATGATTTAAAGAATAATAATGAGGTTTTGTCATTACTTCACCAAAAATATCCATTATAAAAGGAGATACACTGTGATGTGTTTGAAGTTATATGATTGTAGAACAAACCTTCATCTTGAACTAGGAATGGGCAGAATGGCTGTGTTCTGTTCAATTGAAGGAAATCTGTTATATGGTTGTCTAGTTTTTCTGGTCACTGCTATCATCTCAGGGACACTGTGTGTACTGGTGCCGTAAAAACTAAAGGTTCCAATGAAAAAGAGACTGTTGTCTACATCAAGTTAGCATGAGGGCACATTAAAACACAGGATTAAACCCAGGGTTCCTTAGGTTTTGTAAGCACCTTAAGTCAAAATAAAGCTCTAATAAGCAGCAGATTTTCTAAACCAAAGGAGAGTAGGTGCAGTAGAATCTGCTAAAACATGTTTTCTTCAAGTTCAGCAAGTTTTTTCACTGAATTGCACATTTCCACAATCATTCATGTATGGCATATATCCTGTATCTATGAAACAATGTGGAAAGTGATTTGCCTCAAAGTTCATTTTGGGTTTTGTTGAATTATACATAGGAAGAAGTGTTTCAGGGTAATGGAAAACTAAAGAATAAAGAGGAGGAGAAAAGCAATAGAAGTGGTGAGGAAAGGAGAACAGAACAGACTGAGCGAGAGGATGGACATGTCAACACACTTCCTCTGTGCTACAGTAAATTCTAAACTAAACTAAGGTCTTTCTGTCATGTCTGTACACACAAGTGCACATTTTCTGCATATGTGTGTGTTAATACCAACCTGTTACCTCTTCTGTGTTAGGATCAAGAAGACGCTCTGGGCCAACGTCGATAGCACTGTGAGTACGGCGCTAAACAAATGTACAGGGAAAGGTACAATAAGTGTGTGAGTGTTTGTAAAGGGAAAATACATGTACATGATATTTACACACTCACCGGTGGCCTGTTCACTATCCAGTAAGCCCTCTCCTGACAGTCAAACACCACACGGTCTGGCTTCTTCCTCTCTCTACCCGCCCTGATACACACACACACACACACACACACACACAACATAAATATACATGTGTATAATTACACATTACAAAGGTAAAAAAAAAAAAAAAAGTTTCTGAACGTTTTTGCTCCCCCACATTTAATCAAATCTTTTACTTTGAAGGCCATGGTGTATGATTCCCTTCTGTTTCATTCACATTTAGTCATTCAGCAAATCCTCATGGTCTCAGCTTCATTTCTATGGAAACATACAGTACACTCTATACACCGTGGATATCGTCAGCAGGAGTCATATTGCTGAGCAATAGCATTTCAACATATAGAAATCTGACTTTATTATGTTTTAATGCTGAGCGACAGTATTACAACATATAATTATTCGACTTTATTATTATGTTGAAATGCTGAGCAACAGAATTTCATTATGTTGAAATGCTGAGCAACCGGAGAGATGGTTTGTTGTTTTTTGGTTCTGGTTAAAGCCCTGGCAGCTGAGTTCTGTACAGTTTGGAGACGATCGAGAGATTTTTTTGTACAGCTAAAAAGACTGTTACAATAGTCCAGGCGTGATGGGATAAAAGCATGTAAAATCAGTAAAAACACCACTATGTGTTCATGTGATTCACCAGCAGATGGAAGTAACTGCTTGGTCATGTGTGGTGGGTCAATTAAAATCATTTCTGTTTTGTCTGAGTTCAATAGTAAAAAGTTTCTTGACATGCAGCTCTTTATTTCTGACAAACAATTGTGCAGTGAACTCAGCATGCCAGGGTCAGTGTGTCTGATGGGCAAGTATAACTGTGAATCATCTGCATACAAATGAAATAAAATACCATGCCTGCTTATGATGTGTCCCAGGGGGAGAATATACAAGGAGAATAAAATCTAACCTAAACTGACCCCTGAGGCTCACCATACTTCACCTCAGTAAAACCAAAAACAGTCATTTCCAGACTCATAGAAGCTTATATTATTAAAATAAGACTTGAACCATTCTAAAACCATACCAGAAACCTCTACCCAATGCTTCAATCAGTCAAATAAAATGTTGTGGTCTATAGTGTCAAAGCCTGCGCTCAGATCCAAGAGTACAAGGACTGAACACATGCCTTGATCTGCAGTCATTAAAAGGTTGTTGGTATCTTTAAGCAGTGCTGTCTCTGTGCTGTGATGTTTGTGGAAGCCAGACTGGAATTTTTCAAAAATATTGTTATTTTCCAGCACAGAGAGGAGTTGTTTTAACACTATTCTTTCTAAAATCTTAAAAGCGATAAAAGGTAACTTAGAAATGGGCCTGTAATTCTGGGGGGAGGTAAGGATCCAGACCAGGGAATAACCAATTTATGCGGTTCAAACTGCAAAATGTGCAGCATGTGTAGGAGAAGTGTGCTCCTATCAATCAAATTTCTAACCCATTTACTTTTTAAAATACCATTTTCCCCCCAAAAATTTGGCCCATTATAATGAATGGAAATGATCCATTACCATGGAAACCACACAGCTGATCATGTCATAAAAGAATAGAGGGAAAGCCCCTCCACAGAGGGCCCCATAAATAATGGGAAACCTAAAAGCAGGAATATTACAAGAAGGGAAACTGCTCGTTTACATTCAAATTCAAAACCCTGACAACGTCATAACGAAAACCATTCTCCCTCTTGCGTGGAGATGACAGCTAATGATGTCTAAGAACAGAGGGAAACCTACTTGTTTACCATGAAAACCACAAAGCTGATGATGTCATAAGGGACAGAGATTATAAATAGGACTGGACCCCCCCCCCCACGTGTAGTTCACTTTAACTGTTCAGTCATGGCTGTTCACAATGAGTCACGTATCCCAAGGTTTCTGTGTCATGATTTGGAATCTTATGTTTATTTCTTTGTGTTTTTCTACTCTGAAGGGAGGTCTTATTTTGTGTTTACACAAAATGTGAATAAAAATCACATGAGAGTGAATCATATGTGAAGTCAGTCTAATGGTTTTGTTTCTGCGCTGCAGTGGGTGGAGGAGTGGAGTGTAGCAGATGTATAATTGCTCATACATCACACCAAATCCTTCCTGTTAAAAGCAGGATTTTCCTGACACTGCAGCCAAATGTCTTTGAATGACTAATTCGAAGATATCCTTCAGTACCTGCTTTGCAGCAACAGGCATATAAACAAAAAATGGTAAATTGATTGGGGTGGCATCATAGGCATCAAAAAGTGGGACTGTAGGTTGTTTTCATCACCCCAATACAATAAAAATGTCAGATACAGAATGAGGGCTTCAGTGGTTTTACCTACTTGTATTGTTCAGTGGCCTGTATTACAATAAAGTCCCACTTGTGGTTTAGCCATTCATGGAGGTGGTTGTAGTGTGCCTGTTTCAAAAAAAAAAAAATAAAAAAATAAAAAAAGCCATGAAGCATCAAGCCCTAACATCAGTTAACACTAATCTGAGATACAGATGAGAGTAATGAAAAAGAACCATAAGACAAGGGCATTTTCTCAGTTTGGATCTAGCCATGCCACCCCCCCCCCCCCCCCCCCTAATATTTTCAAGTATTATTTATATTATTATTATTATTATATAAAGGACTGTTATTCGTATTTATTTTTAAAGAAAACTTGAAACTATGAGCTAACACTATGCTCACTGATAGACATGTAAACAAATAATAAAATTAATTAATTAATAAATAAGCTCCCTTCACTAGGGTAGTGGATAAGAATACATTTTGATCTTGGCATTGCTTTATTTTTCAAACCTCAAAGGCACAAAAGACACTACTTGAAATGTAAATGAAAGGTTCGGACACAAGTGATATCAACCCCCCACCCCCACAATAAATTAATCATTTAAAAAAAAACCCAGCACAATCACAATTTAAAGTTGGTGAGGTTTTTTTTTAACAGTGATTTAAATGACTATTGGTGCAGTTTGAATGTGTGTGGGGAGTGAGTTGGAAAGAGGGAGGATGATAAAACATAAAGTCCACAACCTGCATTTTAACCTGCATGAAGGATGTAGTAAGATCATGTGACAACCATTTCAAAATGTATACACAAACCTGTTCATAGGGCTCGAGCATGCCTTTCTTGCGGATGTTCCTCTTTGCCAAATAAATAGCTACAGAAAGGAAAAAAACAGTAGAACTAAAACACATCAAAGAAAGTAAAGGAAACAACACAAAACTGGGCGCTTGATTTGCCTTCATCTGAACAAATTACCCACAGAGACTAAAGAGGCTGGATTAATCCAGCTCACTAATAAACATGTTTGATTTCGCTATATGAAGGGTATCTGTTCATGATCTCACAATAAACACCATAGAGCAAATTGTACCAACCATAGTCACTGTCCTCTGCTACCCATTGCTGCGTAGGCCAGAAGTACGGGGTCTGTGAAGGTGCAGATAGGAGAGACATTTGCAGATATTTGTTTCTGAAGAACTGAAACAATGCTTTAATGTCCCTGCATTTGCAAGTAAATTAACATTATTTTATGCATTTTTTATGACTCACTTCTTACTGTTACTGAAAACAAGCTCAATATTGTTTTGTAAGTTCTATTCTTGATGACTTCCCCAAAATCTTAAGAATTACTTAAAAACATTAACATAAAATGTTTGTCTATCTGCTACCAGAAGTGTCACATCATTTCTGTTTAGGCCCTATATAAAAATATTTGGCTATGCTGATAGAAAGTCATAAAAAATAAGATTGAATAGGATATAAACATCTAAATTAAGTACCTATGAAAGCAGCTACACTATTTAGCAGATTTTCAGTCAATGATAGTTTGTTGAAAGACCTTTAGCACACTGAAGGTACAGTCTGTAGAAATAAGCAGCATTTAGTAGAAAAGACTTTGTATAAATTAGGTAATAATATTCATAATTATCTCAAGGCTTCTTTCAGATCACCTGAATCTAGAAGTTGGTTTGTTTTGTTAAAACTTAGAATGAATCTTTATCACTAATAAGAAGCCAGTCTCCTTAATGAGAAGGCTGCCATCTTGCAACAACATTCTACAGTAGTTCAGATTGCAATATGGAAATGTAAAATTTTAAAGGAGCATACATCTGTTTGTTATTACCAGCCACTATTAAAGAGTGAAAGAAAAACAAAACTTAAATTGAACATGAATAAACCAGACAATGGAGTAAGCCATTCCTCAAAACCCACATCAGATGGATAAAATAAAAATATATATTAACCAATATGTAAAAAATACATCATAATACCATCATCAGTATCATCACGATCACATACAAGCCATGCATGAATTAGTTTATATTGTTTACTTTTTGATGTCTATGATGGATGAAGAAGTCTGTCTTTAGTAAAGAAAAGTTCTTTGCGTGGAGCAACACTGACACCAAGAAGGAGGAGCTTTGCTTTACCTGAAAGCGGTAGAGGCTAGCATCATTGCATAGGACTAGCTTCTTATGGTTCTGCAGAGGGTAGATGTACCCATAGGCAACCAGCATAGTGCCAAAAGCCTGAGCCTCTGGGTCAAAGACAGGGGAGGAGAAGAAAGTATGAAGTCATACCCAAAATGCAGATACTGTTTATGTTTTTTTTTAAAAATGACTTTAGAAATGATTTTATGCTCAAAAAAACATTATTTTATTTGATATTAAAATTTCAGACCCTCTGCAGTGTTCTTCATCTTGTTAGTAACCCATGTAACCACATCCTGACCTGTTGGAAGCACAAACAAAAGCTGATATACAAAGACATTTGATCTACATCAGTGTGAAAAAAAATCTTCTGTTTAAATGCTTGAATTTCTTTCATTGCTGCCAACAGCTGGTTTCTTAAAAAGCAATCAAAAGCACACAAGAGGAATATGTTCCTGTTAAACTGTGAGAAAGTACATCAAACACATAAAATGAAAGTTTTATTGAGAGAATAACTGGGCAGGACAAGATCAGCAAAGAAATGAGCAGTCCAGGGTTGTTGCTAAAACTGAAGAAGGGTTAGGGTTTAGGGTTAACCCTTACACTAATCCTAACCAGTGGCTGTAGTTTTTACAGATAAATAAAACACTTAAAAATGGACACTGATTTAACCTAATGTATTGCATGAAAAATGATGCCACCTCAATTAAAAAAAACAATAGGACATAGTTGAAAATGTAAATAAAAAGTGAATGAATCCATCCATCCATCCATCTTCTACCCCTTGTCCGGGTCTGGGTCGCAGGGGCAGCAATGTAATCAGTGAAGACCAAAGGCCCCTGTCCCTGGCCACTTCCATCTGCTCCTCTGGGAGGATACCAAGGAGTTCCTAGGCCAGCCAAGAGATATAATCTCCCCATCGTGTCCTGGGTCTACCCCGGGGTCTCCTCCCAGCTGGACATGCCTGGAACACCTCCCCAGGAAGGCGTCCAGGAGGCATCCTCACGAGATGCCCGAACCATCTCATCTGACTTCACTCGATGCAAGGGAGCAGCAGCTCTACTCCGAGCATCTCCCCGATGTCTGTGCTCCAAACCCTGCTCTAAGGCTGAGCCCAGACACCATGCGGAGGAAGCTCATTTTGGCTGCTTGTACACATGATCTTGTCCTTTCAGTCACAACCCACAGCTCATGACCATAGGTGAGGACTGGAACGTAGATTGACTGGTTGATTGAGAGCCTTACCTTCTGGCTCAACTCTCTCTTCACCACAACGAACCAGTATAGCATCAGCATTACTGCTGATGCCGCCCCGATCTGTCTGTCAATCTCTCGCTCCATTTTCCCCTCAATTGTAAACAGGACCCAGAGATACTTAAACTCTTCCACTTGGGGCAGAAACTCTCTCCCTTAGAGGTGCTGATCTTCATCCCGGCTGCTTCAAACTCAGCTGCAAACCACCCCAGTGCAAGCTGGAGATCAGTGTTCAATGAGGCCAATAGTACCACATCATCTGTAAAAAGCAGAGATGGTATCCTAAGACCCCCGAACATGACACCCTTCACCACTTGGCTGCGCCTAGAAATCCTGTCCATAAAAGTAATGAACAGAATTGGTGACAAAGGGCAGACCTGGTGGAGACCAATTCTGACTGGGAATGAATATGACTTAATGCTGGCAATATGAACCAGACTGGCACTCCGGAAATACAGAGATCAAACAGCCCATAGCAACGGACCATTGACTCCATATTCCCGGAGCACCCCCAACAAGATACCTTGGGGGACACAGTCAAAAGCCTTCTCCAGATCCATAAAGCATATGTGGACTAGTTGGGCAAACTCCCATGCCCCCTCTAGCACCCTTGCAAGGGTATAGAGCTGGTCCAGTGTTCCACGACCGGGAAAAAACCCCACATTGTTCCTACTCAAAGAGTCAAAGAGGGACAGAGTCAGAGAGCTGGGTTCCACTGATGGATGTTTGTGTATAGTGTTATAGTGTATGATTTGGAGTATGGGCATTGGTGACTTGGAACCTGCTGACTTAACTTTACCTGTCTCTCCTCCGCTTGCCTGTGGCGTTTTGGCGCCCTGTCACGACGGTGGACAGATGCTGCTGACCCACTGTTAGAGTGTGTTGGCCGGTCAGTAGAGCCCTGGCTATAGGCACTGAAATTGAAAACACTCGGGGCAGCCTCGGGCTTTAGTCTGTTGGTACGACGGACCACTAGCCTGCCGAGCTCAAAAGTCATCTGCTCTATATAATCTTCCTCCAGAAAATGCTCACTACACACCCTAGAGTCCGGGCCCATTGGTGGGTTCTTCCGCCAGCCAACGCAGTAGAACTGTTTTCCGTTTAGCGGAAGTTTGTGAAAGTGGACTGTTTTGTCCTCGGCCTTAACTTTTTAAAATTAATTATTACACCCAGGAGCAATACAGTAATGCCCCCCAGTTTGTCTTTTCTTCTGCTTTGGCTCCTCAGTCTCCATCTTTCACTCTCATCTCTTGCTCTTCTTCCACTCCCAAGGCCGCGAACCCAACTCCATGATGTCATAGCTAAAAGAACTGCAAGATGGCGGTGCGCTTGTCACGAAAGACAAAACGTTTCTCCGTTTTTCTTTTAAATGTTTATATTTGTTGCGTTTTTTAAATAATTATTGATAAGAATAGGTCTCAATCTAGTAAAAAATGTTTATTTTGTTGACTGTTTCATTTCCACTTAAATGCCATAAACAGTCAGTGCCCTTTATTGTTAAAAAAAATAATAAACAATACATGTGGACCTATACTTTGAATTGTTGCAATACCCACTGTTAAAGTATGAAATTATAGTGTAAAATTAATTTATCATTCTTCAAGTTATGTACTGAATTCTACTACACAGTATTGTTCTGTTCAAATAAATCTCAGATTTAATTTTATTGTTTTCCCCCTTTTATTAATGGTACATTTCCTGGTAACCACAGCTGCTGGTATTTATGTTGTTCTAAAACTTGTACATACAACCTTAATTCCAATGAAGTTGGGATATTGTGTAAAATGTAAATAAAAACAGAATACAATGATTTGCAAATCCTGTTTAACCTATATTCAGGATGTTGCAGGCATCAAATTCAAAATGACTAAATATTTGCAATAAAAAAAACATTAGTTTGAACAATAGATATCTACTCTTTGTATTGTATTTCGTTGGATATAGGTTAAATATGATTTGCAAATCATTGTATTGGAAACCTTTTCTGTGACAACCAAATCTGGTTCTACCTTAAATTTTTAAATCAGGACATGACTTGAGATGAGTTCAGTTCAATAATATGTTGTAATAATTGTAAAATCAACAAGCTGTCATGGAACAGTAGTGTGAAAACAGGACTTAATGACTCAGTACACAGTAGACATTACAACACCAGGTAAGTAACTAGAGAAATAATCATTTCACATGAATCACACAGCTTGACCTCAGCTTCACCTGATCATTTTATGATCTGTTTCTCTCACTAGAAGATGCTTTCACCGACTGCACCAGTTCACAGTCCAGTTTATAATCCATAAATTAGTCCATAAATTTGATCATAAATTAGACTCATAGTTTAGTTTAGATGCAATAGGCCTAGGCTGCCGGGGGGGATCTGGCACATTGGACTCTATCTCTTATTCTTAATCTCTCTCCGCATCTGCTTTTGCCCCTTTTGTCTGCTCCTGTACTCGTCTCTGGCTCTTGTCTTGTAGGTGGCCTGGGATCCTTGGTGGAGACTGCCTGCAGCTGTGGAGTCATGGAGACTTATTAACTGCACCCATAGACATGACACATTATTTGGCCATTTCATAATGAACATTCATTCCCACTATCATATAACTTCTAATGTAGATATTAGCCTGATCTCTTTATCTATGATCAATACATCTATAGTATCCATTTTTTATCAGCACACAGGCGTGAGGTTCCTCTGAAAATGGGATGTCACATCTCAAGAGGCCTTTAACACACCTTTACTTAACGGAGACAAATATGGTAGGGATGCACTTGTGGTCTGGGCGTCCATGAGTTCATCACTATCATAAATTCTTATTTTCAGTATGAACATCATTGATTATACTTCTATAAAATGATCACCACACCCATTCAAACATGAGGTCCCTCTCGAAAACGAGATGTAGCATCTCAAGAGGCTAACCTCTAATAAATCAGACGACAGGTCTATGGTTCATGGATCTGTCACTAACTTTAGTTCTTACTTTAGTCCACTTGTCTCCTCCTACCTCCCTTCCTTCGCCCACACACCCAACACAGCATCGTGTGGATTTGCTGTTCATCATGAGACTGGGGTCCACATTCGAGATTTCCTGCTGCTTAACAGAAGGTTTTTTCTTGCCGCCATGATGGAGGGATTCATGATTGGCTATTTGGATTCATGTTGGGTGTTGGATGTATATATTTGTATATATATATATGTATATGTGTATCTTTATATGTATATATGTATCTATGCATATATGTATATCCTTAAAATGAGGAGCTTTGTGCTCTATTGTAAAGTGTCTTGAGATAACACTTGTTATGAATTGGCGCTATACAAATAAAGATTGATTGACAGTGGAGGTTTGGTCCTTTGCAAGCTGACCTTTCCCTCACTGGACTAAGAGGGGATTAAAAACACTTTGGATCCAAAAGTACAGCCCAGATCTCATCCAATTGTAGGCTGCTTTATTTATCCTGTGTTAGCAGCTTAACAGCTAAAGCAGTCAGTGTCTTTGCAGACAGTACTTTGAGTTATTCATGACCAATTGTTATCAGTCAAGCCAATTTTCCAAGAACAAATGCACTGTTAAATGTTATCTAATTTCTGGGACTGAAACCTAAGTTAATGTACATGAACCATCAGGAACGATCATCAACGATATTGAATTGTAAAAATAGGAGACCTTTTTGGGGGGGAAAGTTGACCCAGATTTTCAATGATGCCACATTGATCCATGCTGGGTCAATCTTCTGGGTGTAAAGTTGGAGAAACTTCCAATTTATAACAAAAATATGTGAAAACAATATGCATGAGATAATTTATACTAAGATTTTTTGCATGTAAGCCACCTTTTTCTCAATTCATCATTTGCAACATAAATAGTTGTATACTAGCAATAGTTGTATACTACTAACTTGTATACTAACAATCAAGTATTTTAGGGTACTTGAAACTGTGTCATGTTTGTGTTTCTGTGAATTAGTCTTACCAGAAATGACATGTGGGATGGTAGTGACATTGAGTTTCTGCTCGGAGCCTCTAACACCATTTTTGGGGTCCTGCATCTCCACTACAATGGCCTCCAGCTGAAAACAGATGTACAAGTTATTTATGTGACCCAAAGAATAGTCAAAACAGAGCAAAAAACTGTAACACCCACATCTGTGTTCCATCCCATTTTTTAAGAAAAGAGTGAACTATTTTCATTTAGGTGCATTGCAAACTAGTAAAAAATAAATTTGAAGAAATTAAATTTTTTACCCTTCATATTTTCATCCTATTATGACTTTATGTTGAACCACAGTCACTTCAGCAATCAGACTAAATACCTCATCTGGGTTATTCTTGCTTGTTAGAATGATTGTGAGGTGTTAAAGTAGTACAATTACTTTGACACCTTAAAATGTGTGACCAAGTGACACAATGTCAGTATTATTTTCACTGAAAAAGCAAAATTGTCTGAATCAGAGAGAAGTGGGCATCAGTGACAGTACATGACTTGTAACATCAGACACACCATTAAAGGTGTTTTGCAAAGTGGTTTGCAGGGGGAAGCAGCAAGATATTGAGAAAGCTGAGGCAGTTTATTTTGAATGCCTATTTAGCTATTTGCCAATTGGATGTTGCCCTGAAGAGCAGTGGATTTCTTTGGTATGAGTTTAACTTCATGCTTTGCGTGAACTAAATATTTAACTTTTGGAACCTTAAAATGTTGAATGCAAAACAAATGTGAAGGAGTTCTCCACCAAACATGAGCAAGAAGCAATGTGAGAAAATAATCGTTAGAACAGACTGTTAAATATTTCATCTCTCCATTAATGTTAACTATTCATGTTTGTTTATATATAAATATAAATAAATAAATAAATGAAATATATATATATATATATATATATATATATATATATATATATATATATATATATATATATATATATATATATATATATATATATATAAGCTGAGTGTAGTTGTAGTCCTTGCTCTTTTCAGCCATTCACATGCCTTCTGCCTCTCACAATTAGCAAGCTAAGCTACTGGTAATAATAGTATACACTGAATGATGATTATGATTAATACATCCTACCACCAAACCAGAGCTGGCAAGAGCTGAAACTGAGGCTAGATGTTTGCTATTGGCCCTGATTATAATCCATCCATTTTCTATCCCTCTTATTCTGTTCAGGGTGGCGGGTTTTTGGAGCCTATCCCAGCTGTCTCAGAGTGATAGGTGGGGTTCACCCTGGACTGGTCTTACAACACTCACAAACAGGCAAATTAGAATCACCAGTTAACCTGATGAGCATGTTTTTGGACTGTGGAAGGAAGCTAGAGTACCTGGAGAGAACCAACGCATGCATGTGGAGAACAAACAGAAAGGCCACCAAGCGAACCGGGTCATGAATTGGTTATAATAACAATGATAATCAAAAAGACATTAAAAACAATTGTTTTTTCAAAATCTGATGTTTAAGACTGAATTTTGATTTAAAATAAGAGTATCAAATTGATAAATAAATAAATAAATAAATAAATAAATAAATAAATAAATAAATGGAATTCAAATTTTGGTCTCAGGATTATTGTAGAAAAAAGACAGAATATTTATTTTAACTCAGAATTCTAAAAACCAAAAAAGTATCTGAGACAGAATCTTGACTTTTTGCAAAATTTCTATCCCCTTTAATCTCAGAATTCTGAGATTAAAGTAATCTAAGTCACTGTTAAAATATGTCTGGAAAACAAAAAAAAAATATTTTCAAACCTTAACATTATATATATATATATATATATATATATATATATATATATATATATATATATATATATATATATATATATATATATATATATATACCATCACTTTCATTGTCATATATTGCCATATATCTCAGCTTTTTGTGCAGTTGTTTCTGATTAGTTAGGTTACCCTTTATTCATGGTGTGTATCAAATCAAAGTTCAGTTAAATCAAAGTCTATCAAAGCCTTTACCAGATGAGGCCAAGATTATGCCCCTTAACTGACCCATGGCCTGCAGTTAAGCAGTAAAGCTAATTAACTTTAAAGTAGAACAAGAGATTATCTTTACCCAGCCCCTGGTTTTCTTGCAACAAACATATCATAAGCAAATCTTACATATACACACTTTTACTAAATGATATTTTTGTTGCCAGAAGAGAAGAAAAGAGAAAAAATACTATTTCTTTTGAAAATCATGGAGAGAGGACAGTATCTATGCTTGGTATGAAAACATAATGACAGTAAATTACTTTGATCAAGGAGTGTGTGAAATTAAAATAAAAGCCTTAAAATAATTCTAACAAGTGTCTTTGTAAAAAAAAAACTCCTTGTATCTAATTACAAGTCAAATTGAATTAATTATAGTGGTGATGATATCCACTCACCTTTTTGAAGCAGTGTACACGAGGCCGAAAATGTTGTACCCGGTTCGGGCGAACTGTTCTTATCGTCATATCTGCAGGCAAATAATGTTAGAGGAAAAAACAATTCCTGTGTGAAATGATACGGATATACTATCTGTAATTTCCAGCAAAGAAGTTTGTCTGTGCAGCAGACTTGAACACACTGCTCTCTTTGTGGGGATTGTCAGACAGGATAGGAAAGATCAATTTATCCTCCAATCAGCTTTAAGGAGCTTCGCCCTCATCTCCACATACAGATAGCAGCTGTCAGTGTGACTCTTGGCTTAACTTTCTTAAAGTAAGTGTCAACAAAGAAACAGATAAAACAGGCAGAAGCTCTAAAATGCTTTAATTATTGATTAATCAAGCACTTATGAATTGGTTATTATTAGTATTTATTATCAATATTTAATTATCTGAAGTACTCAGCTCATCTCAAAAGGCAAGGTCAAAACAACTTCATGTTTGATGTACATTTTACCTGAAACTCAAAGTTCTGCCTTTGGAATGGATTCCGTCTCTTTGTAGACTGTAAAAAAAAAAAAATTACATAGTCCAAAGGGAATGTAGAAATTTTTGGAAGTGTGTAAAGTGCAATTTTTTTTGCTTGGAAGGACTGCACAAGGGGGCGAGGCTGCTAAAATGATGTCATATGTCCGCACAAAGACACGTCCGTCAGTTCTCAAACAGAGGTTGTGTCCAAAATCACTCCCTATCCACTATAAAGTCCACTATATATTGGACAGGGAGTTATTTCAGACAGCCAGAGTTTTGAGGCAAATCCTCAAATGGGGCCATTTTGAAAATGGGGCAGGCGTAATAAAACGTGCAAAAAGACAAAAAACAAAAAAAAATAAGTACACATCTTCACTAAACTGCCAACACATGATGCACACTTCCCGACATGCTTGTTGTTGACACAGATTTTGAGTCACAGCCCTATTAAGGTTCTCTTTACGTCAGTGGTGTTGGAAAATGAGATGAAAAGTGTTTTTGATTTATTTTAACATTGTGATTGCATGATTCAGATATTACCTAATTGCAGTGATCTGCTGTAGGACTATTCTTAGCCTTTTGCTTATAATTAGTCTGGTTGTTTGCATGACTTTATGTGTCCTCTGGAAACACTTCCGTTGTGTTGTGGTCTTTGCAGTGCATTTTCTAAATGCTGTGCATGTGTTGTCAAAATTGACGAAGATGTTTTCTTAATTTGCTTGTGTTTCGTCTTTTCACATGTGTTCTCTTAAGTTGCAGTGCTGTGAGCTCTCAGGGCCACCGTATAATGTGCAACAGAAATAGCTTCAGTTCAGAAAAGATGTGTATTAAATGATAGGTCAGACTTTATAGAATGATAAAAAAAAAAAAAATCATCATCATGTCTTACTATTTTTTGGAAAGCACTAATGAGGTGCAGATGACTTAGAGGTCTAGGTCACGCACAAGGGGCAACATCTGGTAAATGAAGCCTATGCGGAAAGTGCTAAAACTTGCTGTTCATTAAACAATCCGCCAGAGGCTGGCTGCATAAAGACTGGAAGTCACATATGCACCAAGCAAAAACAAAAAAGCAAGCAAACAAACAAACAAAAAAACAGACTTTTACAGCATTAAAAAGCATATTTACAGTCTTGTTCAAAAAACAGCTTGGGCCCGAAAACGCTAACTTTACTATCAGCACACACTGTGTGGTGAGTGAATTTTTTTCTAACCCTATAAGATATTAGGATTACAGGTTTGTCCAATCAGAGGCTCAGCTCTGCTCATGTGACTGGTGGTCAGAAAGGAAGCTCAAAGTCTGCGTAATAGCCAAGATGGCCCTGTCAGATGAATAGCTTCATTTGACTGTATCAGGAACAGATGGGTGATGAAGACTATGGCTGTTTTCCAAACCTCTTACTACATACTATATACTTTGAGTGGTTGGTAAGACTAGAAAAGCACTATATAAGTACTGGTCCATTTACCATTTACATATGAATTAGGTATGTAGTAGAAACTGCATGCTGCCTACTACTTTTGAATTTAGTATGTAGGATGACTGCTCTGTTTGGTCTGTTTTGTAGTATGCTACTTTGGTTTTCAGTTTAGAAAAATGGGACTACAGCTGATGGATTTTTTATGTTTAAATTTATAATCAAATATAAATGTACATAAATATTATTGAGCAAGGGAAGAGAATAGTTATTATATTTCAGCGAAGAGTTATTTAAGCAAAGTAAAGTAGTAAAAACAACTTCAATATAATGATTACTGAATCTGAAGAAGCAAAAACCTTTTAAGACTAGAAGTGAAGTTTTAACAGCTTTTCTTTCGCATCACTGCACTTTTTTCTCACTGACCGTTTAACCAAAGTGCTGTATTGTAGTTGTTATTCCGACTCATTCCACCTAAACCTGAGTGCCAACCCCATAGAGAAACAGCATTAGCGCCATGCATTGTGGGAAACAGTATGCCAGGGGTGCGTCTCAAAGCGCCAAATGCCCATCCTATCTTCCTCCACTAGCGGCGTTCACTTGCGTCTTAGTCCCTCCTGTTGTGTCTCTGATAACTTTATAAATGAAATAAGAAGGAGACGGCGCTTTCACTTAATGTGATGCTTTTACTGCAAAACGGTAGGTACAAAAAGATACAGCAACACACATATCACTGCACCAATGTAATCAACTATCAAATGTGCTACAGGGCACAAGGGGGTGACACAACTCCGCTAGAATAAGTAGTCCATACACTTTTCCTCCTACACTTTACACATTTCCTCCCCTTTTAAATTGAATGAATAATAGCACTGAATGTCTAACAAAACAATCCATTCAATTATACAATACTCATGAACACCTTTTCGTTTTCAACACCTTTGTGTATATGATTGCAAACATGTCATAACAACTCTAAACATATGACAACACATAAGCACTACAAGTCCAGTCTCTTAGGGGGAGCTCTGTGCCTTTCAGGATAACGTCTCTGGACTTGTGGTGTGAGTTTAGGGGTAGCAGAATTTTTGTCTGGGGCAAGAGTCTCTGTCACAGCTGACGTGTTGATGATGGTGGCGTCACTGTTACTGAGGGGTGTGTCTGGAGATGATGAATGGTCACTCTTTGGTTGTGCATCCAAAATCTGATCCATGTGAAGTCTCCATGTTTGTTCTCCAACGTCAACTGTGTTCATCAGTGGTCCAGTTCTTTTTGTTATTTTGCCTGGAGTCCACTTGTCCTCTCTAGTCACGTGCCAGGACTTCCTGTCCGATCTCAAAGTTTCTTGCAGTCTTACCTGACAACCGACTGAGCTGCTTGTTCTGCACCTCCTTCCACAGATTTGGTTTCAGGAGATCAATGCGAGATCTTGGAATAGCATTGCAGGTGTCTAGTTTGTAGTTGAATATACAGAGTTTCTGTAGACAGAAAGGAAGTTGTCCAGCTTGTGTTGAAGAGTAATGTCTTCTTTTTCCATTGAAGGTCTGCACAAATCTCTCAGCCAATCCATTTGTAGCTGGATGGTGAGGTGCTGACTTTAAATGCTTGATTCCATTTCGCTTCATGAAAAGTGCAAACTCCTCTGAAATTAAATGTGGTCCGTTGTCGCTCACAATTTGTTCAGGTAGACCATTTCTAGTGAAGATTGACCTGAGAACACTTATAGTCTTTTCTGAAGTGGTTGATTTCATCAGTACCACCTCTGGCCACTTGGAATGAGAGTCAACAACAATCAGGAACGTGGAGTTCATAAATGGTCCTGCAAAATCAACATGCACTCGTTGCCATGGTGCTGATGGCCATTCCCAAGGGGGAAGGGGTGCCTGTGGTGGTGCATTTTTTTTCCCCTTGTCTGTATACGTCCTTCAAGTTGAACACTGTGTCCGATGTCAACGTTAAAAGACCAATGCAATATTTTTTTATTGCAGTGAAACATAGATAGTTATGATTCATTGCTGTCAGTGACCGTCACCAGCCCTCCCTGTAGGCTACTCCATCAAATTAAACTTTATTTATTCCCCAATGTGAGCTGGAGGGGAGGGCCATGCTATACCGCAGTGTGGGGGAGGGGAAATTAGTGACAGATAAGGCGAGACAAGACAAACAGAAAAGAGGACAGACGAGGATACAAAGAGGGGAAGAGACAAAGATGCATTATCCCCTCACCATGGCTAAGTATGTCCCTAAGTGTGAAGTAGTATATTTAAAAGAGAGGGAAGGTTGGTGGAGTGGGAGCCCACCAATCCCCACTCCCCCGCCCATCCCAAACAAGTGAATGTTTGTGTTGCATTAAAAACAGAGGGAAGGTCAGGCAGGAGAGAGGTGAGCAGGGAAGGGCCCCAGCCTGTGACAGACTGGAGTCCATCCCTACGGCCCCCTGTTCCCATCCTCACCCTCCCTTAATCTAGTGTATGTGGTGCAATTAAAAACTGGAGGACAAGAGGGGCGGGAGGGCGAGGTAGTCCCCTCCCTACCTCCTCTAACTCCAGGTACCCTAAGTGTTGCGTGTGTCCCCCCACCCCTCACACAAAAGAAAAGCTGCAGTGTACAAGAGTGCAAGGTGAAAAGGTGAGGTGCAAGTAAGAGGCAAGGCCAGCAAGGACCAGCCCCGACCATCAAAGTACATGTAGGAGCCTGGGGGTTGACACTGAAAAGCCCCCCACACACCAAGCCCCAGCATCCACAGAAGACGACCAAGACGGTCCCCCACGAGCAGGCAAGCACAGCAGAGACACACGCCCCCCAGCAAACCGCAGCACCAGAGTCCGACCCAGCAGGTGCCCCAGACCTATCACAGGTCAACCACCCCTAGGGCACCGCTCTCCACAGGAGGACCGCGGGACCCCCATCCAGGCCCCAGCCAGCAAGCCCCCCCCCCCCCCCCCCCCCCCCCCCCAAACTATTACATTACCTTCTAATAAAACAACAAGAGCTCTCCATTTCCATTGCTCCGGATGCTGAATTCTGGGCTACAATCTTAAAAAACATCTATCTCATGACCAAAAATGCAAATCTACAGCTCATCCAATACAAAATCATTCACAGAACTCACTACACTGCACAAAAAATGTTTCAAATGGGTTTCGCATCAGAAATATGTTCCTATTGTACACAAAATTGTCCTAACACCTATATTCACGCCACCTGGCACTGTACACCCATCAAACAGTTTTGGAAAGAAGTCACTCAATAACTATCCCTCTTCATGGAAAGCCACATCCCACTGTCCCCCTCACTCTGCTTTCTTGGTGACTTGTCTTCACTTGATCTTAATGCAAGTAACAGTAGACTGCTTCTTGTGGCACTAACTATCCCCAAGGAAACTATCCTCATGAACTGGAAATCAAGAAACACTACACATCTAGCCCAATGGAAGAACCTCTTCTCTGATTACATCTCCCTGGAAAACTTGGCTTCCCCTCTTATCAATACAGCAGAACATCATTCTTACTGGTCACTCTTAATTGGCTTCTTGCATGTCTGAATCCACTAGCACCTTTTCCTTGTCTGTCAGCCAATACTCCCCTCCCCCAAACACACACATAAATACACATACATAACCACAAAACTAACGGGCACTGCTTTTTCCAAAGAAACTAATACAGCTACCCAGGACTACCAAAAGATGAGTATACTCTGGTGAAGGTAGTGGGGGGGTGTCTTTCCACCTACATCCCCAGACTTGACCCACTGCCCTGTGGAACCTGACAGCCTGGCGTCTTCCCTCCGTGAGGTGGGGGTGCTCAGCGGTTTTCCGCCTGTGCCCTGGGGCTACCGGATCCATGCGCAGTCGTGGGATCTGGAGGGGGATGATAGCCACTCCAACACTGGGGCACCTTGGGTGGCCCTGGGGGTTGTGGGGTGGGGGGCTTGTCCGCGGTGCATCCATGCCCTTCCTCCCTGCCATCCACTTTGTGGTCTCCCTCCTTCCTCCTTCCTCCTTGCCTGCCCCCCCCCCTTGCCCCTGCGGGGGGACTGTGGGTCCCTGGCTGGCCTAGGGGTCTAACCCTGGGGCCTGTCTCGCCCTCTGGGTGGGGTCACTATCCCCGTGCCACGTAGGCCCACGTGGCAACGTGGGCCGGGACAGGGCGTCAGGGCAACCGTAGGGTATTGGCTCCCTCATGGCGGTGTGGCCCGATGGCATCTCTGCCCTCCTGACAGGTCGGGATCCGGAGTGGGCGGGGGGAGGGGGACTTGCCGGCTGTGGCCCGGGTGGGGGTCCCGTGGTCCTCCTGTGGAGGGCGGTGCCCTATGGGTGGTTGTCCTGTGATGGGTCTTTGGGCACCTGCTGAGTCGGGGACTCTGGTGCTGTGGTTCGCCGGGGGCAGACCAGTCACTCTGCAGCACAAACAAAAACTATAAGAAACTTCTCGAGAGCCAACAATCAACCAGGTGAAGGGATGCAGACCTACCTGTTGCAGCCAGACACTTGACCCGGAAGTACACAGACAGGAGTGCAAAGGAAGAAACAGGGGGGATTACTGCTTAAATCCTCTCCCTCTGCACAACGATTGGCCAGCAGTGGCGCTCCATTAAGTGCACTGACACATAAGGCAATACCCCTCTATTCCTTATGCTGCTACATAAGTTTTATCCTTGGTGTTTTGTTCTTCCAGTAGAATTTAGTGAACATTGAATCTAAAGCTTTGAACCACGTGAGCATTGGATGAATTGGAATCATTGAGAAAAGGTAATTTATTTTTGGAAGCACCGTCATTTTGATTGTTGCTATTCTTCCTAAAATGGATAGTGGTAGGTTCATACAGCGTTGGAGGGCCTTGTCTATTGTTTTCAATAGAGGTGTGAAATTTAGCCCTATCAGTTCTGTCAGCCTGGAGGAAATATTGATGCCAAGATAAGTGATGTGACCTTTGCATAGAGGGATGGGTGATATCGGGGCTACAGCGTACATTGGGTGTTGCATAATGGAAGGATTGAGGATTTGTTCCAGTTTATTGAGTAACCTGAGATCTTGGAGAATGATTTGATGAGATATACTGTTTCTTGCAGAAACAACTGAGGGTCTTGTAAAAATAGTAAAATGTCATCCGCATACAAACTTATTTTGTGCTGTATTTGGGGCGTTTGAATTCCTTTAATGTGAATATTCTGGTGGATGGCTGCAGCAAGGGGTTCTATGAAGATGGTGAATAGAGAAGGAGAGAGAGGGTATCCCTCCCCTGTGCAGTGTAAAACTATGTGAGGTTAGTCTGTTGGTGGTGACAGTAGCTGAGGGAGCAGTGTATAGAGTCTTAATCCAGTGAATGAATGAATCCCCAAAGCCAAATTTTCCTAGTGTGGAGAAGAGAGTTTTCCAGTTTACCTTGTCAAAGGCTTTTTCTGCATCTAACGTTGCTATGATGGTGTCTTCCTGTTGTAAGACGCATAATGGATTAAGTTGAATAATCGACGTGTGTTATTGGATGCCTGTCTGCCTTTGATGAAGCCGGTCTCATCGTGGTGAATTATGAAAGGAGTTATTTTTTCTAACCTGTGTGCTAGGGCTTTGCTTATGATTTTTATATCTACATTGATTAAAGAGATTGGACGATAATTTTTTGGAAGAGTTGGATCCTTGTTTGGTTTATGGATGAGTGAAATTTCAGCTGTATTCATATATGCTGGAAATCTAGATTTTTGTTTTATTTCAATAATTGTTCTCATGAAGAGTGGGGATAGATTAGGCCAGAAGTGCTTGTAAAATTCAGCAGGGAAGCCATCAGGACCTGGTGCTTTGTTGTTTGGCATGAGGTTTAGGGCTGTGGCGAGTTCTTTTTCTGTTATTGGTGAGTCTAGTGCCTTGGACTGTTCTGGATCAATCTGTGGGAGTTCAATATTATTGAGAAAGAAGTCAATGTATTCCTGCTTCCTGAGATAGCTATCAAACTCTCTTTAAGAAGAGATGAGTTGAAACGCCATTTAGTGAAGCGTTTCGGTTGGTTAATAGGGTTCCAACTGAGTGTTACTGGGGCATGATCACTGAAAATAATGGGGTGGATTTTTGAATTTGAAATTTCTGGTATAATAGAATTACTGGCCAGGAAGAGGTCAATGCGTGAATAGGAATGGTGGACTGGTGAGTAAAATGAGTATTCTCTGAGAGTGGGGTGCTGTAGACGCCAGTTATCATCAAGACCAATATCACTCATGAACTGTTTTATGGTACTGATAGATTGCCAGGTGTGGTGAGATTTAATTTTATTAGATCTGTCAACTGCTGGGTCCAAAGTTATGTTGAAATCGCCTCCTATTATTAGTGGGCAGTTGGAAATATGTGATAAAGAGTCAAAGAAGTTATAAATAAAGGACGGATCATCAGTGTTTGGGCCGTAAATATTACCAGTTGTTACCGGGCTATTGTTGATTGATATATTAAAAATTATTAGAAAGATTATAAAACGTCCTTCAGGGTCTATGATGGTTCTGTTATGAACAAACAAGATGGTTTTATTTATCAGGATACATACACCTCTTTGTTTTGAGTTATAATGTTGACTGACTGTAATTTGTCATGGTCTGTATCTGACAGGTGTGTTTCTTGTAATAAGCAAATGTCTGCTTTTAGCTTATTGAGGTGATTAAATATTTGAGGTTTTTTTTGTCTGGGAGCAAATACCCCTGATGTTCCAGGTTACAAATGTTAGCGATGTTAAGTTGAATGGGTTAATATTTGTAACTGAGTGATGATATGAATGATTCTATGCAAATGTGTGTGTGTGTGTGTGTGTGTGTGTGTGTGTTTGTGTGCGTGTGCGTGTGTGTGTGTGTGTGTGAGTGTGTGTGTACTGCTTTGAGAGTATCACATGATGGGCATACATGAGGCCTGTACTACGAAGCTGGATTTTCTCTTAGCGAGGTAACTTCTGGGTTAATCCTGGATTTTCTGTCCTACGAAGCTGGTTCATTTCTTACCGGGATGAATCACCGTGGTAACGTATGCTGAACGGCTAACCTGCTCCAGAGCAGGTTAAGATCTTGATAAGAGATCAACGAGTAGAAAAACAACACCTCTTGACCAATCAGCTTTCTTGCAAATATTAAATATTCCAACACAAAATGCGCTCAGACGAATTACTGAGCATCAAAACTCAATGGAAAATATAAACCAAAGGAAGGGCACTGAGGAAGAGCTCTGCGCCAAATGTCTGTGCCATAATTAAGTCAAATTGAGTGATCAGAGTGCTGTCCGTTTATATTGTCCTATGAATTAATTTTCGATAATCTCACGAATTACGCATTAACAGTCTGCAGTTTTCTGCCCGCATTTCTTCCTGGATTTTGCTGCAGTAACAGAGTTGCTTTTAGCCTGTGTTTAAATTCTTTGTATTTCTAAAGAATAACTGTCTGCTTCTCTACGGTAAAGTAGGCTGCTCTGCAGGTTTTTTCCTGTCTCTTTATGTTTGTGATTGGTCAGACCCTGCAAACTCCACCCTTTTAATGTGAGCGCGCTCTGATCAAGGCTGGAAGACCCTGGATTGACTCAGCGAGTTGATATCCAGCTTCGTAGTACCGCTTATCAAGACTGCGGATGTCTCGTTAAGTCAACCCAGAAAACAGAGAGAGATCCTGGATGAGTTAATCGAGCTTCGTAGTACAGGCCCCAGGACCTTTAACACGGGGCAAAGTAGTAAAAGCAAGCAGCAGATATAGATACATAGATAGATACACAGAAATAACCACAACAATAAAACAAGCAGCAGGGAGATACACAGAAAAAACAACAACAACAACAACAACAACAACAACAAAAATAAAACAAGCAGCAAGGCAACAGGCCATAACAGTACAGGGTTGAGAGACTAGTGCGTAGGGATGAGCCGGATATTCGTTTCAAACGAGTACTTGTTACGGATAATGCATTTTTGCCGAGTCCGAGCACAACACGAAAAGAATCCTCGTTGGGTAGCAACAACTACTGTCTTCACTCTTCATGCTCTGTGATTGGCCAGTCACACACAGCACACCCCCTCCCTGCACCCACATGCTGCAGCGAGGAGGTGCCTGCTCTCCTCTTTCACACACACACAGGCTGTATGACCGCCAGACAGCGGTTATTCAGTAGTATGCTAGACTCGGGATGCACAGGTAAAAAGTAGCCTTGCTGACGCTGCTGTTGTGTGGCATTCTCTTACAATCAGACCAATGATACATAGATGAAAAATTATCTGTCAAATGTGTAGCACCTTTAAGAAAGTTAATTTGGCAGTATATCACTTGCAGCTGTTTATATAACATGAGGGTTGTTTCCACACATTAATCTGGCTGGGCTCACATTTTCTGCTTTCATTAAAGTGTGTACAGTCTTCTAAAAAAATGTCTTATTTAATATATACTGGTGTGGATGTAGGCTAATTACACTGCCTGTTACAATTGTTGATATAACTTCAATAAATACCATCAGAAATGGCTCTCATCTTCTGCAGTTGTTTTTAGCTACTGTTTTTCTAGATGTAATTTTGCTGATATGGTCTATAATTCGTTTGAAACATTAAGGTTAATGTTCACTTCATGTCTTATTCCTGTGTAATCCAACAACACAATATGGCAAGAAGAAGAAGGCAAGCTGCCAATAGGAGGAATCTTCTGGCAGTGCTTCTACAAAATGAAAATAATGTAAGTAGCCCATATAGTCACTTTTTGGGGGTACTAGGTTACTAAGATTTTGAAATGACAGGCATACACAGTGAGTTAAGAACTTATCTGTGACAATTATGTTTCTTAGAATCCAGTTTATTTAGTCACAAACCAGTACAAACAACAATAATTACATTATACAATATTTCAAAAGAACAGTAACATAACATACAGGAACAGACTTCAAAAATAGTATTTCTTTCTATACCAAAGCACTATGTGACTTGTTAGTTTCTCTGTCTCTTGCAGCATGGGCCTAGAGGACCATTTCAGCAGTTAAATCCCCACACTGCTGTTGTGTGCCTTTACCAGGGTGATGGGGACCTATGAAAAGACTTCCGTCTGTCAAGGCAGACGGTTAACACATTGGTCAACTCTCTGGGTTACAACAAGGACCATGGCTGGGGGAAAGACCTGGAGGTTGGAATCTCTTTATATTGGCTGGTCAGTGCCGCTTCTAATCGGGTCACATCAGAGGCTTTTGATGTCCCCATTACCACGGTGCACAATGTGGTTCATCGAACTGCTGGTGCCATCATCCACATCATGGGCAAAGCAGTCTGTCCCCCTACAGTTGAAGAGCTGGGGGGCATAGGGAAGGGCTTTGCCCGCCTGGCTGGTTCCAGCACTTTCTGTTGAGTGGCTGGTAGTATAGACAGGACACACATTTGTATTAAGCCACCTGCAGCAAACAAAGAAGACTATCTTAACAGGTAACCCATATTGCCATTTTATATTTGGATGTATATACATTTTTTACCAAGTTCAATATCAGTGTCACCAAATGCCAATGTCATCTTTCTACAGGAAGCTTTTCTATTCAATTCAGCTGCAGGTGGTGTGTGATCACAAGGGCCGCTTCTTGAACATCTTCAAAGGTATATAAACCCAATATTACATTCACAGATTAAAGCAATAAAGCTGTTACATAAAACTTTGTTTTGAAGGAACATTTCATGCAAAAACAATTAAGACTGGGTGAACTTTTAAAGTCTTTGTAACATTGCTGAACTTCACCAGAAAAAAAAAGTTTTTGCAGCCATCTTAAAAAGAAATAGACATTAGTAAATACTTAACATTGTTATTACTAATACTATTATATTTTTCATACTACTCTTCTGAAGAGGTCAAGGGCTCATGAAGCCCTGTTATGCCATGAACTTTAGAAAACTGTCAGCATTCCCATTAAGCAGTTGTTTTTTGTTTTTTTGTGGACTGAAAAAAAATTCACCTAACCTCAACTGTAAAAGTGTGAGTAGATCATGACTGAATTTTGATTCTTTGCAAATAAAACTCCCTTTAAAATACTAATTAACTTTCAAATGTAAACCGTGTACTTTTAAAGTGAGCTTTCCAAAAAGACATCTCAGGTGTTTGTACCTACATCTATCACATACCATTCACAATACATCACCATTGTTCAGAGGGCTTCCTTGCTGAGTGCATGATTCCAGGGTCCTGCGATGGAGCTCCATCTATGTTCACCAGCTTTACCCTCCTCATGGCTGGTGCATCCTTGGGGATGGGGGATATCCTTGCCTGGCTGCACCAATCAGCCTGATGACACCTATCAGGGAATGGTCTTTAACAAACTCTCTATCAAAACACAATAATAAAAGTTATTATTAGTTATTTTATTATTAGTTATTATTTATGCAGTGGTTAAAAAATGTATAAGACTTTTTATGACTACCCGTCATAAAAAGGAACAAATCATCATGAAGTGCTTTAATTCTTGTTTTTCAGAGATTTTCCTATGCTTCACCATTTTGGAAATGAGTGAGGTGTTTCAAATGGATTTTGTTTTTATTATTTGAGCCAGAAAATTTGAGCCATCCACCACTGGAATTGTCTGAGAAGTCAGAATTTAATCTAAAATAACAAAACCATTGAAACACAGTATTCTGTTCAGGAATGAAAGTAATTAACTATTTGGCACTCAATGTGTTTTACTATTATTAGCTTTATTGTAAAACAGTACATAAGAAAATTTGGAGATAACAATAATTTCAAGTAAGCTTTTACTTTATATCATTCTGCTTTCAGAATGTAATACATTTATGAAGCACTGTACATATATGCACAAGGCGCGTGCACGCACGAACGCACACATGCATGCACGCACGAACGCACACATGCATGCACGCACGCACACACACACACCTTCGGAGGCTGTATATAAACTTACTCAAATCCTTTTTGAGCTGCGTTGCAGCGACCACTGAATAAACGCTCGTTGGCAATCTGCCATCGATTTAGTGCCTCCGTGTCTTGCTCTGTCCCTGAAATGTATGCAACATTGAACAAATGTAATATTTTACAATTCTACATTTAGACAATTTCATTAAGCAGAAGTTTTTTTTTTCCAAAAGTGCCGTACCAAGAATTTAGACAAGAAGGAAAATGAAGTGCTTCGAGTTTGACTGGCCGCAGGTGCTGCCATCATGCTAGGAGAAGTTAATAAAACTAACCAAATATCGATAATGCAGCCCACTGTAAATGTAGGCTGCCCAAGTCAGATATTGTACAACGCCAGTGTACATAAAACGGTTTACTTATTTATGCAAGAGTAGGTGAAAATAACTGACAGCAATACTTACATTTATATTATGGCGTGGACATACCTTGGGTGGATGATCCACCCAAGGTGTTTGAGCTGCTCTCCATCTTTAATGGGAAATATCGCTTTATACTGTGGGAAACAGTATATGATTAAGACAGGTGTGATGCATACTGAGAAATTGGCCCAGATCAGTAGGACATCCGGGAATTTTTAGTTTACTGCAGGTTTTTTTTTTTTTAAGTTTTGGCATACTGCCTTCTACATACTGAATTTCGTCAAAATCAGTCAGCACTGCTGGGGTAGTGGGCGGTTTGTCATACATCTACTGGGAATTTTTTCCGGATCAGTAGGACATGTGGGAATTTTTGGCATACTGCAGATTTTGCCAGTGTTTGCATACTACCTACTACATACTGAATTTCGGGCAAATCAGTAGGCACAAGGACGGTTAAGTGCAACGAACTGGCAACGAGACAGTGAGACACATGAGGTTAAATACAAGAGGTAATGAGGGGTGATGACACACAGCTGGGGAAGACAATCAGGAATCAGGTGTGACAGACAGGGCAGGGCAGACAGGAACAAATCTAAAAGACAGAGACAAGGGTTAGTGATTTCAAAATAAAACGGGAAACCAAAACAAGACTCAGAATGTGCAAAACAACAGAAACTTTACAGACATGACATTCCCCACTCTCACCCTGTTTTCTACTTTATACACTGTCCTCTCCCATCTGATTAAAGGCATGAAAAAGTTCAGAAAAAAACTTTAAAGAAGAAAGCACAAACTACACACTTGGAATCAACAAAAAGAAAAGATGCACCCATTTGACAAGAGGGGACTCCAGACTCACACAGATGTAAGTTCCTAACAGAAGCTGTATTTTTTTTTCTCTCATAATTGTTTGTGTTATAGTAATCAGATATTTATTAAAACAATACTAGCCTTATGATAACAAATTCTTAGGTTAGATTATAATGACAGCCTATAGTGTCCTTACAAGTCAAAAGTCCGCCTGGACTATTGTAATTCACTTTTCACCTGCCTTAGTAAGTCATCCCTCCATCGTCTTCAGTTAGTTCAGAACGCTGCAGCAAGGATACTGACCAAATCCAGTCGGGTTGCTCACATCACCCCGATCTTATGTTCCCTGCACTGGCTCCCAGTAAAATTCAGAATTGACTTTAAGGTTCTTGTTTATGTATACAAAGCTTTGGCATGGGCAGGCTCCTGATTACATTTCTGATCTGCTCCACCCCTACCTTACTAGCAGGCCACTTAGGTCTTCTGAACAGGGCTTGCTGGTTGTTCCCCGAGCCCGCCTAAAGACTAAAGGTGATCGAGCTTTTGAAGTGGTGGCAGCAAAACTTTGGAATAATCTGCCCGGTAATATTCGTTCTGCTGTCTCCACCTCCACTTTCAAAAAGCTCCTAAAAACTCATTTGTTTAAACAGGCTTTTAACTCTCTTCTTACTGACTAATGTTTTAATAATGGTATTGTTTTTACTTGTATTGTCTTTTACTCTGTTTTATTGTTTCTTGCTTTATGATGTCATTTTAATATTTCATGTAAAGCACCTTGTGACTTGTGCTATGAAAGGTGCTTTATTAAATAAAGTTTACTTACTTACTTACAAGAGATTTGAAATCATCTTGTAAGGACAAGATGGGGTTAAAAACAGTGATTTTTAACCCCTTTTTTAACTTGATCCTTGTAAGAAAGAAATTTATCTCCTCACAAATGTTTGCCTGTCTTTCTACCTGACTGAGGTCAATCCAGAGAATGTTACTACATAACTGCAGGTCATTTAACCCGCCCAAATACGAGCTAGAGTGGGTTTACGTACTGTCTAGTGCACATGCCTCGCCCTGAACTGTAACCCCTTAAGCTGCATTCAGGAACACTGGGAAACCTGTTTTCTTTCTTTCTTTCTTTCTTTCTTTCTTTCTTTCTTTCTTTCTTTCTTTCTTTCTTATTTTGCAGCTCACATTTCCTGTTTCTAACAATGTAACACAACCTTTTAATTGAAATTCACAGTGAATCGTAAACATATCAGCTCACAAGGAAGTAAATTACACGTGAAAATTGCGAGGGTTGACTATTAATTTGTCCGATGGCGTCTAAAGAGCCTTTGCTGTTTTTAATTCCTGATTTGTGCGAGCCCGAGCAGGAATAAGATTACTGGAGAAATCTGTATGTTGTTTGAAAAAGCCATGCATTTTTGCATATGACTTATATTGTCAGTTGTTTTCAAACACTAAACTTCCCGCTTTAGTTCAGATTCATACACGTGAACAGTGTACTGGACACCAAACAAGAAACAATCTGATTCTTTTAACAATATTGTCTAAAATTCTGTCAAAAAACAAACAAACCACAAAACAAAACAAAAAATACAGTATTATGTATACTATCTTGTAGTTAAAAGTTAGATATGTTTTTTTTTTCCTACGACGCACAAACGCCTCTTCGGATTTGGGTGAGCTCAGACCTCCTCGCTGTCTGTATCGATGAAGTTGTTTCAAAGATGGCGGATTTCCTGCCGTCCCGTTCCCTCTTATCTGTATGTTTCCCCAACTGTCTCCTCACAAGCGGCGAGGTAGAACAGTTGCGGAAATCTAAAGAGATCGATAAGTGTATTAATCGAGATAAGCCTTATATAAAAAGGCTAGTAAAGATTTTGTTGCTTGGAGCAGGCGAGAGTGGAAAGTCCACTTTCCTCAAGCAGATGCGTATTATCCATGGGCAGGACTTCGATCAGAAGGCAAAAGAAGATTTCAGAGCCACTATTTTTAGTAATGTTATAAAAGGTAAGACGGCCATGTGCACCTATTTAACCCCATTTATGACGCTTGTATGTGTTTTGGTCAGTAAGTTAAGAAATACAGTTTTCAGTTGGAGGATAGCCATGCTAGCAGCAGCTGAACCAGGCACTTTTTGTGTTCGACATTGCGAGTATTGTAAGCGGGTTAGCCACCAAGAAACGCCCGTGTTGTCTGTGTTGGTCTAAGCAATGGGTGACCGAAGGGGGCGGTGGCCCGTGCAATTGGGGTCTTTATATAAATTTACTATAATGGATCCTTTTGATGTATAAAATGTTTCTCTTTCGTTTTGTCATGTCATATAAAACGTCAGTGAACAATGGATTGCATCGTCCCACTTCCCTCGTGGCTGAAGTTAACATATAAACACGACACTTTATCAAGCACAGATGGAATATTACAAAAAAGTCACTGAAAATGTGCCCGTTTACTTTTAAGCTGACCATAACTGGATTACTTCAGATTTATCTCCAGCCAAGCTACAATATGCCTCAGGCTGAAAAACAATTATGGACGACGTTTTTCAAAGAAGCCAAGTATATTTCTGTCGTTAATGTTTTTCAAGACATTTTATTGTGTTTAAATACTATCGGTTTTGTTTAATAGATTGAATAGATAATTTCTTTGGATGATGTCTTCCCCTCAGATCTAATACTTAGTGTCTCGTCTAACAAGTGGAAACATTTTTCGCTCAACTTTTGTCATCCAAAAGGGATAGAAACACATCATCATCTAAGGCCCCGTTTATATGACAACGCTTCACAGCGTTTCACCCGAAAACGCAAAAAACGCGGAGAGAAAAAAATCTGCGTTTGTATGGAAACGCTGAGGGACTGAAAACGCTGTAGTATGCATCCACAGCCAGTAGATGGCGATATAACTGTAGGGTCTTTTGGTAGTCTGCCGCCGAAGAAGAGGTGGGCTGATCGTCTGGGGGATATAAAAAATACGTCTTATCTGAGTGCAGAAGTGGAGCAACAGATGAACATTTTGTTGAAAGGCAGTCAGCAGTTTCAGCAGCACAAGCACAACCCAATAAGTCCGCCATTTAACTGTTGTTGTTGTCTGGTTTGCAAAAGTTCCCACAACGAAAGTGGAATGTGCACGTGCAAAACAGAGCGTGACGTCAGCGTTTTCACTGAAAACGCCGGCTTGCTGTTTGTACGGCAACGGAGGCTGCAGGGTAGAGCATGACAGCCTGCAGCCTTCCAGAAAAATTCCACTCTGGAGGGCGTTTTAAAAAGGTTGCGTTTTAGGTCGGCTGAAACGGCGTTTCTGTATAAACGAGAGGCCGAAACGCAAAAAAACTTTTGCGTTTCACCCTGATACCATTGCCGTGTAATCAGGGCCTAAGCCTCCAGGCAACTTTCTAGTTGACATAGGCTGGCACCACGGCATGTTGTTATATACTTGCAAATCTTATCAAGAAGCCAAGGAAGGTGTCTACCTTTTTAAGATTTACCCTGAGCAATTCAGCAGTTTCTTAATTTAACACCTGTGTTTCTGTTTTTACTTTCATTACCGTTTTGGGTTATCACCTACATAGAGAACTAGAAAATTGGCTGTAATTGAATTTTTACATATTAAGTTTCCCCTACAAGGAATATTCAGTGATTTAAAATACTATTTTTTCAGCCTCTTAAATATTGAGGTTTTTTTTTTTTAAATAAATGATGTATTTTAGAAATGATTATGTTAGTATGGTTTTTACACTCTGAGTGATGTTGGGTGTTTAAAGGGGTTACTGATATTTTTTGTTTTTTTTTGTGTGTGAGACACTTGTCAGTAGCAACAGTGCTAGCCTGTTGAGCTCATCCCCTATGTTAAAAACAAATTTAGCTAATTTTAACAATATTCATTTTTCTGAACTCTCCTTTGCCACCAGAAACCCATGTGGGGGAACAGCTACATGTTGAGTGTGAGACTTAGGACCCGTTTATACGACAATGGTATTAGGTTGAAGCGCAAAATTTTTGTTGCGGTTCAGCCTCTCATTTATACGGAAATGCCGTTTCAGCCGACCTGAAACGCAACCTTATTAAAACGCCCTCCAGAGTGGAATTTTTCTGAAACCCTGCAGCAGAGGATGACATTTTTCGGGAAGTCCCTTGGGACACGTGATTCCCGCGGGAATCCCGCGGGATAGGAGTCATTTTTTTATCAATCCCGTGAATGGGACGGGACGGGAAAAAAAACCAGCAGGAGTGGGCGGGAGCGGGAGCGACATTTATTGGTGATCATTTTCAGTCGTGTTAAACAACCAGATGAACAGATGCGTCCATTTTTGTAGTCATATCTCAGTGAGAGCCCACACCCTGGCGTTAAAAGGCGTTAACGGCGTTAAAAGAATGACACATTTTATCGTATTATTTTATAGTCTATATCACACAGAACGGTTCTCAGTGCACGAGTTTCTGGCAGACGGATTATAGCGACGCACTGAGTGATGGATAACACTGATGACAGCGCCTTGCTTAGCTCGGTGGATGGAAAATTTACTTTTAAAAAACAGTAGGATGGAAGCCTGGATTCACACATACTCCATGAGCGCCGCGGTCCATCAGCGAGCCAATTCACACTGCATCCGTCTCAGGAGCGGAGCGCAGCTCAGCGTACCCATAGCAGCTGGATACACAAGATCACAGGAGAACCACATGTTCCTGCAGGAATCACACCCATGACAACTACTTTCATGATATTTAGTATGTAAAACTCACCTGCCCTCCCAGAGCTTCATTAATTCAGTCCTTCCCTAATTCAGTCCTTTCCTAATTCAGTCCTTTCCTATATATATATATATATATATATATATATATATATATATATATATATGTATATATATATATATATATGTATATATATGTATATATATATATATATATATATATATATATATATATATATATATATATATATATTGGATATATACATATATAAGGTTTTCCGCCTCCAATATAAACTTTTCCTCGTCCATGGCGTCAGATTTCCTCTGGGTCTGACCCGCTGATGACTGCTGGCCCTGTGCCAGTGTCGTAGTTTTGATATACGAGGATAATTTTACGATCGACAGGCTGAACGTGGTGCTTTATTTTGAAAAGACCGGAAACTCTGATCGTTTTTCATGTCTGTTTTCCTGTTTGGTACGATCTGCTCTGCAGAGATTGACGCGTTTTCAAAAAAATATCTTTTGAGCAAAATAAACAGGATTTTGCAGTTTAAACTTCTGTATGTGACTATTCAATAATTTGAAAATGATTTTCAATGAAATGAAAAGTGTTGCTTCTGATGTTGAATATCGATGTGATTAAAATGCGATTAATTACGATTAATTAATTACAAATGGCATAATTAATTTGATTATTTTTTTTAATCAAGTCCCACCACTAGTATATATATATATATATATATATATATATATATATATATATATATATATATATATATATATAAGCGCTCCGCTTACCAAATGTCAGGTATGTGAGACTTAAAGTCAGTGCCTTTTATATGCACTGCTGCACTTCACTTAAAATAAAAAATGCAACATAATTTCAACATGTTTGGTTTTATTCAAATGGGAACGGGACAGGAGTGGCAGTCATTTTGAGTGGGAGCGGTACGAGAGTGGGAGTAATTTTACGGGAGTGGGAAGGGACAGGATTAATTTTTTTACTCCGACCCGGGATAGGGACGGGACAGGAGTGAAAATCCGCTCCCGTGTCATGCTCTACCCTGCAGCCTCCGTTGCCGTAATAACGGCAAGCCGGCGTTTTCAATGAAAACGCTGACATCACGCTCTGTTTTGCACGTGCACATTCCACTTTCGTTGTGGGAACTTTTACGAACCGGACAACAACAGTTAAATGGCGGACTTACCGGGTTGTGCTTGTGCTGCTGAATCTGCTGACTGCCTTTCAACAAAATGTTCATCTGTTGCTCCACTTCTGCACTCAGATAAGGCGTATTTAATATATCCACCAGATGATCAGCCCACCTCTTCTTCGGCAGCAGACTACCAAAAGACTCTACAGTTATATTGCCATCTACTGGCCTTGTATGCACAGTGGCCATCCAAACTGTGCCATACACAAGCACAATTGCCCCCCCCCCCCCCCCCCCCATGCAGCACCGCTTCTTTGCTTCTAATACTTCTAAAAGTACAAAGTACCTGAAAAATCTACGTAAGTACAGTGACAGATTATTTGTGCTTTGTTACTTGCCATCTCTGGACATGCACAGCTTCAAAAGCAGGACACTTCACGGCTTTGGATTATCCCTGGTTTTGTCGATGTCAGCCGTTAATATACACACAACAGAAAGAACACTTTGGTGTTACAACCAACTCAGACACTGAACAGACATAATTTGTATTTTTGATAACATTATCAGTGTCATCAAATCTCACAAAATGGTTCTGCTAAGTTAATAAAGCAACTTTGTTCAAATCCATGTCCCATAAACATACTTAATGTATTTTCATCATCCCAGACACAGTTTTCAGTGATGGAGGGAGACATTCAAGGCCTGAACTGATCTCATCAGGAGTCACTAGGGCTGGGCGATATGGCCTAAAATCAATATCACGATATATTGAGCAGTTCACCTCGATAACGATAAATGGACGAGAACTACTCCACTGCCCCTGGGGCTGACTTATTTATTTCAATTATTTTGCCACTTTAAAGGACTATAAAACTACACTGTCTGAAAATAAATAAGGAAACACAAATAAAGTACTTTTAGTTAAGATATTTATTAAACAGCTGATAAACACAGATTTGAAATAAGAACAATAACTTACATTTCCTGAAAACAAAGTATTAAAAATGCAATCTCTTATAAACAAATTCTTAATATGGATATTACAAAGAGCTTACTCAAAAACGGCCACATTTGAGTTGTCAAGTAATCAGGTTATAACGAGAGAAACAAGTTGCATCCCTTGTGTTTACTGTGTACTGACAGACTGATATAAGGGTCCATGGTGCGACTGGACCAGAGATCGGTTGTGGCTGCAAAGTGCTTAACATGTCTCAACTCAGCAGCAACCTTTTCTCTCTCTGTTCTGTACATGCTGGGAATCACCGTTTTCGAAAAGATTTTTCGCGGTGGCAGGCTGTATCTTCACGGTTTTCATGCGACGGCTGCCTGGTGGTGGAAGCACTTGTCGCTCGTCTCTTCTCGCTTTCTTAATTTCTTCGAATTGAATCACATGGTTGTACTGCGGGTGGTGGAAGAGGTTGTGTTACCTTGACTCGTCGCAACTGTCTTTTGGCACAGTTTACAAGCCGTTCACTCTCTCCTTCTACCGCACCAACTTCGTCAACTTCAGCCGCCGCAGCAGCTGCTACAACTTTTGAACGGTCCTCCATCTCCCCACCTCTCTTTCTTTTTTTTGTTACAGACTGGATGGGGTGGAGTCGCGTCTCTTACGTAGCTCCCTTAAAGGCACACGAACACATAGCCCACCTACACACAACTAAAACCAACTTTTTTTTTTTTTTTAAATACCGAATATACCGACATGGGCAAAATGACGTCGGTTATTCTTATAAATTTCGGTATCGGTAAATATTCGGTTTATTGCCCAGCCCTAGGAGTCACCATGTACAGCCTCACAGATGAATGCTCTGAAAGTTGTTCATACATTGTGTTGACATCTGGAATATTATTTCAATAAGACACAATCCTATCTGCAAGGTTCTTCAGAGCAGCCCCTCAGTGAAATTCCATGTTACGTAATTAAACCCTTTCACAGAAGGCACAGTTGAAGTGAGGTAAGACGCAGTTTTGTTATGGTATTGGGAGGTAGGCCCATCAGAAATAAAATTAAGGTGTCTAACAGCTGGATGCTCCTCTTAGATAGAGTTAAGCACAGGATGAAGATGAGCCCATGTTGCCACTGCATCATCTTGAGTGCCTTAAGCCTCTCAAACTGGTGTTGGATGTTGTATAGGTGGACAGTAAGTTTATCAATGTGCTCCTTTGTAAGATCAACAAGATTCTCAATTGAGGCATGCTTCTTTTCAAGAGAAGTGTTCCTTACTTCAGACTCCTCTAGGGCACCTTCTCTCCCTTTTTTGACACTCTAATTGTCCGTGTTACCCCCTCTTCCCAGGATATGACATTCCCTTTTGTTGACTAAACCATGGCAGTAGGAAAGGTTTTTCCTCTACAGTTCATGCATCTTCTGTACATGCACCCCATACTTTTTTGTGCTTCATACACAGGCCTCCACTATATTAGTTGGGGATTAAGTTGCAATAATGCCAAGCTGGTGCAGTTTTTGAATCTTAAAGCCAAAATTTTCATGAATTTTGCAAGCACAACCTTCTCTTTGGAAATCTTTGGTTTAATAATACAAAAAGGCTTTAGCCAGCAAAACGGGGCTCTAGAGAGTTTGTGCCGTGGATGCTGACTCACAAACTTGTTGTGAAGTCTCTCCAGTGTGTCAGTCAGTGCCCTCTTCCGGAATACCTGTCCTTTTTTATGAACCTCTCCTGATTTACTGTTAATGATGGTTGAATTTTCATCCAGATGTAGGAAGTGACTAACAAGTTTTTCCATCAGCCATCTTGTGCTGTTATTCAGTAGGTGGATACAAGCTCTCTTTTGGGAAGCTTTAGTCCACCTTGTACTTTGAACTGGTCCTTTTTTTGTTTCTTTAAGCCTTTTGAGTTGCTTTTTCAGATGTTCAATTTACTTTTCTTTGACTTGAAGTTTGTCTATCGACTTTCTTAGATTCATCCTCAGTGAGGATATCGTTACCCATCTTTTACGTCCTACTTTGGGAGTGGAGGTCTGCTCAGTAGAAGGGCTACAAAGTGGCAGTTGTGGGGAACCTGATGCCACATCTAAATCATGCATTTCTTCAGCATCTGCCTCACTGGTTGAGGGAGGAGTCTTTCTTTTTGGCATATTACCTTGCTGAATTTTTTCTCCATTGTTTCTTTTTCTTTTCATGTCGTTTGACTGTAAAGTCTTCGTTTTTTTTATTTAACCATTTTGTTTTCTTCTTAAGTACCTGCAAATACACATTACAAGATATATTTATACATACACATTATATTTGTAATACACATTATAAGAAAGCAGTTCCACACAAAAATAGCTTTGTATTATGTATTACGTATATGACCTAATAATTCATACGCTACCCAAATTGCAATGTCATTAAACAAGAAGTAAGAACATGCATGAGCAAGTGACTAATGTGAAATTGTCAAAAGGATTTTATTTAAAGTCCTTATAAAATGAAATCTTAACTTTGTACTGACTTCAAAGAAATGCTTGTAAATAACATAAATCATAACATTATAAAAACTACATCTTCTACATCTACATCTTCTTAACACTGGTTCCATGGAATTTCTGACCCATGACCTTTCTCTCTCCTTCGTTTGGTACTCCTCCAGGAGTTCTGGGTTGCTGTAAATCCTCTCTCTATGCTTTTTTAACCTAGCTCTTGCAGCAGCAGTCTTTTTTGCATTAGCTTTAACCCTGAAATAAAATCAGCATAATGCCAAGTTTACACATTAATCAGTTTTATTAGCCAGTTTGTGGTGCTACAGACAAAACAGATAGAACTTGATATTAGTACAAAAGAATAACTTACTCTAAAACAGATCAATTCTTTCTACCTCAACATTTTATCTCATTCACCGCAACAAGCCTCCCAGTGTAGCGGTGTATGAGAGGTGTGATGCGGAGGATGAGAGGACCTAGCATGTTTTGCTTAACAATGGGAGAGCCCTTGACTCAGCAAGAAAATGTGATGGGTACTTTAAAGAACTTTCTAACCTTATTATATTGAAAAAATGGTTAATTTATTTTCAAACAAGTAATATTTCACGTTGCGGTAATGAGAGTTGATTTTGTTGCCTCTGGAGATTTAAGAAGGATATTTTAATTTTTAAATATGAAAAACAGAAGAGACTTGGCTCACCTTGTATCCATCTTGTAGCTTGTCCTCTTAGTGATGCATCATGGGAGAAAAAACTTTATATGTTGAATTCCTCATCAACAGGAATTTAAAAAATGTTGCTGAGAATGAGAACTGCATCCACAGGCAGTTTAAAAAAAACTAAAATAAAAATTGAATTGAATTATGCATCATGTCTTACAATTTAAAAGGGTGTCATTTGCACCACTGGATTCTATTTAGTGAAAATTATTAAATCTTTTTGATAGAAAATGTAATAAAACATCCTCTGAAATCAGTCTGGACATGTTTAGGTAATGAGAATTTCAGCCTAAAATGTATAAAAATACAATAAATTTAATCTCTTATTGAAAAATTAAAAATTGCTCAAGAAAGACCACAATATAAGCGTTTGTTTCATGTTTATTATTCTTTAATTACTTGGGGAAAAATATTGAAATAGATCATTGCCATAGTAGACAATTTGTTTTTGTGAGAATGACCCATTCACAATGTCCAGTAGCATTCACAAACATGAGATAAAATTTCATCATACCATCAAAACCTTTTAAAGCTATTACTCAAATGCAAGGATAAAAACGAAAGGTAAAAAACAGCTTTCAAATGTATTTATCAACAAAAAAAGATGCATTTACATTCTTTAAAGTCTTTGATAAACGGTAGATATTACAAATGAAGAATTACAGTCATGGCCAAAAGTTTTGAGAATGACACAAATATTACATTTTCACACAGTCTGCTGCTTCAGGGTTTTTAGGTGTTTTTGTCAGATCTTTCTATGGTATAATGAAATACAATTAGAAGTATTTCATAAGTATCAAAAGCTTTTTTGAGAATTACACAGAATTCATGCAATAAGTCAATATTTGCAGTGTTGACCCTTCTTTTTCAAGACCTCTGCAATTCTCCCTGGCATGCTGTCAATCAACTTCTGGACCAAATCCTGACTGATGGCAGTCCATTCTTGCATAATCAATGCTTGGAGTTTGTCAGAATTTGTGGGTTTTTGATTGTCCACCCGCCTTTTGAAGATTGACCACAAGTTCTCAATGGGATTAAGATCTGGGGAGTTTCCTGGCCAAGGGCCCAAAATCTTAATGTTTTGTTCCCCAAGCCATTTTGTTATGACTTTTGCTTGGCAAGGTGCTTCATCATGCTGGAAAAGGCACTCTTCATCACCAAACCGGCTTTTGGATGGTTGGGAAAAGTTGCTCTTGGAGGACGTTCTGGTACCATTCTTTATTCATGGCTGTGTTTTTAGGCAAGATTGTGAGAGAGCCCACTCCCTTGACCGAAAAGCAACCCCACACATGAATGGTCTCAGGATGCTTCACTGTTGGCATGAGACAGGACTGATGGTAGCGCTAACCTCGTCTTCTCCAAAAAAGCCTTCCTCCAGATGCCCCAAACAATCGGAAAGGGGATTCATCAGAGAAAACTGACTTTACCCCAGTCCTCAGCAGTCCAGTCCCTGTACCTTCTGCAGAATATCAGTAGAAGTGGCTTCTTTGCTGCCCTCCTTGACACCAGGCCTTCCTCCAAAAGTCTTTGCCTCACTGTGCGTGCAGATGCACTCACACCTGCCTGCTGCCATTCCTGAGCAAGTTCTGCACTGGTGGTGGCCCGATCCCGCAGCTGAAACACCTTCAGGAGACAGTCCTGGCGCTTGATGGATTTTCTTGAGCGCACTGGAGCCTGTTTGGCAACAATTGAACCTCTCTCCTTGAAGTTCTTGATAATTTGATAGATGGTTGTCTGAGGTGCAATCTTACTCGCTGCTTACTTCCCTGTTAGGCCCTTTACGTGTAATGCAATGATGGCTGCACATGTTTCCTTGCAGGTAACCATGGCTAGCAGATGAGGAACAATTGTGTCATGCATCGTCTTCCTTTTAAAGTGTCCAGTCACTCAATCATGACAGATTGATCTCCAACCTTGTCCTCATCAACACCCACACCTGTGTTAATGTGTGTGACACCTGTGTGTCATTAAAATATGTTAGCTGGTCCTTTTGTGGCAGGGCTGAAATGCAGTGGAAATGTGTTTTTGGTGATAAAGGTCATTTTCAAGGCAAAGAGGGACTTTGCAATTAATTGCAGTTGAGCTGAGCACTCCTCAGAACATTCTGGAGTATATGCAAATTGCCATTATAAAAACTGAAACAGCAGACTTTGTGAAAATTAATAGTTGTGTCATTCTCAAACTTTTGGCTGTAAGAGAGGAATCTTTGTCTTGACTAAGAACAATGTAGTGCAAAAATCCTTAATTGTATTAAGTTAAAAAATTTTAATAAAGCACAAAAAAATCCCAAGAAACAATGTTAAATTAGTAATAATATGAAAACAGACTTTAAAAAATCCAATATGGGAAAAAGGATCTTGCCCAACAGACTTACACTCAGGTAAGTAGGTCAAGGAAGGTCAGTCTTTGATGGCTCAAGAGAGCTAGCTGATCAACATCTTTAACAGCAGTTAAAGTCATAGACTGTATAATTAATGGACGTAGTCTCTGCGATGTCACCCATCTGTTTCTGAAACAGATTTTTTAAGCGAAACAGCTGGCATGGCCATGTTGGAAATGAGGTGGGCTTTGAGTCTCCACAGTAACAGCCGTTTGGTGCCAGGCAGTCACGTGAGCTGAGTTGAAACTCTGATTGGACAAACTGGCTAAATCGCAGAGTTAGAAAAAAATTCACTCCCCATACAGTGTGTGCTGACAGTGAAATTAGCGATTCAGATGGAAGACATTCTTTGTACCAGGCTGTAATTAGCTTATTTTGGCTGTGAAAACAGCTTTTTTTGGCTTGGTGTGTACATGACTTCCAGTACTTCAGGAGCCAGCCTCAAGCGGTCACTCGAGGAACAGCAGATTTTAGCACTTCCGCATTGTCTCCCATTTTCAGACTAGAGGTTTCTGCTTGGTTAAAGTACTGTATTGAACCCTAGATTAAGAAACTTGGATGATCTTTCTCAGTGAAACTGAAAAGTAATGGTAATAACATAAAAAGACCCTACCTATGTCATTCTGAAAAATCTGTCAAATATCAAAATAGGTGGGTCTTCATTTATGGCTCAGCAGTAGGGTTTAATATTTTTCCCGAAAGTTAGAGGGATCAGATCCCAGGAAATGCAATTAATTTCCCGGGAATCCCGGAAATTGCATGTTGTTGTTGTTGTTGTTGTTGTTGTCGTCGTTTGTACCAGCTAAGCCAATTTGCCAATTTGTTCCTCAATCCCAAGGTGACATTTTTTGCATGTTATATTTATCATTATTAGGGCGCAGGAACACAGTTTTTGTCCATCAGCACAGGCTATGAATGATGAAAGAGAGCTCCGTGTGTGTCGGGACTCAGGAGTCACATCTGACAACGCTAATTGTGAAAAGCCAAACACATCGTCTGTAACTGATCTTCTGAAAAGATTTACGCAGCAAAAAGCAACCCTAATGAAACGAATAGTTGACAGAACTCCCGAACGCAATATGATGAAGTAAACCATTTAATGATTACCTAAACCATTATGTAAAATGCATTCCTCTGTGGCTGTTGAGATTTAGGCTGCAAACAGGAACAATAAGCTATTATAATTAGTAGTTAACGAAATATTCCATTTTTAGAGCAGGGCGGGCGTATTTCTTTAACACCTAACCTAGAGGTTACACTAAAAGAAAGAAAACGGCACATAACTGCGCGTCGCGCTGCAACAGAAAAATACTACCTGGCTGCAATTTTAGCTTCATAAAAATTGTTAAAATAGACCATTTAATGATTCAGATTACAGCTCAATTATATAAACTAATGAAATCTGCTACAGTAACCCGTTCAAGGATTCCCTCAACCATTACTTTAAACGAAAGTCTATTCTGTGGCTGTTGAGATTTCGGCTGCGAACGGAAATTATAAACAATTGGAATTTGTATTTAACAAAATTTTTCTTTGTAAGAGCAGGAATATGTTTCTGTTTTACAGACACATAGCTTACAACTTAAACTAAATTAAAAAAAAAAACACGGCACAATGCGCGACGCACACTGCAACAGACAGGGAGCAGCTTCCAGTGGCTACTGCTGCGTAAGCGAGTCTCTGTGTTACCGTAATTACAGTGAAGCACCGCAGTCTACATTAACATTACCGTAACACTGTAATAGAGGCACGATTTCCCCCCCCCCCCCCCCGTTTCCCGACACATCCTTTCCCGGGAATCTAGAAACTGTTTTTATCAGATTTCCCGGGAATCCCGTGTCCCGGGATTAAACTCTACTCAGCAGCTCCCAAATATTGTACATCATTTCTGTGAACAATAGAAAAAAATCGCAGATATCTTTTTTTTAAATAAAGGTTGACAAGTTAGGGTAAAGTGCAGAACAAATAAGATGTAATCAGTTCTTAATCAACAATACAACTTTCTTCCCTCACATCTCTAAATCACTCTACAGATTTTTTGTCAAGGAAAGTAACCAGCATGTCAAACTTTGATGGTTTTAGACTTTAGCGCTGGCATGTGACAAAATTGCCACTAGCACTAAACAATCTCTCTGATGGTGAACTAGTGGCTGATATGCACAGGAATATTGTGCACTCTCCGCCAGGCCAGTGGATCTTCTTCTTCATCGATTGTAGGAGTCATCTAGTAGTTGTCCAGTTCAGCTTTAATGGCATCCTCCAACTGCATAGTGTAGGAAGGAGGAGGGACAGCCTTGCTCATGAAAAAGCTGCCCAATGACTGCTTTCCCTTCCCTGTGGTGGAAAGCTCTGCCGCTGCTGCACCCTGGAGCATGGCCTCAGTGGTGCTGACACAAGCATTTTTTTCTTGCAAAACACAGAGATAAGAGCTGTCAAATTTTTGCAGTCTGATGTGATTTTTAGCAATTGGGCAATCTATGTAAACAAAAAATTCTCATCAGTGTGCTAAAAAAAATCACTTGTTTTGATGTGGCATTTCCTTCTACTGTACTGCACTAAGAAACAGGACAAGTTACCTTTCGCGCCACCTGTTCTGTTTCAATCTTCACTCTTTCTTTGATGTCTGGGACGTTCTCTGCACTTATGTAGTCAGTCTTGAATCTAGGATCAAAAAATTAAGTAATGTCCAGTATCTCTTGTGTGCTGGGTCACTTTACTTATCTTCAGTGTAGCCAAGAGCTCTTGTCTTTATTTCCTTGGTTAGATCTGTGTTCTCATCACTTTCACTCAGGGTTGATGTTCTCAGGAGATGGAGCACGGGCTTCAGGTATGACATACTTAGGTAGGCTTGATACCTACCTTGATAGGGCATCTGTAAACTCCTGAAGAGGACCAAGACCATTGTTTAGTTTATTGATTCAAGGACATCTGTGTCCTTTCCAAGGGACAACATCCGGTAGAGAAAAACTAAACCTATGCAGAAGTGCTAAAAGTTGCTGTTCATCAAGAATCAGCTCTAGGCTGGCTGCAGAAAGACTGGTCACGTAGTCACGTACACATCAAGCCGAAAAACAGACTTTTAAGACATTAAAAAGCTGCGACATCACCCATCTGTTCCTGATACAGTCAAATAAAGCCAGTCTATTGTCCTGCCAAGTGGGGACCAGGTGACATGTCTTCTTGTCTTCATACAGAACCTGAGGCAACACCTTGATCTGTTCCAACACCCTTCCAATCATTTTTTGCCTTGAGACCCATCTTGTTGGACACTCTGTAACCAGTGAGTGCTTAGGTAGATTTAATTCTTGCTGCGCCTTTTTCAGTGCATTCTTCTTTTTCCAGCTATGAGAGAAGACACCAACCATCTGTTTGCAAAGTCCTGTTGCCCGTTTAACCCTGGCATCATCTTTGACAGCATTTTCTAGTCCAAAAAAAAGAACAATTAAACATTTAAACATTTAAACAATTAAACATTAAACATTAAATAAGTGTTTCAGGCTGAAATTTAAAAATAATTTTAAACTTTGCAAGTACAGATTTCCTGATCACCATTTTTTGCCCCCAATACAGCGCCAATTTTTTAATATTACCAAATTACACTTGCATCATCCAAAACTTGAAAGTAAAGAAAACAACCCAGTGTGCTGCAAGGTTTAGGATAAACACAGGAAAAATGTCTGTTGTAAAAGTTTAAATCACCTTGCTTTTTGTTGCCATTGTTTGAAACGTAGTGTTGAAACACGTTCAAAGTCACTTAAATCGCTTTTCTTTTCCATTCTGATGCTTGGTTTTAACTGCAGCAGATTGTCTTGACAATGTCTACATGCCTAAATGCATTGAGTTGCTGCCATGTGATTGGCTGATTAGAAATTTGCGATAACAAGCAGTTGGACAGGTGTGCCTAATAAAGTGGCCAGTGAGTGAGTGAGTGTGTACCTTATACTTAAACACCTGTGTCTCAACTTCTCCCTCTTTCTTCTGATGCAGTTTTTTCATGGCTGCCAGGAACACTTGACAGCTTACCCTCAGGTTTGGGTCTGGCTGCCATAGTTTCTGTGGTAGCAAGAGGACTTTCGATGCCACTTACAGCCTGGGAAGACAGTTGTTATCTTACGTGCATGTAAAAACATATCAAGGGAAAATGAAAAAATATCTTTCCCCCTTTTCTCTCTGCCACCCTTACCTGGAGTAGGATTACATCATTAATCTGGAGCAGCAGGCAGAATCGACTGATCGAAGAGAAAAGGTCTGACAGGAAGTGGCAAAATGCCACAAATGTCCCATTCTTCATGGTGGCTTTAATCTGCAAATTTATGTGTGGTTTTCATTCTCAACTCCCATAAAACACCAAGGTTAAAAATGATTTTAATAATCAAAAAAACTGTTCAAAAATTAGAAAACACCAACCTTCTTTGCCCTGCCAGGTATGTCTGCATTGGCTGAGGCACCTGCCAGGTGGTCCATATGCACAACTGTCCAGAGCTCTGACGGTTGCCACCCTTCCCAGGTTTTAGGAATGTGCTCAAACTCCTGGACCCATGGGGCAGCCACTTTTTCCTTTTACCCCACTGGGTGCATTCACTGTCACTCCGATTTAAGCTCCCAAAGCTTTTAGCTCTCTCATTGATTTGGGGCTGATATGGTGGAGCAGGTCATATTCTTGCTCAATCATATGCGTCTTTGTACACTCAACAGCCCCAGCTCCAGTCTTTTAGATAGAATACACAATTATTAAATGTAAAATGTGAGTGTATGTGACACTAGATAATTTCCACGGAAATCGTGACAGGGGCTCGGGTGGCATGCCGGCTGGCATACATACTCTTGATATACTTTCAAATGTGTCCTCTCCCTATTTGCTCTCTCTGTGAGTTGATTTTAAAGGTGAAATATTGATTAACAAAAATACACACACACAAAGAGTCATGCACGCTACACGTGCTTAAATGTGGTGGATGTTTTGTGTGAACTGAGGTCCCGTAATCACAATCATAAACACACACACGTACACATAGGCGCTCTTCACTTTCCTTTTCAAAGACAAGAAGCCCTCTGTGAGAAGCCTTCATTGATAAAACTTTGTTTAACGAACAAGCACACACAAATACACATACACATACAAACACACACACACACACACACTCAGACATCAGCACTACGCGCGCTTAATTGTGAGAGGGTTTTAAATGAGGTACCTGTAATTAGGGGCTCGGGCTTCGCATGAGCCACTATTGTTCTTCCGTTCGCATCTTTTTTCTTTTTCTTTTTCATCTTCTGGACAAAATTTTGGACCACTTCTCCTCCCAGAGCTTTGAGAAAACCCCAACAAATTATATATTAAAACGTGCGGCTCAGTCCAGAATGGTGTGCTATGACTTTTCTAAGAATTTCGGCAATTTTTGGCCGAAAAAAAAACGAAAAACCAACAAAAAAGTCCCATATGAATAGGGAGGCTCCCCGAGAACACCAAAAAACCACACTTTTTCCCACTGCTCCTGCCTCGCCATACTTTCAGCTAGAGACGTCATTCTTGCTTCACAACGTTCACAGATCTGTCCACAGCTTAAGTTTCTAGGGGCATTCTGCCATCTTCAACAGTTTTTGAGAAAACAAAGGTTGAGCAACACAAAGTTTTGAGTTTTTACACTAAAACTCAGCTCTCAAAATGACATCATCAGTCAGATTGGAGCAGCACTATGCTGCTGGTTTTCTCAAAGCTCCTGGAGGAGAGGCGGTCCAAAATTTTGGACGGATGATGAAAAAGAAAAAAGAAGCGCAACGGAAGAACAATAGTGGCTCGTGGCAAAGCTTTGCTATGGGGGAGAGTGGCTCATGCGAAGCCCGAGCCCCTAATTACAACATATGTTGCATGAGTGGCATGTAATGGAATGGGACAATAAAGGACCCAGCATCAGCTTGGAGGAGAGATATCACTCCACCTTTGCTGCCAAGATTAACAGCCGCACCATCTGCTCCCATGGCTATGGTCTTCTCCAGCCAGTTCTCACTAGATTGCCCACTAGGGCTGCCACATACGATTATTTTGATAATCGACTAGTCACCGATTATTTTTTGTGATTAGTCGACTATTTGGATCATACATAAATTGCAGCTTATTGCACCAGCATACAGCTAACATCATTAGCTTCCAGCTTCAAGTGTTACTAACTAAAAATGAAGACCGTTAATATGATAGTTCATTCAACTTTTAATGAACTTTGCAGCTTGTAGCAGCATTTCTGACATTTTTTTAATGTACCAATTTTCTATTCAAACATGACAACGCTATTAAGTAGGTAGCTCCCTGTTGACGTTAATGTTAGCAGCTAACTAGCCAATTAGCTCACCGAGATTGTCATTCTTCGTCAGAAAATAAATCAGCCACGGCGTGCTGTCTTTTCAGATGCTCGCCGTCGTTCTGTCATGGAAGGCCATTTCAGCTTTGCGGATTTTGCATTGCACACTTTTCTCCTTTATTTTGGAAAAATGCTCCCAAACTTTCAAGCTCTGTTGCCGGCTAGCCAGGATACTGTTGGGCATAACTTTTCCGGTGACATCACGGGTTACCCCGGTTACCACTTCAGCGCGTATGCGTCAAGGACAGAACGGCAGACGAGACAGGTGAAGGTACAGTGGCAGTTTTGAGGGAAAAATAAAGTTAAAATAATATAAAAACGAGGACGTTGATTATTAAATAAGTCGCCGACGAATTTGGTCGTCGACGTCATTGTGACTAGTCGACTAATCTTGGCAGTCCTATTGCCCACTACTGTCCAACCTCCTTCCCTGCAGCCAATATTCTCAAATCATAATCCATCCATTTTCTCTGTTAGAGTGGGAGTGTTCTGAGGAAAACTGATGTATATTGAAACAAGGGTTTTCTTACATATTGGCGTGAGAAAAATAGGGATCCCAATTGCCTTCCTATAGTTTTTAGTCATTACAGGATCATGTTTTGAAAGAAGCTGTCTGATGGAGACCTTCCAATACAGGCTACCGTTTGCTTCCTCTAAGTTCCTTAGCACACAGAACTTAAATTATAAGTGAAAAATACAGTGAGCAATGACTGACACATTAACATGAGTGGCTGGTGATCCTCCCTTTTACCACAAATGGGTCGTCTGTTGTTAAAGGGAGTATCTATGGTCCCCTTTTTTTTCCCATGTGGCATCCTGCAGTTTAACTTTGTGTGTTCTGGTGTGTCTTCAAATGGCATCATGGCTCCAATTCTGTTATTAAATCCTATGACCCCTCTTTTGAAAAACCAATGTTCTGCATAATCTTGTAATGATTTCTGCAATTGCATCAGGGATAGCCTTTTCCTGAGCTTCTGGTGAGGGGGCTGCAAGATTTGTCTTTGTGAATGAGTAAGACAGCTGTTTTGTTCAAAGTTGCCATACAACCTGATCTTTGTCTTGTGTTTTGCTAGCTACAGTGTAGAACCCAAAATACTTCCACATAGCACTTCCAACAGCTTGTGTAATACTGAAATAGGCACAGGGTTTGAAGAATCTTAGAGAAAACCTGCAGGTCATCAAGCAGCCTGAAAATTGTTTGGCTTTATTCACTGGCCAGACAACTGGTGCATCTCTAGTTTTATGCATGTATAAACATCCTGTGTCAAAGGAGGAGAGCACAGAAAACAGAAAAATCTTGAATCTTGAGAAATAAGCTTGTTTCTTCATGTATGATATTAGAGGGATTCTTGGGTCAGTTTCACAGGAATAACCTTTTAAATAAGTGTGAACAGGGAAGTAAGACATGTGAGGCTGGAAATACTTAACTGCAGCATCAGTCAGAGGGAAGTGAATGATGCCTGACGTGGTTAGCCTGAAAGGGAACTGTTTGCACTAGGGATGCACTGAATATTCGGTAACCGAATATGTTCGGCCGAATACTGCAAAAAAAGCCACATTCGGCCTTCGGTGAAGCGAGTTAAAAGCAAGGCCCAATAGTAGCGTGTGACACAATCACGCAATCAAACAGCAAAGGCTACTGGAATATTTAAAAAATGTTAGAGTCTGCAGACAACAACCCGCTGCTTCACGTTCAAACAAGCGCCGCTCCTCCGCTGGTTTGTCTGCGGACACTACTCCAACATAAAGCAGACGTCAGGTGCATGCACGGCTCGCCTACGTCACCATGAAGCGTCTATCAAAAACGGTTTACATGCAGCGCAGTCTGATCAGAGTCAGTAGAGTGAGACAGAGAACAGGATTATAACTTTAGAGACTTTTTGGCTCATGTTAAGTTGTTTTGGTCCCACACAGCCCTCTAACACCCCGTTATTGTTTAAATAACTGTCGAGAGGCGCGATCATGTGCGCATGCTCGTGCGTGAATTGTACCGTGCAGGTAATATTGGAAACAAAAAGAGAGTCACACTTGATCCCGATCAAGTTGATAGATTTGTGTTTCTGGCAAATAATTAAGAAATGAAGACGAGCCGTTCAGCTTTAGTATCAGTTATGTGTTTTACCTTCTTATTCAAAGCTGTCGAAGCTTTCTCTTGTTGTCAAAGAGACTTTTAAGGAGAGCGTGCGCAGAGGCGGGGGGGGGGGGGGGGGTGCGGGGTATTCGAATATATTTGAAGAATGACAGGTCATTTAATATTCGTTCGAATATGATTTTTTGAAAAAGTGACAGCCCTATTCGGTATTCGGCCAAGCGTTTATATTTTATTCGGCCTCGGCCACAAATTTTCATTTCGGTGCATCCCTAGCTATAAGTGCATTGTAGATTATATTGACAGATTATTTAGAAGAATTAAATTAAGAGCCGATGAGGCAACTGGAAAGACAGGTTGTAATACTAGAAAGGTAGATTCAAAATGTATAGTCGAGTAAAAAAAATCTGGCAAAAAAACAAACAATGACAAAACAAACAAACAAGCAAACATCAAATATACTGTAGGAAGGTGTTGATTTATTTTGATTTGAAGGCTGTAATTTGTGCTACTGATGAAGTCCATCCTATTAAACTGAGAGAAGGAGAAGTTTTGACTTGCATTTTAACTTGATTTGATTATTTAATATCTTTAACAGTTTTTATTTGCAATTTACGTACTTTAAGAAGTATTTTTTTGTATATCATCATATCATTTTCATTGGCTCGGTATTTATTTGTCTTCCAAGAAAATGTCAGACTGAAACATGAAAACTGAACTGGTCATATGATTGGCTCATTGCCTGAGTCATTTGAAATATGGAAGCTAAATCTGTGGCAATGGCATACTTTATCTTGTCATTAGTTTTCTGTTAGTGTTTGACCCACAGACTGTATATAGAATGGACAGTGTGGCTCCGCCTTTTACCATTGTAGTTTTGAAGCCAATAATCCTCCATCAAAGGAACTGCCATGGTGCAGCAAGAGTCTTCAGGAGAGACTTACGAGGATCCTGGGAAAATCATGACAAAAATGTTTTTTTTTTCTTTCAACCGTCTCATCTCTTCTTAACTCTCCTTGCTGATGTTTTTCACTATCCCTGAAAAAATTACACAAGAATGGCAGCTGTCAGTCATTGTTAAACGAGAATAAAACCCTGTTTTTAACGTCTAATAACTAATGAAAAAGAAACTTCAGAAAAAAGAGAACTTGAAGACAATGCAGCCGAATAATACCTAAATATCACCACAGCATAGGGATGAGAGAAACATTTCAACAAGGTGTATTAATTTATTAAAGTTTGACCACAGCCCCTCTGGAATGAATAGAGAAGCAGAGTTTTTGACTTTTACTGCCACCAGGGGGAGCAGTTTTTGACCTATACTGCAGCCATGGTTTGACCTCACATGAGCAGAACTGCACTGTTCGTTTGCTTTTAGGGAGACTTAAGGTACTGAAAGAAGAGTTGGCTGTACCCTAACCTTGGGGGTTTGCAGCCAGAAAACTTTGACTGCAGTTGTATCTGTGAATAAGTGGCAAATTAGATTCAAATGCATTTCTCTAATATGTGCTCAATTTGTAGGTATCCGGGTGTTGGTGGATGCTCGAGAAAAGCTACACATCCCATGGGGGAACCCATCCAACCAGCAGCATGGAGACACAATGATGGCATTTGACACTCGGTCAGCAATGGCTCACGGTCATGGCATGGTTGAACAAAAAGTGTTTCAGCACTACCTGCCATCAATCCGGGCCCTATGGGCAGACGAAGGCATCCAGAACGCATATGACAGACGCAGAGAGTTCCAGTTGGTGAGTTATAGTTCCTGCTTTAAAATTTAATGGTGCAGTCTTTTTTTTGTCTGCATTATTCTCATAGTTTAACACCATATGAGGAATCAACTATTTCTCAGGTTAATGCAGTTTTTATATTGCACCTGAAAGTTCTGTTTTTCACTGCATTTCAGTGACCGTCACCAGCCCTCTCTGGAAACTAGACTAACAAACTTTATTTATTTGAAATTTCCTGCTCGAAGCCAGAGGGGGCAGTGCAACACCGAAGTGACAAAAAAAAGAAAAGAAAGAAACAAAGAGGAAGAAGAAAAAGGAAAAGAAGGGCAAAGAAGTGACACAGTGTCAGATGATGGGGTGGGGGGATGGAGGGCACAATGAGGGAGACAAGGGGGGTACTTCTATTATTAAAATCTTTGGTAAGATGCTTTGCTATCCCTAGCAATATCACAGGGGGGAAAAAATAGAAAGAAAGAAGAAAGGAAAAGTCAGAAGTGTACCAGACTGAACAATGAAAAGTGATAATCCAATCGAGAGAAGTTGGTCAACCAGGAAAGTTGATGTGGAGAGGAGGTGATTGTGGCACCAAGCTGTGTGTTGGGCTTACAAAGTGACTCAACTCATCCTGTCGCTGCCCCTCTGGTCTTTGCTATGGGCCCCGGCAGGGGCTGTGTAGTTAAGACACACCGGGAACCCGGTGCAACGTGGTGCAACATGGGCCCCCCAATGCAGGAGGGACCACACCAGCCCTCCACAAAGCACCAGGGGCCAGACCGGGAGGGACCGGGTGCAAGGACCCAACCGTCAGCACCACCCATCACACCCATTTCCAACCCGTCCGCCCCCCACCAAACTGCACCCTATCTTCTCCCTTCTTGCTATATACAGTGTTATGTGCAAAGGTGACTGATGTGCCCTATACGAGTCCAGGAAGGTGAAGACCAGGCTGTCCAGGCAAGAGAGGCGCAGAGACGTTGACGTAGGTCTTCGACAGCGGACCCAGAGGGACACACAGACCGCAACCCGGATAGGTCCAAAGGGCCCCAAGAGGCCAACCAGTGACCCAACCCCATCAGCCCACCTACCAGGCAAGTGGAAGTCATGGCTCCAGACCCAGACCCTGTTTCCCCGCAGCCCAGCCTGGTCCTCCGCCGCAACCTGAGGGGAGATGTCCAGTGCCCACGGCTGCACCCGCCAACCAGGACGACCACCACCCCCCTCCAAGGCGGGGGGGAGCAGAGGTGGAAGGGGAGGAGGGCAGTGGCTGAAAGGGGAGGGGGAGGGGAGGGGAGGGGCAGAGCTGCAGGAGGGCCCAGACATCCCGGACCCCCAGTACAGTTCAAGGCCAGTGCAGAGGGTCTGGTTGGCCCTGTACCCTGAACTAGAGGAACCACGAAGACATGGCAACCCTAGAGAACACCGGGAGAGCCGCCGGGCACACACAACGCCGAGGGGGAAACACCAGGGGCCGCGCTACCCCCAGGACAGAGATTAGATCTGGGGTCCAATGGGAAAGAGCACCCCTTCTCCAATCTGATAGTTTGTGGTTCAATTATGTGTAAACGCCTTAGATGTCCTAAATGAAGGAAATGAATGAAGCAGAGGAGACAAATTTAGAGGTCACAAACAACATTAATGGAGACATGTTAAGTGTTTAAATGGAAATGTTTGTGCGAGGCATCCGCTAACAGAGGTAGCAAAATAAAGCTAGAAGGTTATTTTTTATGATTTAATAAATGGTGTCCATTTTTCTGTAAACAGTGATATTTGATTTTTTCTGTCGGCAGATATTTTCTTCAGTGACTTGTGCTCTGTGAGTAGATTCAGCCAGTGGTTAATTGTGATGACCATCTTATCTTTCCAGTTAACCAGTATTATTTTCTTGGCAATGATTAGGGCTACAAACAAAGATTGGGATTTTTTGACAGGAAGATTCAAAGTTGTCATATCACCAATCAAGCACAACTTGGGAGAGAGTGGAATCGTGCAGTTCAGTATGGAGATTTTTTCTGTGATTTCGTACCAAAAATGCTGGACAGGTGTGCAGAGCCAAAGAGCATGGAAATAAGTGTCTGGAGCATTCTGGGTGCATTGAGTGCACATATCAGAGGGGGTGAAGCCCAAGGTACAGCTTGTGTTGGGTGATGTGGGTCCTGTGGAGGACTTTGAAATGAATGAGCTGTAAATACGAACATTTAATCAACTCAAATTATTTATTGCAAATTTGTGTCCAGGCATCGTAATCAGCATTAAAGGACAGGTCTCTTTCCTATCTTGAACATGGCAAGTGAACACAGTTGGTCTGTGACAGTGACTTACATATTTTTGAGAGGTTTCTTATGTTTTTTGAAAAGCTTTGTGATAGTTTTGATGAAATCTGGTGTTTCTGGGGTCAGCAGCAGTGTTGGGATTTTCTTCTTGAGTGTTTTGGTAACTTGTAAGTATTGAAGGAAGTTTCCACTAATGATGCCAAATGACTGGAACAAATCTGTGTAGGGCATGAGTAAGTTGTCCTGGAAAAGGTGACGTCGGTGAGAGATGCCTTTCTCTTCCCAGGTGCTTAGATGCAGAGGTATGTTTTTGTTGACAAAATCTGGCAAATGGGGGGAGAGCATACCAGGTTGTAATTTGCAATCTTTAATCTCAAGGGTTTTCCACCAAGCAGACAAGGTGGAGGCGATCAAAGGGTTTTTAATGCAGGTGTGTCATTTCAGGGTGTTGGTAATGAAGGGGAGGTCCTGGATTTTTATATTGCTACAGTCGAGTTGTTCTAGTTCTAGCCAGGAGTTATGTTCTTTGTGAGAGTGTGTCCATTTAGCAATTTATTGCAACTGGTTGGCTAAATAATAATGTAGGAAGTTGGGGGCATCCAGGCCACCTTCAAACTTGTTATTCTGAAGGGTTGAAAAACTGATTTGGGGTTTTTTATGATTAGAGTAGAATTTTATGATCTCTGTTCAAAGGTTTGAAAACCACTGTGAAGTTGGTTTAAAAGGAATCATTGAGAAAAGATAGTTGATTTGGGGTAGGATTTTCATTTTAATAGTGGCTATTTGTCCTAGAAGAGAAATGGGAAGGCAATTCCAGCACTTCAGGTCGCCACAGATTTTATCAAGAAGTGGGGTGAAGTTCAGGTGAATTACATCGGATAATTTTGGAGAGAGATTTATGCCTAGATATTTAATACTACCTGTGGGTAAAGAGAAATGTGTTTTGTGGTCTGCAGGAGTCCATGAATCTTCTGTTATCAGAAGCAATATCGATTTTGACCAGTTCATCGAGTAATCAGAAAGTTGTGAGAAATGTGTTATGAGGGTGTGCAGCTCCTGTAATGAGTGTTTGGGGTCTTGTACATATAACAATATGTCATCAGCATACAGGTTAACTTTATGCTCTGATATACAAACCCCATCTGCGGTGAAGTTGGGACGTTGTTTAAAATGTAAATAAAAACAGAATGCAATGATTTACAAACCATCTGTGACCTCTATTTAATTGAATGCACTACAAAGACAAGATATTTGATGGTCAAACTGAAAACTGTTATTGTGTTAAATTAATATTTAATCATTATTAATGTCATTTTTGCAACACGCTCCAATGAAGTTGGGACAGGGACAAAAAAATGCTCAAAAAGTTGATAAATGCTCAAATAACTCCTGTTTGGAGAATCCCAGGGGTGATCAGGGTAATTAGGAACAGGTGAGTGTCATTAGTAGGTTCAAAAGGAGCATCTCCAAAAGGCTTAGTTGTTCACAAGCCAAAATGGGGCGAGGCACACCACTTTGTGAAGAACTCCGTGAGAAAATTGTCCAAATGTTCAGGAATAATGTTTCTCAGCGTGCAATTGCAAGGAATTTAGGTATTTCGCCCTCTTCAGTGCACAATATTATCAAAAGATTCAGGGAATATGGAGAAATCTCAACAAAGAAGCGGCAAGGCAGCAAACCAAAGTTGGATGCCCGGGACCTTAGAATGCTGAGGAGGCACTGCATTGCCAACCGACATCAGTCTATTCAAAATATTACCATGTGGGCTCAGGATCATTTCAAAAAAACACTGTCAGCTACCACAATTCGTCGCTACATCATCAAGTGCAACCTAAACCTGTACTATGCAAAGAGAAAACCATTCATCAACAACATCCAGAAGCGCAGACGCCTCCTATGGTCCCGGGCTCATTTGAAATGGAGAGTGTCAAAGTGGAATAGTGTGTTGTGGTCTGATGAGTCCACATTTCAAGTTGTAATTGGACAGCAAGGGCGTCGTGTCCTCCGGACAAAAGAGGAGAAGGATCATCCAGACTGCTATCAACGCAAAGCTCAAAAGCCAGCATCTGTGATGGTATGGGGGTGTATTAGTGCTAATGGCATGGGCAACTTGCACATCTGCAAAGGCACCATCAATGCAGAAAGGTACATCGAGGTTTTGGAGCAACACATGCTGCCCTCCAGGCAACGACTTTTTCGGGGACGCCCCTGCATCTTTCAGCAGGACAATGCCAGGCCCCATTCTGCAAAAGTTACGAAAGCGTGGCTTCACAGTAAAGGAGTGCGGGTACTGGATTGGCCTGCCTGCAGTCCAGATCTGTCACTAATTGAAAATGTATGGCGGATTATGAAGCGAAGAATACGTCAAAGGAGACCTTACACTGTAGAGCAACTTAAACTGTACATCAAGGAAGAATGGGAAAGAATTCCACCTGCAAAGCTTAAAGAATTAGTCTCCTCAGTGCCCAGACGCTTATTGAGTGTTGTAAAAAGGAGAGGTGATGTAACACAGTGGTAAACATAGCTCTGTCCCAACTTCATTGGAGCCTGTTGCAGACATTAAAATAAAAATGATTAAATATTAATTTAACACAATAAAAGTTTTCAGTTTGACCATCAAATATCTTGTCTTTGTAGTGCATTCAATTAAACAGAGGTCACAGATGGTTTGTAAATCATTGCATTCTGTTTTTATTTACATTTTAAACAACGTCCCAACTTCACCGCAGATGGGGTTTGTACTTGCGGAAATACCTGTGATATTCGGGTTTTGACGCACCAGCGAAGCCAGTGGTTTGATAAAAATAGCAAACAGTAAGGGTGAGAGTGGGCATCCTTGTCTGGTTCCCCTCTGTAACTTGAAAACTCTGAAACTTGGTAACGTTATTCCATTAGTGGTGACTGTGGCTTTAGGTGAAGTGTATAGAGTGGAAATCCAGTGAATAAATGGTTCTCCGAAGCCAAATTTTTGAAGGACAGCAAAGAGGAAGGTCCAGCTAACTTTGTCAAAGGCTTTCTCTGCATCAAGTGATAGAACAATTGCTTTGGTCTTAAGGCGTTGACACCTTCTAATTAGATTAAGAAGTAGGGATGCACCGAAATGAAAATTTGTGGCCGAAGCCGAATAAAATATAAACGCTTGGCCCAATACCGAATACCAAATACCGAATGGGGCTGTCACTTTTTAAAAAAAATCATATTCGAACGAATATTAAATGACCCGTTTTTCATCGAATAAATTAGATTACCCCCCCCCCTAACTAACATGAGCCAAAAAGTCTCTAAAGTTATAATCCTGTTCTCTGTCTCACTCTACTGACTCTGATGAGACCGCGCTGCATGTAAAAGTTTTTGATAGACGCTTCATGGTGACGTAGGCGAGCCGTGCGTGCGCCCGAAGTCTGCTTTAAGTTGGAGTAGTGTCCGCTGACAGACCAGGAGGAGCGGCGCTTGTTTGAAAACCATCTGGGCCTGGTGCTTTACCTGTAGGCTTACTGTCTGTATGTAATGTAACTAATGTATTTCATTAATTGTTAGTGGGGTGTTTAATATGATCTGTAGTTTGGATGTCTTCCAGGTTGGGGTTGCTTGTTTTTGAATATAGGGTTTGGTAAAACCTGAAGAAGACTTGATTTATTTCCTGTGGTATGTTTGTGTGTTTACCATTTGAGTCCCGAATTGCAGCAATTAATGCGTTTTCCTTATTGCGTTGTAGTTGATTAGCTAGAAACTTGCCTGATTTGTTGTTGTATTCGAAATCACTGTATCTCAGTTGTTGTGACATAAATTCTGACTTTTTTTTTGATAAGATATTATCAAGTTGTAGTTTGTCTTTTGTAGTTCAGATCCTATTTGGTCGCTAAGTTTAGTTGCATATTATTCTGTAAGTTTTTTTATTTTTTCCTCTTTTGATCTCTTTCTGCCTGCTATTCTTTCTTTTTTTTTATAAGAGGAGTATGAAATTATTTTTCCTCTGATTACTGCCTTTTCCATTTCCCAAAGTAGGGATGGGGATTTGTCCGGAGAATCATTCATTTCAAGAAAGTCTGCCCACTCCCTCCTTACCATTTTATCAAATTCAGGGTCCTTCATAAGGGAGAGTTTAAAGCGCCATGTCTGAAATGATTTGGGGAGGGTGTCAATTTTGAGACTGAGTGATATTGGTGCGTGATCGCTGATGACAATTGAGTGGATACTAGAGGTACTTCTCTGTGCGGTGGAGTTATTTGACAGAAAAAGATCAACTCTTGATAATGACTTGTGTGCTGGAGATTCTCTCTTTGAGGTTTTTTTTTTTTTTTAACTTTTTATTTTCAAATCTTTTTCATTTTACAACAACAGAATACAGCAAATGAGTTAAAACAAAAAAATTTAAAAAATTTAAAAAAAGTTAAAAAAAATATTAGGGGGTACTGAACATCTCATTTGTCCTCACAAGAATCTCTGCCAGGCTGCAATGATTCCCTTTTTCTCTTGTATTGAAACCATCTGTCCCAGTGATTGTCTAGAGTTTTTGTTTTAAATTTCAAACGGTAAGTCAGTTCTTCCATAGAGTATATTTCCTCAAGAATTGTAAGCCACTGGCCTGTTCCTGGAGGGTCGGTTCTCAACCAATTTCTCGTAATGGCCTTCTTGCATGCAAGGATCATTATTTTGAAGAGATATATGTCCTTTTTATGTATATCGTTTCCTGGGAGTATATTTCCACACTTCCTCCAACATTGCTGTTGTATGTCACAATGTTCAGATTTAATGTGTGGTGTGATAAAAAAATCTGATGACATTTTCCCAGCCAAATTACCTCCATCCCTTTGAACCTGTAGTAGTCTGTTGGGTTATGTAAATTGCCTGTCAGTCATCCTTTGACAGGACAACATTAATTTCCTTTTCCCATTTTGATTTGACATAAAATGTATTATCCCCCATGTGGTTCTGTAAGCCATTATATAGTTTGGATACCATTTTAGTGGGGGTATGTTTGTATGCATCCATAAACACTTTCAAAACAACATTATCCCACTGTATAATCCCTCTTTATCTTTCTATCTTTCTCATAGAAATCTCTCAACTGGAAATATCTGAACCTGTCCTTGTTTTCAAGACCAAACTCTTCTTTCAGTTTTTCAAAGGTCTTAAAAGATCTCCCCTCTACAAACTTACACATGGCTGTCATACCTCTTTCTTTCCACCTTGCAAAGGTAATGTTAGTCCTACTAGGCCAGAATTTAGGGGACAAGGCGGGCCAAACAAGGAGCCTACATTCTCCTTCCATCTTATGTTTTTTCACCAACTCATACCGTATCCTCAGTGATTATTTTATAATGGAGTTAACTCTCTTTGGGTCTGGATTTTCCTTTTCACCTAATCTTGTCTGAGGGCAGTTTTTACTCGGGCTTAGCTCGATGTGCTTCCATCCAGCCTGATAATCTGCTGAGCACCAGTAAACCAGATATCTAATTTGGGCTGCATAGTAGTAGTTTTTGAAATTAGGCAGAGCTAGGCCTCCATTTTCCTTATTCAGCTGAAGTGTTTTTAATTTAACTCGAGGTCTTGCTCCAGCCCAAATAAATCTTGAAATCTGTTTATCCCATAATCTAAATTGAGTTTCAGGTATTCATACTGGTAAAGATAGAAATAAATATAAAGTCTTGGCAGCAGATTCATTTTTACCGTGTCGATTCTTGCACCAAAATCTAAGATCAGTTTAGACCATTTTATCATGTCCTTTTATATTTGATCAGTTATCTTACTGTAATTAATCTTAAACATTGCCTCCAGATCCCTGGAAATTGTCACCCCCAAGTATTTAATTGATTGTGCGTCCCAGTTTAGTTGGAATGTCTGTCTTATTATCTTACTTGGTTTATAATTAAAGAGAAGTACTTGAGTTTTGGTGATATTGACTTAATAGCCCAAGATCGAACCAAATTCTTCCAAGTAGTCATAAGTTGAGGAAGGGTAGAGTCATGTACAGGGCTTGAATACACCTGACAAATTGGTTATTGAATCCAAGCCTCTCCAGCACACAATAAAGGAAGGTCCAACTTACTCTGTCAAACGCCTTTTCCGCGTCCAGACTGACTACGACTGCATGTAGATGTTTGTTATTAATCTGTTCTATGACATGAAGAGTACGCCTGATGTTATCTTGCGTTTGACGGCCTTTAATGAATCCTGTTTGGTCCTCGTGTATTTAATCAGGTAGAAAGCCTTCGAGCCTTTTAGATATAATTAACGTGATTATTTTGTAATCTACGTTTAAAATGGATATTGGGCGATAAAACTGACAATATTCTTGGTTTTTTCCTTCCTTTGGAAGGGTTGTTGCCATACTAAGTGTCCAGTTTGAAGATTCTAGTAGGGTTTTAGACAAGTCATCCTTAAATACTTTATACCATTCGTTAGGGTACCCATCACTCCCTGGGCTTTTGTTAGTTTTCATTCTATTTATTGCAGATTCTAGCTCTTTTTTAGTTATGGGGGCATTTAATAGATCATTTAGAATATTTCCTATAGAGGGGAGGGCTAGTCCAGCCAAGTATTGTCAAGTTGCTTCTACTTCATTTCCAGGCTGCGAGTATAATTTTTCATAATACCGTTTGAAAACTTTATTGATTGCTCTTGGTTCTAAGGTTAGGTTATTAGTTTCTGGATCTCTAATTTTATGAATTGTGTTCTTGGTTTTTTGTGCCCTGAGGCGTTTGGCAAGGATTCTTGCAGCTTTGGGACCTGACTCAAAGAATGTTTGCTTAGTGAATCTTAACTTCTTTTTAGTTTCTTCTTTTGCCAAGTTGTCTAACTGATCTTTGACATTCTTTAACTGATTTGCTAATCTTTTGGATTTTTCTCTGTTGCATTTTCTCCAAAGCCCTTAGTGTTTCCCCTAGTTCATCGTATTTTTTCTTTTTCTTTAAGATATGCTGTTCTGGAGATAAAGTTCCCTCTCATAACTGCCTTAATTGTATCCCAGATAATTGTTGGTTCAACCTCATTATTTTTGTTATCCTTTATGCAGTCATTAATTTCTTTTTTAATCTCTTTCACTATTGTTTCATTATTTAAGATGCTCACATTTAGCCTCCATAATGTATTCTTTGGTTTGTTATTTAAATTTATGGTCATATAAATTGCATTATGGTCCGATATATCTGCTGTCCCTATTGAGTGGTCTCTCACTCTGTATCTATCTGAAAGATTTACGAAAAGGATGTCTATTCAGGAATGTACCTGGTGTGAGGCTGAGTAGTGGGTAAAATTAGGGATGCACAGAATATTCAGTAACCGAATATATTCGGCCGAATATTGCAAAAAAGCCACATTCGGCCTTCGGTGAAGCGAGTTAAAAGCAAGGCCGAATAGTAGCGTGTGACACAATCACGCAATCAATGACGCAATCAAACAGCAAAGGCCACTGGAATATTTAAAAAATGTCAGAGTCTGCAGACAACAACCCGCTGCTTCATGTTCAAACAAGCGCCGCTCCTCCGCTGGTCTGTCTGCGGACACTACTCCAACATAAAGCAAACGTCGGGTGCACGCACAGCTCGCCTACGTCACCATGAAGCGTCTATCAAAAACGGTTTACATGCAGCGCGGTCTGATCAGAGTCAGTAGAGTGAGACAGAGAACAGGATTATAACTTTAGAGACTTTTTGTCTCATGTTAAGTTGTTTTGGTCCCACACAGCCCTCTAACACCCCGTTATTTTTAAATAACTGTCGAGAGGAGCGGTCATGGCGATCATGTGCGCGTGCTCGTGCGTGAATCAAGGGATAGAGATCAAGGTGGCCACTCCTCTTTTACGGCTATTTCTACATGTACTAAAGTATGAATTAGAGTAACCAAACTTTTTTAACTTTTCATGTTCATGTTTTGACAAATAGGTTTCTTGTAAAAAAAGTTACTTGTGATTTTTCCCTTTTCAATTTAGCCAAAACTTTGCTTCTCTTAACAGGGTGATTCAGGCCATTTACAGTTAGAGATGTAATTTTTAAGTTATGTGATCCCATCAGACTTACAGTACACACTGTGAATTAAAAGTCCCACAAAAAGAAAACTTAGCATGATAACATAAGAACATATGTAGGAACATAAACAAAAACAGATCTCCAAATGAGGGGAAGAGGGAACCCCTCCACCCTCAACTGTGGCACTGTTGGTGGGCCATGGGAAATGTCTCTCTTTAGGAGAGGGCCCATAAATAAGTAAGGTTAAAGAGTATATAACTAACTCGACCATACTTCTAGTCCAACAAATATCTTAACTTAGAAGAAGCTCCCCTTATTCTCAAACTATCAAACATAAATCAGGGGGCGAAGTTTTTTCGGTGTTGTTAAGACTCCAATTTACATAAGAATATGATTTTTTTTTTCCTGCGGTCAAACTGTGAGTTGTGGTCAGTATAATCCCTCATGTTGTGACGGCTGGCTTCTGCAAAACTCCTGCAGTCTCTCCTTTACACTCAGAGCCGTTGTTGCAGCTTCTCGGCCGGCCGCTCTCTGCCAGGAGCCCATGTTTTTACGTAGTAGCTCCACCGGGTCGCCTCTTGAGGTCGCTCCAGGCCTCCCTTGAATTAGAGTAGGTGCGGACCCCAGATTCCCAATGGATTCGGATGCTTGTCATGGGTGTCTGAAAGCAGATCCCTCTCTCTTTTAGGGCCCTGGGTGTAGCGTCTGGTTTTGGTTTTGGTCTGAGAGTCCAGTGTGCCTGTTGTATTCCGAGATTTAGATCTTTAGGCAGTGGCAGTGTTTCTCTCAAAAACTCTTCCATGAACTTTGAAGTAGAATTTCCTTCCTCACCTTCTGCCACCATGAATATTCGGGTGTTATTTCTTCTCGACCGGCTCTCCAGGTCCCATACTTTACGTTGTAGGCTGCTCTGCTGCCGCTGGAAATCTGCAAGTGTGTCAGCGATATCTTGGACGCTACTCCCCACGCCGGCTATGCGACTTTCTGCTGTCTACACTCGTTCGAACAGACTCTGTAGTACTGTTGCCATATTGTCGAGTTTCTCGTTAATTTCTCCGGGTTCTGACTTAAGTTCTGTCTTCAAGCCCATTATTGCTTTAATGATTTCCGCTTTATCGCCAAGTGCTCCGGTGGCTTCCACCTCGTGCTCCTCCTGGCTAGCGTCCACATTGTTAGCCATGCTATTTGATTTTTGCTTTAATCTTTAGCATTTTCTGCCTCTTAAAGTCCCCATTATGTTATTCCCACTCAAATATCGATTTAAAGATTAGATATCTAGATGTCGAGTTTTTTAGTGGGTAAGAAATAACTTGTTAGTGGGGAGCTGCTCCAACTTGCGTCCTTCCACTACATGTCCAAACTGGAAGTCCCCTCTTTGAGTCGTCCATATAATCTTGTATAACTCTAGCTGACTGAAATAGTTTGGTGGGTGTTGAGTTGCTAGAGCGATCTAGTGAAGGATTCAGAACAGTATTGAAGTCCCCACCGATGATAATTGTGGAGTTCTGTGACAGGTCCATTAGGTGGGTGAAAACTGTGTGGAAGAAGTCTGGGTCATCATTATTCGGGGCATACAAGTTTACAATCGTGTATGATTTATTAAAAACTGTTGCCCGAACAGTAATGTAACAGCCTTCTGGATCTGTTATACTGTTGTTTAGGATGAAGAAAAACTCTCTTGTGAACTAGTATAGAGACCCCTCTCTGTCTGTGGTTCAAACTAGATGCATATATTGTGTTGTAATTCAGGTCTACAAGAGATTTTTCTTCCGCTTGTGATAAGTGAGTTTCTTGTAGGAGGCAAATATCTGCATTCAATTTATTAATATGGCCCAAGATTTTAATTTTTTTTGGCTGTGAGCAGATGCCCCGCACATTCCAGGAAACTAATGTTAACCGTGACATGAAAGTAGTTCTGACAATTCTTGTGTATTGTCATGTGACCTACCTGCTACTGCCTATGTGTAAGTTGTGATGAACAGATGGATGTGAGTGTCTAGTGTGTTATCAAAGCATTGCTGGGTTCCAGCTAAGCACACATCATTGAAAGATATACTTAAGGAGAGTAACATAAATAATAAACTGAAGCACAAGATAAGCAACACTGTAAACACATGAATAACAGTACAAAGGAATGTATGATAAAGATAAGGGGTGTAGAGGGATACAGTGAATGGTGGAATGGAAGGGGAAGGTGAGTGTAGGGGTGTGTGCGGGATGGGAAGTCAGACACGGAAGGAGAGAGAGAAAAGGAAAAATAGGGAGGGGGGGGAAACATCTGTGGAGAGTGGGTGCAACAAAAGCATTAGTTTACTTATCATTCTCAGAAGAGCCAGGGGGTGATGGAGGAGTCCCGGAACAGCCGACAGTCTATTTCAGGGACCGGCAGCCCAAAATGTTCAAAGAGCCATATTGGCCCAAAAAAAAACAAAAACCATACCTGTGTGGAGCCGCAAAAAATTAAAAGCCTTATATAAGACTAATACGAAGGCAACATAGGTTGTCAGTATATTAGCTATATAAGCCTACTATTAAAATGACTAAGTAGGCTACAAACAAAAAATGAGCATTCATGATTAAATGTTTATTTTCCTGGCAGCACATCCTGGAGAGAATGACGCACCACATGACTACTCTGCTGTATAATATTTGGTGCTTCAAGTTTAACTTCCATTACAATATTAATGTTTTATATTTTGTTGCATTGTTTACATTATAGAAATACAAGTGTGCCACCCTGAGGTATCATTGGGTTGAGCGCCGCAGAATAGCAGAATAGCAGAATAGCAGAATATCAGAATAGCATTGTTGAATGGTTTCCCATGCTTTATTATCTCCCGGGCTGCTACAAAACTTGCAGCAGTAGTAGAGTTTTGAGATGCAATCCACTTCTTGAAACTATTTTTGCGGTCCTCTAATTTTTCCACAAGTGCTGCAATTGCACTTTTTCTCTTAGTCCCAACTGGGTGCTCGGCTGCAAATTTAGCATGTTTACCTGGAAATGTCGCTCCAAATTGCCCTTCTTGTTATTTGACAACTTCTCATTGCAAGTCAAACATGCAGGCAATCCTTCAGCACTGGCAATGAAAGCAAATTATTCTGTCCATTCTTCCTTAAATCCTCTGTTCTCAACAGCAATCGTTCTCTTTTCCCCTTCCCATCGCCCATGACACGCCCTCGTCTGTTTACAACAGCCACCTGCACTGTGTATCACAGGCTATGACGCAATTCTGCTATTTGGCGCAATTCTGAAATTCAGTATTTATTACATTAATTTTTACAGCATAAAGATATTTGTGTCAGCTTTCCCCCCTAAAGAAACCATATAAAAAAACAACAACAACAAAAAATCATTCTTTTTCCATTTTCACACATTTTTGAAAAAGCTCCAGGGAGCCACTAGGGGGGGGGGGGGGGGGGGGGGGGCTAAAGAGCCACATGCGGCTCTGGAGCCGTGGGTTGCCGACCCCTGGTCTATGTAGAGCTTGTCTACTGCTAATGAAGTCCGTTTACCCTGTTGTCCTTCATGATGGGAAGGAGGATCTTCCTTCTGTCATTTATCTCCCTTGGGAACTGATCATTCATCCGTAATTCGTGCTCCTGAGCTCGCGCCCTTTGCTTTTCACAAGCATTTTTTGTTTAAAGTGCTCAAATTTGTGGGCGGTTTCCTCCTCAGCATCCAAGTTAGTGAACACGGTGGAAAGTGATGTTTTTAACCATTTCCGAGCGAGTCTTTAGCACAGATGACATCAAGTTTTTTACCAGAGCCTCTGGGTCTTCGGATGTGCTTTCCGGGATGCCTGAAAATATTGAATTTTCCCTTATGCTACGTGCCTGGATGTCGAGGACCGTTTCTTTAAGGAACTTATTTTCATATTTTAAGATACTTACCTCAGACGAGACGGTTTTCAAGGCAGAGCGGAGTTCGTTGTTGTCCTTCTGTAGGTCGAAAATCTGCTGGTGGGAGAATCAAAGGCTGGCTCTAAGATCCTTAATTTCCAGGTGGGGTACGCCGAGGACCTCCAACTTTTTGTTGATGGATTCCAAAAGATTAAGGTGGACATTGGAGACCTCCAGATTCTGTGTATCCATTGAGAATGAGAGAGGGGTTTTTTTCCTCTTCAAGGGATTTTCGGGAAGAGGAGTCGAGCTCTTATCTTCCATTACGTACGCATGAAAGTAATAGTCGATATAGTTTTCGAGCTCCTCCACTCTGACGAGTCACGCTGGGTGAGTTCGTTCGTACAAACTATTTATACAACCTGATTTAATCTATAAAAAGGCAAAGAATTGGGCTAGTTTTGTTTACTCTAGTCTAGCAGCCGGGCGCTGCCATGTTGAATCTCTGGATCTCTTGGAAGGTCTCGCGATCTCACATGCTCTTCATAGTAACTCCCTGCTCCTCCATAACTCCCTGCTCCTTACCTATGGTGCAGTCTTTTATTATAGTATTACAGTGTATCACAAAAGTGAGTACACCCCTAAGATATTACTCCCCTAAATGTCCAAATTGAGCACTGCTTGTCATTTTCTCTCCAAAATGTCATGGTCTGGGGCTGCATGAGTGCAGCAGGTGTTGTGGAGTTACATTTCACTGAGGGAAACATGAACTCCAACATGTACTGTGAAATACTGCAGCAGAGCATGATCCCCTCTTCTACCAAAGAAGAATTAATAAAATAACAGTTGTAAAATATTTTGAAGACCATTTCAGAAGTTAGCAATGACTGTTATCTGCTCATGCCATTACATTAGTGTTTACAAGCTTTTTGTTATAATACAAAAAAATGCTAAAATTTAAAAAAACCCCAAAGAAGGGCCACTGCCTGAAAGAGAAGCTTAAAGAAAAACATGTACATGTTGACAGGGACTTTTTTAGAAGGAGGGGAGTTCCTTTTTAATGATTTTTTTAAATGGGAGAGAGGAATATAATACACTGACCAAAACTTCCAACGCAACACTTGGGTTTATTGCAACACACGTAATTTTCTTACGCTAAATTTAACAATATATAACAAATACTAAGATTCAAATCAAAAACACAGTTTCAGAGTCAGGAATGAGGAACCGATTTTTCCTGGTTTCAAATTCATTGCATCAGTTGAAGGTGCAATTCTGGATCACCGAAGTCAGTATCTTGTATGGCCTCCTCTGGCGTCACACACAGCCTTGATTCTGTGATGCATGGAGTCAATCAATTGCTGAATATCAGCCTGTGTGATGCGGTCCCATTCCTCCTGGAGTGTTTGACGCAACTGTCGGAATTTTGCCGGTTCTGCATCATGCCTTCTCACCCAGGACTCACACTGAACTTGAACCTCGATTCATCGGAGAAGAGCACCCTGTTCCATCTGAGAGCATTCCAGCCCAAATGTGCCCTTGACCATCGCAGACAGACGTGGCGACGTGCAGGAGTCAACACCTCACCACGGTTGGGACGCCGTGTGCAAGTCAGCTTCACACAGGTGGTTGTGTACGATTTGATCGCTAATCCGGTTCTGGTGACAACCTCTGGTCTGAGCAGCAGTTACTGTAGCTGGCAGGAAGCGATTGCGCAGGTGCTGAAAGGGGGAATATAGCGATCCTGCTGAGGGGTGGTGACACGTGGTCTGGGGGCACGTGGTCGATCTCTGGTGCTTCCTGTTTCATTATGTCAGCTCCAGAGACGTGATATGGTCGACACGTGGATGCCAAGGTTCCTTGCAACCCGTCTTTGCAACATTACACCAGTAAGCATACCAATGGCTCGCTCTTGCTGATTTTGACCTAGGCGCGGCATGGTCACACGTTGACCCAGGACAATGCACAGGAATATTAAGGAATAATAAGAATTAAAATTTTATCAAAGCTGAACTCACAAATGAAATATAATTTGTTTTATGCAGCATAGATGCTTTCTCATTACAAATTAACATTTCTTTACTAATGTTTGGTTATGACAGTTAATTTGAATTTCCAGTCAATTCTTGTAAAATTCTTTCCACTTAAAATTTCTGGTCCTTTTAAACCCGATACACAGCACAGATTAAGCCATGGTGATAGGTATAAGAAATTAGTGTAACAACTTAGATTGAACTGTTTTCTTACTCCACTCTGATATTTCAACAGAGTGGGAACTAACCTACCTTTGGTTTTTTTCTTTCTTTCTTGTGGGAGATTTTAACATTCATGTAGACATTCATAATGACAGTCTTTGTACCGCTTTCAAGTAAGTATTAGATTCTTTTGGTTTCACGCAGGCTGTGAACCAACCTACTCATCGCCTTAACCATACCCTAGATCTTGTTCTGGCACATGGTCTGGATGCTGCCAATTTAGCGGTTGTCCCACATAATCCTCTTCTGTCCGATTACTTCTTAGTCACTTTTGAGTTCTCCTTATTGGACTTTTCTCCAGTCAGTAAAAATATCTTAAATAGGAGTTTAGAATAGAATAGAATATAATAGAACTTTATTTGTCATTGCAACGAGTTCAACAAAATTGCAAAAGCCCTTCAGTCAGTGCAAACAGTGCAAACAGAGATAAAATAAAATAAAGAATAAAGTATATATGTAATAAAGTAATGTAACTAATGACAATAAGGTGCAAGAGGGAGTATAGTGCAATGAAATAGGTAAAAAACAAAAGACATGAGGTAGTTATCTGATACAGTAATGACATGAGGTAGTTATTTTCTGGTGCAGTAAGTGACATGAGGTAGTGTCTATAATTATGATGACATGGTAGTGATTTTAACCTGTGTTCAGGATCCTAACTGCTGTCGGGTAGAAACTGTCCCTGAGTCGGTTTGTCCTTGCAGTGATCGACCTGTACCGCCTGCCTGACGGTAGCAGGTTAAACATGTGGTGTCCAGGGTGTGAGGGGTCCTGGGTTACCGTTCCCGCCTTTCGGAGGCAGCGGGAGTGGTGCAGTTCTTTAAGTGGGAGGAGAGGGCAGCCGGTGATTTTTTGGGCCATGTTGATGATCCTTTGCAGGGCCATTTTCTGAGCCACTGTGCAGCTGGTGTACCATACACACAGACAGTACACCAGGATGCTCTCGATGGTGCACCTGTAGAAAGACACCAGCAGTCTCTGGGGGATGTTGTTCTTCATAAGCACCCTCAGGAAGTGCAGTCTCTGCTGAGCCTTCTTCAGTAGCTCAGAGGTGTTCACAGTCCAGGTCAGGTCCTTCTCTATGTGGACTCCGTGAAAGCTGAAGACCTCTACTCTCTCCACACAGTCCCTGTTGATGAGTAGGGGTGGAATGTCTGTTTTAGCCCTACGAAAGTCAATGATCAGCTCCTTGGTCTTAGCTGTGTCGAGGAGCAGGTTGTTGTCTCTGCACCACCCGGTCAGCTGCTCCACCTCAGCCCTGTAAGCGGACTCATCCCTCCCAGAGATGAGCCCCACTACTGTGGTGTCGTCAGCAAACTTGATGATGGTGTTACTGGGGTGTGCAGGGGTACAGTCAGATGTGTAGAGGGTGTAGAGCAGGGGGCTCAGCACGCAGCCCTGGGGGGAGCCGATGCTGAGGCTGATGGTCCCGGAGGTGTGGTCCCCCTCCCTCACCCTCTGCCTGTGGTCCGACAGGAAGCTGTATATCCACGTGCAGATGGAATGTGGAAGTCCAAGGTCTCCCAGTTTACCCACCAGTTTGTGGGGAAGGATGGTGTTAAACGCAGAGCTGTAGTCCACAAAGAGCATCCGTGTGTAGGTCCCCTGCTGCTCCAGGTGAGAGAGTGACACGTGTAGCGCTGTGGCTACAGCGTCCTCCGTCGATCTGTTGGTCCTGTAGGCAAACTGGTGGGGGTCGAGGCTTCCTGGGAGGAGAGAGGTGATGTGACCCCGAACCAGTTTCTCAAAGCACTTCATCACCACTGGAGTGAGAGCTACTGGCCGGTAGTCGTTGAGGCTGGAGGTGTGTTGCTTCTTGGGCAGGGGGACGATGGTTGAGGACTTCAGGCAGGGTGGAATGATGGACTGGGACAGGGACCGGTTGAAGAGTCTGGTGAGGTCCTGCCTCGAAGCGGGCAAAGAAGCTGTTCAGCTCCTCTGCCAGTGAGGCTCCTCCCTCAGCAGCTCCGGTGTTGGCCCTGTAGTTCGTGAGGTGCTGGACCCCTGGCACACCTGTCTGCTGTTGTTGCTCTCCAGGTGGTCCTTGATCTTCCTTCTGTAGTCCCTCTAGGCTTCTCTGATGCCTCTCTTCAGGTTGGCTCTTGCTGCACTGTACAGAGCGCTGTCACCCGACCTGAAGGCGGTGTTTCTGTCTCTAAGCAGCTGCTGGACCTTCTGGGTCATCCAGGGCTTCCTGTTAGGGTACACCCGGATGGTCTTGTCCACTGTGACATTGTCTGTGCAGTTTTTGATGTAGCACAGAACACTGCCTGTGAACACCTCCAGGTCTGTGTTTTTGAAAATGTCCCAGTTCGTCCTGTTACGACTGAGGTCGTAATGTTTTATTTTTTCTCGTTTGTTTTGTTTAAAACATGTTAACTTAATGTTTTGGGGTAGTGCTGTGGTGTGTGTGTGTGTGTGAATGTAGGTGAATGCAGGTGGATGCAGGTAAGTGCTTTCAGCTGTTCGCCTTAACGACGATTGGTGGTTGGGTTCCCGCGCTCTGCGGCTGATTGGCTGCGCCGGAGGCTGAGGGCGCTACATAAAGAGGATTGTGACGTCAGCGCATCGCAGGGGGAATGCCATCTCACCCATCTCCCAACCGGCCACGCCACGTGCTTCTTTGTTTTAAGAGTTGTGTTACTTTAGGTTATTTTTAGATTATCCTTCTTGGTTAATGAAGGGGTATTTTGGCTCAGTTTGATTAATCTTACTCTTGAGTTGTTCTGGTTAAGTTAAATGACAATTGATTCCTTTGTTTGCTTTGGATAACTTATTTTTCTTATTCAAATTATTGTAGTAACTTCAGTTGAAGCCTGAGTTTCACCCCGAGGTATTTTCAGTTTGGCTTCAGTTGTTGTGTATTTATTTGTCTTATTGTAAATAAATTACAATTATTTTCACTGGAGCTTTCTGTTTTGTCCGTGGCTGCTTGAGACTTGGGAGAAATGGATATTTTTATCATGTTGTGTCCTGGCCCCTAGACGGGGCATAACATGATTAATCCCGGACGAGCCCCCAAATCATGTTGGCATTCCCCCTGCGATGCGCTGACGTCACAATCCTCTTTATGTAGCGCCCTCAGCCTCCGGCGCAGCCAATCAGCTGCAGAGCGCGGGAACCCAACCACCAATCGTCGTTAAGGCGAACAGCTGAAAGCACTTACCTGCATCCACCTGCATTCACCTACATTCACACACACACACACACCACAGCACTACCCCAAAACATTAAGTTAACATGTTTTAAACAAAACAAACGAGAAAAAATAAAACATTACGACCTCAGTCGTAACAGTCCTTTCGAAGCAGTCCTGCAGCTGCTCGGAGGCATCGTCAGGCCAAGTCGTGATCTTCTTTCGGGTGCTGGGGGCAGTTTTCTAGAGGGGGGTGTATGCAGGGATCATAAGTAGGGACATGTGGTCAGACTGGCCCAGGTGTGCTAGCTGTTTAGGTTTGTAGCCCAGCTTAATGTTGGAGTACACCTTGTCCAGTGTATTTGCTCCTCTGGTGGCACACTTGACGTGCTGATGGAGCACTGTTTTAAGGTCCACGTGATTGAAGTCCCCTGCTATGATGTGTGCTGCATCGGGGTGTCTGCTCTGCTGCTTGCTAATGCTGCTGTGGAGTAGTCCGTTGGCTGCACTAGCATTAGCATCTGGTGGAATGTTAACAACAGTCACGAACACCACCGTTAGCTCCCGGGGAAGGTACACGGGTCTGCATTTAACAGTCACATATTCCAGATTCGCGGAGCAGTGCCTTTCCACAGCTGTCCTTAACAGTGTTGTTGACTGCGACCTGGAGCCTCAGTTCATCCATTTTGTTGGCGAGGGATTGTGCATTTGAGAAAAAAATGCTCGGAAGTGGTGGTTTGTGTGGTTACTTCCGTAGCCGCGTTAGCACGCTGGCCCTGAAGTTCAGCTTCTGCGTTCTCTCTAGACGCCACCTGCGCCGCCTCTCCGTGGGCATAGTGATCCATGAAGACCCGGGAGTTCTTGCCAAGTCCGACGGGATGTTGTGTACGTCAATAAACTCAGCAGTAACGCCCTGTATGGTATCCTGACCTATTCAGAGGAGTTTCTGTCGGCTATAGGTGGTTTTAAGACTGCCTATAAGTCTGTTTTCAAGGCACTGGCTGGGAGAGCAGTTAGCCGCAGCTGCTGTGAGCGCTGCCATCTTGAATTAATTTATCTTGTCTGTCTTGTGAGCTAAAACAAAAAACGAGGAAGTTAAAAGAATTTGGTGCTCAACTAAAACAACAGAGTCCTGTTCTTGTTGGAGAAATAGCCTAAATGAATATATACTGACAGTCATTAAAATCTTTGAGGCAATACATTGTAAAATAATTTTTATTTCTCACAATCCAAAGCAATTTTTTATGACATAACAGCAACAGTGACATCTTACGAACAAAATAAAGAAGAAAGAAAAAGTGTCTTATGCACATTTCTCAAAGAAAACAGAAAAAAGGCAATTGTCAAGAAACACAAATTTCACAAGATCAGTAAGAATTGTGCCCTCCATTAGCATTCACACAGGCGGTGATGTGCTGACGCATACTCCTCACCAGTCGTTGAATGTTGGCCTGTGGGATCCTGAGCCACTCCTCCTGTAGTGCCTGGATCAATTGTTGCCTATTTCCAGGACGGGCAGCCCGATTGGCCACTTGCCTCCCCAGTTGATCCCAGAGGTGCTCAATCGGGTTGAGATCAGGTGAGTAAGCAGGCCAGGGCAACACATCGACTCTTTGTGCCTCACTTCACTGTAAGGCAGCCCTGCCTGCACCATCCCCAAAGCCATCAGTTGTTCGTCATGAGTTAGGCGTGGCATTTTCACATGCATGGGAATAAAACTGGTGGCCTTTTTGCGACCATTATATAGGCTTTCCAGACCACTCCTTAAATTAAACAGATTCATAGGGTATATTGCTCAAATGACATGTGAATAACATTTCTTCATATTGTCCCCCTGATGTGCAGTCAAGCGTGACCAGTGAACAACTCATCAATTTCAGACATAATCACACAACTCAGGCACAGACAAAACAAATGGATTTGCTCCCTTCAATATTTGCACCCAAAATAAAAACTTTGTACCTCAAAGTTTTTAATGACTGTCAGTATAGAAAGGCCTTGCAACTTGTGCGCGCTGCTTATTATTCGTCACTTATTGAAGAGAATAAAAATAATCCAAGATTCCTTTTCAGCACTGTAGCCAGGTTGACAAACAGTCATAGCTCTACTGAGTTACGCATTCCTCCATCGCTTAGCAGTGAGGACTTCATGAGCTTCTTTAATGATAAGATATTAAAGATTAGAGATAAAATTAGTAACCTTGTGCTTTTAACTGGGGTAGAATCTCCAGTCGTCGGCGAAATCATGGAAACGGTTCTTAGACCGAATATACTCTTGGATCGCTTTGTATTTATTGACTTGCCAGAGCTGGTCTCAGCAGTTGTTTTGGCTAAACCATCAACTTGCCTCTTGGACCCTGTCCCAGCATGGCTGTTGAAGGAAGTCCTTCCCTCGGTCGGCACCCCTCTTCTAAAGATGATTAATGCGTCCTTACTGACAGGCTATGTGCCACAACTTTTCAATGTTGCAGTAATTAAGCCCCTCCTTAAAAAGCCAACTCTTGATTCAGGCTCCTTAGTTAACTACAGACCAATATCTAACCTCTCTTTTATTTCTAAAATCTTAGAGAAGATTGTCTCCAGTCAGCTCTGTGAGTTTCTTTCAAAGAAACAGTCTCCTTGAGGACTTTCAGTCCGGGTTTAGGGCCAACCATAGTACTGAGAGTGCGCTGCTGAAAGTAACTAATGATCTACTTTTGGCTTCAGATAGTGGTCTCCTCTCTGTGCTCATGTTACTTGATCTTAGTGCTGCTTTTGACACTATTGATCATCACATCCTCTTGCAGAGATTAGAGAATGCTCTTGGCATCACAGGAACTGCTTTAGCTTGGTTTAGATCATACCTGTCGAGTCGTTTGCAGTTTGTTCATGTGAAAAATAAATCCTCCCTGCATACCAGGGTGCGTTATGGAGTTCTTCAAGGCTTGGTGCTTGGTCTGATTCTTTTCAACTTATAAATGCTTCCCCTTGGTAGTATAATTAGAAAACACACCTTAAACTTTCACTTTTATGCAGATGATACACAGCTGTACTTATCGTTGAAGCCAGAGGAAACTAGCCGGTTATCTAACCTTAAAGCTTGCCTCAAAGATGTAAGGACCTGGATGAGCGGAAATTTTCTACTTCTGAACTCAGAGAAGACTGAAGTCATTGTTATTGGACCTTAACACCTCAGAGAGGCTTTCTCAAACCAGATAACTACTAGGGATGCACCGAATATTCGGTAACCGATTATGTTCGGCCGAATATTGCAAAAAAAGCCACATTCGGCCTTCGGTGGAGTAAGTTAAAAGCAAGGCCGAATAGTAGCGTGTGACACAAAGACGCAATCAAACAGCAAAGGCTACTGGAATATTGAAAAAAAAATGTCAGAGTATTCAATAAAAAATTACTTTCTTTAAAAACATGTCTAAAAATGTATTCTAGGCTATTTATGCACTATTAAAAAAAGTTAAAAACTTAACAACTGCATTAAGTATTAGGGCTGTCACTTTTTATTCAAGCTTTGAATATTCTTTCAAATATGAGGTGAAAAGTTCATATTCGAATTCTAATTATCCATTTGAATGTCTGCGGTATCCTTCAGATGTCAGCCTATATGAAAGAAACTCCTCTGTCTGCAGACAACAACCCGCTGCTTCACGTTCAAACAAGCGCTGCTCCTCTGCTGGTCTGTCTGCGGACACTACTCCAACATAAAGCAGACTACAGGCGCACGCACGGCTCGCCTACGTCACCATGAACCGTCTATCAAAAGCGTTTTACATGCAGCGCGGTCTGATCAGAGTCAGTAGAGTGAGACAGAGAACAGGATTATAACTTTAGAGACTTTTTGTCTCATGTTAAGTTGTTTTGGTCCCACACAGCCCTCTAACACCCCGTTATTGTTTAAATAACTGTCGAGAGGAGCGATCATGTGCGCTCATGTCCGCGTGCTCGTGCGTGAATTGTACCGTGCAGGTAATATTGGAAACAAAAAGAGAGTCACACTTGATCCCGATCAAGTTGATAGATTTGTGTTTCTGGCAAATAATTAAGAAATGACGACAGGCTGTTCAGCTTGAGTATCAGTTATATGTTTTACCTTCTTATTCAAAGCTGTCGAAGCTTTCTCTTGTTAAGGAGACTGTTAAGGAGAGCGCGCGCAGAGGCAGGGTTTTTTTTTAATATATTCGAAGAATGGCGGGTCATTTAATATTCGTTTGAATATGATTTTTTGAAAAAGTGACAGCCCTATTCGGTATTCAGCCAAGCGTTTATATTTTATCTGGCTTTTTTTCATTTCGGTGCATCCCTAATAACTACCTTAGATGGCATCAGCCTGACACCTGGCTCCACCATTTAGAACCTTGGAGTTCTTTTGGATCAGGACCTGTCCTTTAACTCTCACATCCAACAGGTCACCAGGACGGCGTTCTTTCATCTTCGTAATATTAGAAAAATTAGACACATCTTATCTCAGGGTGATGCAGAGAAGCTGGTTCATGCTTTAGTTCCTCCAGGTTAGATTACTGTAACTCTCTTCTATCTGGTTGTCCTAGCAAGTCTATTAGGACTCTTCAGCTGGTTCAAATGCTGCAGCCCGGGCTCTGACTGGGACCAGGAGGAGGGAGCATATCTCCCCAGTGTTAGCGTCTCTGCACTGGCTACCCATAAAGTTTAGAATAGAATTTAAAATTCTTCTTCTGACTTTCAAAGCTCTTAATGGCATCGGGCCATCCTATCTTAAAGAGCTTATCATGCCATATTATCCATCTAGATCGCTGCGTTCCCAGCATGCAGGCCTGCTTGTCGTACCTTGGGTCTCTAAAAGTAGTCTTGGAGGTGGAGCCTTTAGTTATCAGGCTCCTCTTCTCTGGAATCATTTACCGGTTGAGGTTTGGGGAGCAGATACCCTCTCTACTTTTAAGAGTAGACTTAGAACTAGGGATGCACCGAAATGAAAATTTGTGGCCGAAGCCGAAGAAAATATAAACGCTAGGCCGAATACAGAATAGGGCTGTCACTTTTTCAAAAAAATCATATGTGAACGAATATTAAATGACCCATCATTCTTCTAATATATTCATTCTTTAATATATAATATAACAGTTTTTCTGTTAGGTTCCTTCGGTGTGTTGCTGTGGACGGCCTGCTGCCATGGACCTGCCAGACTCCAGCTGCTACGGCTTTTTAAAGTTACAGTTTCTCCGTGATCATCTCTACAACACAGAAATATGGAGTCGAGGCAGATGTCTGTCTAACATGAGTCTGGTTCTGTCGGACGTTTCTGCCCGTTAAAGGGAAGTTTTTCCTTGCCATTGTAACTTGCTAAATATTGCAAAGTGCTGTACTCATGGTGGGTTAAGATGAGATAAGACTTCTTATTTTGTCTTGTTGTTGGGTCTCTGTTAATAAAAGTTATAATCATTTACAGGTCTGGACCTGTTAGTGCTTGGAAGGCGTCTTGAGATAACATTTGTTATGCATTGGCGCTATATAAATAAAGATTGATTGATTGATTTCTTCTCTCCAAGTTTGGTGCCTGCAAGTAACTGCACTACATGAATTTGTGTCTCTGTTACAACAGGTCCACTTGCTCAAACTGTGATTCAACAAATGATTTACTAGTTTTAAGTCTAAGATAATAATAATAATAATAATAATAATAATAATAATAATAATAATAATAATATGAAGAAGAAGAAAGCTGTTTGACTTGAGGTTCATAAAGTGACTGCAAGAATTGAAACTCCTGTCATTTGCTGTAGTTCAGTTTGATGATAAACATACTCTTCAAAATTAAAGTCACTAGTTGTTAACTTTAAAAAATATATATATATATTAATATAACCCAGTCAAAAAATGGTCTGTATTCAGCACTCGTAAAGCAGGGTCCACACATGAGGATTTTGTAAATGTGAAGAGATGTTTTATCTGTTAGAGGGCCCACACATGAAGATCAAAAATTGGATATTGATCGTACTGTGTGTGGTGTGCTCTGATTATCTCAACACAGCTCACCACCACACACGTAACTATTCTGTCTCACCACTTATCTAAGATCTAGTCCTCCAAGACAGAAATCTCATGTGACAAAACGTGATCTAACAAAAACCTAGAAGAAGAAACATAGCAACAGATAGCAACAACTGGCAACATGGAAGAGAATATAGAAGGGGGACTGATGATGGTCTTTGGACTATTTTAATGAGAACCTCCTGAACCAAAAAAAAAGAAAAGACTGTAAAAAATCCTGGAGATGGCGGGAACATGGATTTTCCTCACAAACTTTCCATGTCAGGTTAGCTATGCTTGATTTGTTAATGTGTGCTTCCTTGTTCCTCAGTCAGCTCTCCTCCTGATTGGCTACATTCCATTCTACAACACAACTCATGGAGTTATGACTCAGGAGTCGTCAGCTTATCTCAAACACATGAAGATTTTTGGTCGTAAATATTGAACAAGTTTAATATTAACAATTGTCAGCCCTGACCCATTTTGAAGCATATTATCAGGACAAATTCACTCTGAACACACCTCAGACCACAGGATAATCTCTTAAAACAGAAGATGATCGGGTGTTTGCCGTCCTTGGTTGGGAAGATGGAAAGTAGGGATAAAAACAGCCTGATAATCTTTATGTGTGTACCCCGCTTAATTGAACACTGCTCAAACTGTAAAATAAAGTTAATTTTTCAGATTATCAAGAGGAAAGAGGAGAAAAATATAACTATCCCACAGAATCATTCAGTATAATGAACTTCTGATCACCTGTGGATTGTTAAATCATCTTCCGTAAGGGTGAGGCTAATAAGGTTTCTCATGCAACCCTATTTTATTGTTGTAAAACAACAATAAAATATTATTTCTGTGAATAATTTCCCTCCCATGATGCTAACTTTACTTTTACCATTATTTGAATGTGACTGTACTTGTTCAGTGCATAGCTGGTGTATCGTCAGAGTGTACAGAGGAGCATTGAGTGTAACATAAAGACACCTTTTCACAGTGGATAGAGTGGAGCTGCAGCTGCTAAATGCACACTGACTGATAAAGACACGTTTATATTGGGCTCCTTCCTCATTATTTTTTGTTCCTCTGCTTCCCAACACCCTCAAATCCACTACTCTTGTCAAGTTTACTTTTGCTTAACATTGACTTCCACATGGAGAAATGATAAAACACTTTCCTCTCAGGAAACCACATGATATCCCTTTTGCCTATTTTGTTGTTCAAACTTAGGAACTTGAACCAAGATGAAAATGGGAACTCAGTTGACTCTCTGGCTACGTCATTAGCATACATCTTAATATTAACACAAATATTATTCACTTTTTAGCTTCAAAATATTGCTTTCAGTTTTTATAAGGCAGTATAATTTTAGACTTGCAATGTAATGAGGATTTTAAATTAAATTATCGCTTTCCCCAGATTTCATGTTTAAGTGTTTTGAGGCAACACAACAAACTCTTAAATGTTTTCTGAAGCTGTCTTGGTGTTTGTGAATGAGTGCATCAAGTGCTGTATGAATGGACTGAATTTAATATAGTGTCTGAGTGCTTTGAGTGCTCTGTGTTGACTCAGTGCAGTATTAAAAATGAACCATGCCTTTAATACCATTGATGTGTAAGTGTGTGGGCTCAGAAGCTAACTTTGAAGTAGTCCCAGATGGAAAGCCTTAAATATATTTCAAACACTTATCTGTCTCTATTTCTCCACTGTCTTTCTTTGTCTCCCTCAGGGGGAGTCAGTAAAGTATTTCCTGGACAATTTGGAAAAGCTCAGCCTGTCGGTAAGTCCCAACCAAACTGCAGAGACTTCACCAATCACAGTCAGGGAAGGCACGGTTGCGATGGCTGGGACAACCTTCAGTCAGTTTGTTGAAAAGAGAAGTGAAACGGTTTTCTTCCCGTTATTGATCTTTTCCCCAGACTGGTTTGTTCCTATGTATTCTCACCATGAGAAACACTAAGATCAGCAAAACTGTCCCTGCTCTCTGTGCTCCAATATGTTTATACTGTGCTCACAATGCCTTTTCTAACAAGGTAAATTACTATGTGAAATAAACTTCATCCATCACTTTCAAAGGAGAGATCTATTGAATAAGGGAAATATAGCTACAAAAGATCGGCAGTGACAGCTTAAAAAGTCCTTATTGCATTGAATTACTAGGTCAAAGAACTATGTCAGAGGCCAAGTGCACCAGCTGGGCTTAGGTGGACTTAGTTTTGAAAGTTATAGCCGACCTATAGTTGAGCCCTGTGCACCACTCAGGGTGCAGTCACACTGGCTATTGAGCATGGTTCACTGCCACCGCTCCTCTCGACAGTTACATTCAACAATAACGGAGGTGTCAGAGGGTTGTTGGACTAAAAAAACAAATTAATATGAGCCAAAAAGTCACTAAAGTTGTAATCCTGTTCTCTGTGTCTCTTTGTTCTGACTCTGATGACTCTGATGAGACTGTGCTCCATTTAAACAGACACTTCATGGTGACGTAGGTGTGCCATGCCTGTACCTGAAGTCTGGCTCATGTTAGAGTAGTGTGACTTTGGGTTGGACTGGCCAGCAGAGGAACAGTGCTGGGGGGCGGCAGGGCAATTGTGTTTGAGTATGGTACGGTTTGAATGGCCAGTGTGACCACGCTCTTCGGGTCACACTGGCCTCATCATGCAATGAATAAGGTCCGTGGTCCAGTGTCGAGATCCAGTGGAGTCAGAGGACAACAGCATGTGTAAATAAAGATTCATTTAGCATATTTAAATGTACTAAAAGAAAGCTCTTTTTTGCCTTAGCTTGAGCAGTCGCATAAGGCTTTCACAGTTAATGAGAAATAACTGCTTTTGTGTTTCTCACAAATACACACTTTCCTAAAGCCCCACTTTAGTTTAGCTTTGTGTTATTTCAGGAATGCTAGGAGTTTTAGCAGGGATGTCCCTAAAACACCAGCATGAAGAGTGTTTGTAGTTTTGTTATTAGAAGAATAAGATATGCATCTTTCCCTGACGCTCTTTGTTGTTTCATGATTTGTTTCCAGTTGTTGTCATGTCAGCTTTAATCAGTGTACACTGGATCATTTGCTTACAGGACTACCTCCCAAGCCAACAAGACATTCTCTTGGCTAGAAAACCCACAAAAGGCATTCACGAGTATGACTTTGAGATCAAGAACGTTCCCTTCAAGATGGTGGACGTCGGTGGGCAGCGGTCTGAGAGGCGACGCTGGTTTGAATGCTTTGACTCAGTTACTTCCATCCTTTTTCTCGTTTCTTCCTCTGAATATGACCAGGTGAGTGTTGAACTTCTCACTACTTCAGGGTTGTATTCAAATTGAAATGAAAAAAACCTTCCAGAAAAACTAAATATAATCTCAAATAAGTAGCCACTTATTTATAAATAGTGTATATTTTTCCCACTTTTCATTCTTATTATTACCTTGATCTGAAACACTGGTGTGACAGATGTTCGTTTTGATCTTTCTTGAATGCCAAATTTTACAAAAAGATCATTATTTCAGAGAAATTTCCAATTCACATTGTCCATACTCATTTTAAAGACACCTACCTCTGAAAAGCCTAAAATGTGAGTCAGGATTCAAAATGTACTACTCATCATCACCTGTGAAAAATGATTCTTTCAGCTTTGAGAAAATAATTAGTTTTGTTGATTTAGATCATGGTTTTGGATTGGTTTGAATAATATGGAATAAGAAATGTTTCAAAATCCAAATGTCTGTTTGGTATTTTATTCAAGATATATCATAACACATATTTCTCAATTTTGTTTTCTGACCTGCCACTTCAGTATCACAAATTTAACTTTTAAATCCGCTGAGTTTTATCAACCCGCTTGACTTGTTTGGGAAATTTGTTACGCTTATAAGCTTCCTTCACACAAGACTATCATACAAACATCAGAGATATAAACATGGGCAGAAAATTTTTCTTTGAAGATGCTGAGAGGGCTCTCAGTCTGGCATTGATGGTAGCAACACTTTTAGCCAGAATCAGAAGGGTTTTTCCCAGAACAAAGACACCGTTTCCCATGAGCAACATCACTTACTGTTATGTGGATATGACTCTGTCCAAACATGCATTTGTTTGGAAGTTGATTAACATAGAGTAGATCTTTTGCAAATGTGACCTCACTCCTCATTTTATTGATAGACTCTTATGTTTGAACAGATCACTGCAGTATAACTGCTGTCTGTGGGTTGTAATGAACATTTGAAAAAACGGCTTTAACTGATTTATCCCATGCTTTTTCAGTCTCCTGTTAACTTTCTTCTGCTCATCAGATTTTTCTCTTTTTGCAAGCACAGCTCCAGACCGGTTTCCACCATTGCAACTAAATTTTCATCAGGAGAATGGACAGAACTTGCTTCTCAATGAGTCATCTTAATTCTCACTTATGTTAGATAGAATTGTGTTCTCCTGGGAAAGTCAGACCCAACCATTAATACTGAGAAATAACATTTACAAATAACAGATTTTATTGCTGTTAATCTCATTTAAAATTGCGGATTATAAACAGGCACAAAAATACTAATTCAATATCTCTTAGTCCTCATAGGGCCTTTAAGCTGAACTAGGTTATAGAGTTACTATAAATTGTAAAGGTGTAATGATTCATCTATTACATTGATGTATTGAGTTATATTCCTATGATCCAACTACATTTATCTATGCTCTGCAAATTGGCTTTCAGGACAACATAAATTGATCTAAAATCATTTTAAAAGGTAATAAATCGCTTGTATTGCTACAAGGAAGCAAAATGTTGTATTTAAGCACGGCAGACTTTTTATGGATATGCTTTTTGTGCACTTAATTGAAAAAGACGTTAAACATTGTTCCATTGAGTCTGCCTGTCTGTGACGTCATCGGCACGTGCTCAGGCTGCAGTCCATGGCTCAGCTTAACAGACAGAAACGGTTTCCACAAGAAAACTCTGATTCAGGAATTTCCACTTAAAGTTTTACTCTGGAAGCACTGTAAAACTGAACACACGGAGAAATCTAAATTCAATACATTCAGCATGTTATACACCTCCTGATGTACCAAAAACAATATAAAAAAAAGTTACGCTAGCTTGTTGTTTTTTTGTTTTTTGTTTTTTTTTTTCCCCTTGGTGCATATGCCCTATAGTTGAACACTGTGTCCGATGCCAACGTTTAAGGACCAATGCATTTTTTTTATATTGCAGTGAAGCATAGATAGTTATGATTCATTGCTGTCAGTGACCATCACCAGCCCTCCCTGTAGGCTACTCCATCAAATTAAACTTTATTTATTCCCCGATGTGAGCTGGAGGGGAGGGCCGTGCTATACCACAGTGTGAAGGGGGGGAAATTAGTGACAGAAAACTCTGATTCAGGAATTTCCACTTAAAGTTTTACTCTGGAAGCACTGTAAAACTGAACACACAGAGAAATCTAAATTCAATACATTCAGCATGTTATACACCTCCTGATGTACCAAAAACAATATAAAAAAAAGTTACGCTAGCTTGTTGTTTTTTTTTTTTTTTTTTTCCCCTTGTCTGCATATGTCCTATAGTTGAACACTGTGTCCGATGCCAACGTTTAAGGACCAATGCATTTTTTTTATTATTGCAGTGAAGCATAGATAGTTATGATTCATTGCCGTCAGTGACCATCACCAGCCCTCCCTGTAGGCTACTCCATCAAATTAAACTTTATTTATTCCCCGATGTGAGCTGGAGGGGAGGGCCGTGCTATACCACAGTGTGAAGGGGGGGAAATTAGTGACAGAAAACTCTGATTCAGGAATTTCCACTTAAAGTTTTACTCTGGAAGCACTGTAAAACTGAACACACGGAGAAATCTAAATTCAATACATTCAGCATGTTATACACCTCCTGATGTACCAAAAACAATATAAAAAAAGTTACGCTAGCTTGTTGTTAACGTACAGGGAAATTGCATTAATATACTAGCAATTAGAATACATCAATATAACTTCTAACAGAATTTCAACTTTAATCACAGAAACATATCACAGTTACTCTTTGTAAACAATACTGAAAACTCTAAATGTCAAAATGCTTACAGGCAAATGTTTTCAAACAGGAAGATAAAAGAAAAAAGGCTCCAAATAACTCAAAACATCCATAAAACCACTTCCAGACACTAGATGGCCTACTTCAGTCAATAACACATAAAACAATACGACTATTATACAGTTATAAAGTTGTGTGAATTGTCTTTGTGACAAAGATATATGCAACTGTTAATTCACATGTCCATTACCATATATAAGATTATTGTGAAGTGTTTTAAAGTTGTGTAGGTTTCATCTTTTTAAAATAATCAAAGATAAATTCAACTGTTAACGCTCTTGTCCACTATTAATTTAAAACGACTATACAGCGCCCCACTTCACTTCATACTGCCATACAGAATTTACCATAAATTCACAAGTTAATGTCTTCATGAAAATTGTGGGTTTTTAGTTTAGTTCTAGATTAGATTATTGTTACTAATTAAAATTTGTTATTTTAATTTAGTAGTGTTCTGGTTCTTTGTCTCATATAGAGATATATATTTGGGGTCATATTAAGGGAATTTGTTTAACATTTTAGTTGAAGGACTTTTGCCAGTTTGAAGAACCCAGCAAATATTTTTCAAATTTTTCCTTTTGGCTATTGGTTCCTGATTTTTTCTCCTGTTCCTCTAATTAAGGCAAAGGGAAACACACCTTTGAAAGTTTTAGTACTGTCAAGGTCTTGAGCTCTGATACATATTTAAGAGTGTTGTTGTTGTTGAAAACCAAAGCTGTCTCTGTACTAAGCAAAGTTAAAAAGAGCAGGTTGTACCAGAAACACTTAGTCACAGTGACCTCTGACCCCAGAACACATATTTGTACTATTCTTTCAGGTGCTGATGGAGGACCGGCAGACCAACCGGCTATGTGAGTCCCTCAACATCTTTGAGACCATTGTAAACAATCGGGTGTTCGGCAACGTCTCCATTATCTTGTTCCTAAACAAGACAGACCTGCTGGAGGAGAAGGTGAGGCAGGTATCCATCAAAGACTACTTCCCAGAGTTCTCAGGGGACCCGAAGAGCCTGACAGACGTCCAGCGCTTCTTAGTGGAGTGCTTTCGCAAAAAGCGCCGTGAGCAGCAGCAGAAGCCGCTTTACCACCACTTCACTACAGCCATCAACACTGAGAACATCCGGCTGGTGTTCCGAGACGTCAAGGACACCATCCTGCACGATAACCTCAAACAGCTGATGCTACAGTGAGGAGGCCTGCTAAGAGGAGGAGGAAGGTTGGGTGGAGGAAAAGTGGGTGTTATGGTGCCTTTCTTACACACACAAATCCTAGCCTGTAGGGGGATCAGGCAGTTCCTTTCCAACCACCCCTGCTTCTTCCTTGAGTTTGATCCTCTCAGTTTTTGAACTTGACAGTGTATTCAACCCACCACTGCTACAGCCATTCCCTCATGCCTGCTCTCTGCCTTACTGAGCTTGTTTATTGTGACTTATGACAGCAGCCTTTGGCTCAGGACCCAAACCATCCTTTGAAACCACTGTAAATGACTTCTAACCCTCACCCCCTTCTCCACTGTCCACACTCTGCCATGGACCTGCCCGATACCTTTTACTGGATTTCCTCTTTATGTGTCTATCTAACTTAAATGCACTCACACTGTTCTGAGGTTTTTGGTTTTTTTTTTTGCTACTCAGTCCGCTGTTGCAGGGAAAGGAGAAGGAGAGGGGGCGGGGTTTGTTGTTTTATTGATGTTTATTGTCACTGTGTGGCCTTCAAGGCCTCTTGCATATGCTGGTGTTACCAGCGACTGTTGCCTTTTATACTTACTCTTTTTGTGTCGTCTCTAGTTTTTGCCTTCCCCTGACACGTGGGGATGACATCACTGGGCCTGGATGGAGATTTCCTTTAGAGGCAGTTGCTAACAGTGCTAACACTGTCACACACACACACACACATAGGAATTCCTATCCCAAAGTCCACTTAGTTCTTTCTTCTAATCATTATGTTGCTTTATCTAATATCTAAACATACTTTATTTACCTAAGCATTTTTCTTTAACTTAAATTTCAAAGGGGTTTACTTTTAGTGGCTGCTAATGGACTCAGTTAACTGCGGGAGGAGGGGCAGACACAACTACTTAAATCACTTGTAAAAATGAAACAATATGTTTCGAGGCTGGCTTACAGCATTATGAGTAATGAGTTACTTTGCTGTTTCTAAGGATGCATTGTGAACCACTCTGCCAACTAAAACTTGCGTGCCTCTGACCCTGTTCATGATTCAAATGACAGACTTGTGTCTTTCTCTGCATCTTTCACAGAAGGGCAACCCACAAACAAGACCATATACTACAGCTAAGACCTTATGATTTCAGGGATTCAGAAAAAGCTACGCTAGCAGTTTCAATTTTAGTGTAGAAATACATCTGCTCAGAATCTGAACCAAAACAATGCCATAAAGATATGGAACATTTTGTAAGACGGAGTAAAGTTTGAACTGAAAAGAATTCATCAAAACTCCAAAATTGTGGAAGATTATTCACCCTCCAAATCTTTTATGTCCCTATTAAAGAGGAACACAGTTTTAAAAGCATTAAAATAGATTCAGATCTCAAGCTTTCACTGTGATTTAAACAGTTAACACAAAGGTCAAAGCATCCAGTGCATAGAGCTGCAGGTGCTGAAGTTAGAGCTTCTAAGAAGCCAAGATCAACCCTCAAGGCCAACACTGGTGCTTAGCTCCATGACTCTTAGAGTCCCAACACCTCTTAGAGATATTATTTGGCATTCAAGATGCATTCCTCCTGACAACTTTTGTATGCAATGATTGTTTTTTTTCTATGCAATTGGTCTGTGGTGTGCTTTTATAAAACAACTTTTTATTTGCTTTGCCAATATTCTCCACATTGTTGTAACAAAAAACAAAGCCCCAGATTTGATCGGTTGATTAACCATGTTCCCTTTTTTAGAAGGTACCACTTATTGCTGTCTGTCTTTCCCTTTCATGCACCCTAAGGTTAAAAAAGGGATAAAGCCAGCCTGTAAGTCACTTTTACATCTCTGGCTGCCCACATTGTTTTGTACAATTTCTGTATAGTTCACAGTGTCCTCTGAACTCTGTACTGTCAAATGCATCAGTATTTATCTCTCACAGCAGTCTTTCTCCTTTCTAACAGCTGATGTACTCTCCATGCACATTTTATTTATGACCATAGTGTTACAGTCAATTTTACTGTTTTTTTATGGTTTTTATTTAAGGCAAATTTGTTGAAAGGCATTAGTATTATCCAACTTTTTCCAGATGTTTTAGGCTGTGAACACTGAAGTTCTTCATGTGTTTCAGAAGACGAGGGTTTACTGGTCCATGCTAACAAGTCAGCACAAGTTGGAGGATAATGGTAGAAGCGATAATTAAATATTTACACGTGACAAAGTTTTGTAGTTTTTCTTTGATGTAGCTGCTTCATCCCTTTGATTGCAGTAGACTTTGGAAGAAAAGTCAGAGTTCTGAGAAGGAAGTAAGAATTCTCCCTTAAATTTCAGAATTCTTGAGCATAAAGTCAGAATTTACTCAGAAAGGAGTCTAAGTCAGAGAAGGAAAAAAAAATCAGGATTCTGGAAAAAAGTCAGAGCTCTGAGAAAAAAAGTCAGGATATGAGAAAAAGACAGGATATTCAGAAAAATTCACGCTTAAATATTTATTAATTGACTTAATCTTGGCTGTAAAATAGGGATGAATTTAAGAATTTTAAAAGCTAAAACAATCAGATAACATTTTGGACAGCATTTTGGAGCATTCAACAGCAGCTGCCACAAACAGACAGATGTTACATTATGAGCTGCTTTTTTAATTTGAAAAAATGAGCTACTCTCTCAGTTGTCAGTATGAATCTGAAAGAAGGCACATAATTCTTTCACAGTCAGTTTTTAAATGACTGAATGTAGAGCAGAAAAGTAGAAAGCAGAATTAATTTGATTTCTTGTTTGTTTGCACATAGCTTTACACCAGATCAGCAGGGTCCAGTGTCACTGAAAACTGAATGCTGGCATGGAGCAGTCACATGACTAATTTTGGTCTGTGCCCTTAACCCAGAAAAAGAGGTTGACTCAAAGGGCTGTTGACCATAAGCTCTGTTAATTCTTCCAACCATTCAGAGCTGGTCAGCATGATTCTCTCTTCGTCATTCTGTCTGCATCTGGATGAAGTGTCCTGTGTGTGTCAGCATGAGAGAGAGAGAACGAAGTGTGCGGTGTCTTGTCTGCTCAGAGCAGAGGTCTCTTTGTCTGGATCCTGCCTGTTGTGTCAGGCCTGTAGTTGAACATGAACACAACATGAAGTCATAGCAGAACCTTTACCCTGAGATGCTCTTTGTCACATTGAACAAACTTCTGTTGATTAATACAGACAGCATATTGTTTCACAGTAGTATAAAAATAAGTGGTGTAGTCTTACTTACTGCTCTGTGATCACATTTGTACACCATATTTCAAAATCAGAGGCCACAGATGTTTTCTTTCTACTCTCCCTCATGATATTATATAAACCAATCGTTTTTACTGTGGCTCATTTTAACAGTAGCAGTGCACATTTCTCTCCCTTACATGCCTGCTCTTGTCATTTCTGTTCCATTAGATTTGATTTGACTTGTGATATTTAACTGTATTGTTTTTAAGTGTTTCAACATTTGCATTAGTTCTACACTAGATGGATTCAAGTTTACATTTACTGCGTCAAAAAAAAGACAGACTGAACTCCAGCTTCTTCGTCTCTGAATCTAAATCTCTGGCTTTCACATTCATACTGTTAGGAAAAGGACTGCAGTGTTACAGGGATTCAGATCACTCCCCCTGTTGGTCATCTTGTACTACAAGTGCATGATCAGTGGAGTAGAAATTACACACACAGAGGATCTTAACCAGTCATAACTGAGATTAAAACAGACAACAGCAAAGAAAAGAATTTAAATATGAGCGCAGAGGCCAAAAAAATTAAAGCACTGCATGGAAAAAGGGACTTTAAGAGCTTATAAGTGTTTCTGAGAAATTAAATGTATGATGATCACAAAGAATTATTTTGAAGGTGTTTTGTGGAGTATGAAAAAAAAGAAAGAGGCTTGAATTATTATTATTATTATTATTATTATTATTATTATTATTATTATTATTATTATTATTATTATTATTATCATTATTTTTACAAAGTATCCAACATTTAGATTTATAATTTCCTCCCCAAATACATTTTCAAACTCACTGTAATTGTGTATTTAATCCAAATACAATCGAATGCAGTGAGAGATGCTAACTGAGGATGTCAGCATAAAGTTAAAATTCATAGACTACCCTGAATGAGCTCACCAGCTGCTGGAGAATCAAAATCTGATGATTTACCACCAAGGCAATACCGTAGATTTCAGGGATCTGTAATCTTGTAACTTTTCATTTTCATGTAGAGATCATGGTTAGAGACCAACTTTACATCAGACTGCATCATGGTTTCTTCTGTGAGCTTTCACACCATAGATTCTAAAAATGCACACCCTGGAAGTCAAAGAAGCCCCTTTTTTTTCTTCAGGTGGATTTTTTTTTAAAGGATGCAAATACAGAGATTCTAGGCCAGATTGAAGTTTTATCTGAACGTGTGCCACTCAATTTTCACTGTTGAACAGTATAAGCTTTTTAATAGGTTATAGTCATTATTTCATGTCATCATCTCCCTCTGAGCTCTCAAATGCATGTAACACCTGCTCCCAAAGGGTTCTCTTGCCTGGTCCCATGTTTGATTTATATGTTCCTTAGTGTTTTACCCAGTTTGAACAACATTCCTATTTTCCAAAGCTCTAAATTTTTTGTCTACTTATATTTCTGCTCTAAAGGTCTTGCTCACTGCATGTGAATCTGTCAGTGATTACTTACAGTACACGTAACAGTAAGAATGTGTTCTGCTGTAGATACTCATCCAAGGAAGCCACTGTCAGCTTAGAAAGGTCAAACTACATTGTCTCATATTTAACTCTGATTGGACTGACTGATGGTTCTCTTGATGCTGCTTTTTTATTGTTGTCTTTAATCAGATGAGCAAAAAAGAACTGCAAATGATCGGCCAAATGTACTGATGTTTAGTGCCTCCTTTTCCAGACTCTGCCTCTATTATATGGACACATTAACAGGTTTATAATGTGTGCTAGAGTTTTGGAAATTATGCCACCTACAGAATTTGATGTCCTTGTATAAAAAAGGTGAGACATTTCTGCTCTGAATTTTGTAATTTGTAGTTTTACAAGCTTTTGATGTACAGTCTAACTTATGCTGCTTGTCCTCTAATCTTATAAAAAATACAGTTTTTCAAAAAGAAATCCACTTTGGTCTTTTCATTTACGTTTCCTCACAAAATACTTCTTATGGGTGGAGAGAGAGTATCCTGAAAGTATCTACAGCACTTCACTTGTTCCACATTTTACAACCTCATTCCAAAATGGAATAAATTCATTTTTTTCTCATTATTCTACACACAAGAAACCATCATGAAAACGAGAAAAAAATATATATTTTTTTCTTTAAATTTATGCAATGGCTGCATGGTAGCGCAGCTGTTACTGCTGTTGCTTCACAGCAAGAATAGTTCGAATTCGGTGAATTAGGTAGTTCGAATTCCCGTTCTGGCATGGTGTGCCTTTCTGCATGGATTTTGCATGTTCTCCCCGTGCATGCGTGGGTTCTGTCCTGGTAAGTCCAACTTCCTCCCACAGTCCAAAAACATGCTCACTAGGTAAATTGGTGATTCTAAATTGCTTGTAGGTGTGAGTGTGTGTTTGAAAGGTTGTCTGTCTCTGTGTGTCAGCCCTGTGGTAGCCAGCTGGGATAGGCTCCAGCCACCCACGACCCTTAACAGGAGAAGCGGGATAGAAAATGAATGAAGTTTTGCAACCACAAAGTTCATGATGTAGCGCAGGTTCATCCTGGTTCCTCTGATCCTTCTTGAGACGTTCCTGCAGCTTCATTGGACCTTACCTGTGTTAAATTCAGCTGATTGGACCTGATTTGGAAAGGCTCACACCTGTCTTTATAAGGTCCCACAGGTGACAGTGCATGTTAGAGCACAAACCAAGTATGAAGTCAAGGAACTGTCCGAAGACCTCAGAGACAGGACTATCTCCAGGCACAAATCTGGATCCAGGGTCTAGAAACATTTTTGTTGCTTTGAAGGTCTCAATGAGCTCAGTGGACTCCATCATCTGTGAATGGAAGAAGTCCAAAACCAGAAGGACTCTAGAGCTGGACCCCTGTCTAAACTGAGTCATCAGGGGAGAAGGGCCTTGATCAGGGAGGGGACCAAGAACCTGATGGTCACTCTGTCAGAGCTCTAGAGGTCCTCTGTGGAGAGAGGAGAACCTTCCAGAAGGACAACTAGCCCACCTGGATTTTCCAAGAGGCACCTAAGGGACTCTCAGACTGTGCAAAAGAAAATTCTTGCATGGTCTAAGATTCTTGAGATCTCAAAAATGTTTTGTTGGATCTTACTTAAAAAAAAAAAAAATTCTCCATGTCCCCTTAGGACCTCAATCAGAATTCGATAAAGAACATTTCTATGCTGGAACCTGAAAGAATTTAGAGTTTTGAGATTAAAGTTAGAATCATGATTTCTCTTAGAACTCTGACTGTGGAGCTGATAAATCTTTAAAATCCTGAACAAACATAAAAATAGTAAGAAAATTCTAATTCAGTTATCTTGGACCTGTGATGTTTATTGGCCCCTTTTATAAAATCCACAAAAAATATTGCCATATTGTTTTTATATATATTTTGTATCATATTTGATAAATTGGGAGGTTTTGACAACTTTTTTAGCTAAGTTTTTCATAAATATGCATTCATTCAATGGAGAAAATATTTATTTCGTAAAAAATAATGAGTAACAGTTTAGATGTTTTTCTTACCACAACCCTTTATAAATGATCAGTGATTTTCCTAAAAAAGAGGTGTGTGGCTAATTTCCTGAGACTGAGAGCAGCTATTTTAAAAGGTCCAAAATACATCTTCAGCTGTGAAATGATAATTTTCAAGGGGGTAGAAGATATTTTTAACAGGTTTTTAATGAAAATAGTTATTATGTTGATGAGTTAGAGGTGTTAATATCAAATATGATAAGTTGGGCAATTTTGACTTTGATCTTGATCTAAGTCAATAAAGAAAACTTATTTTTTAATTTTCTGTTTTCACCTACTGAGTTTTGTTTTTTTCGCTGACTCTTATTTCTCCTGTAACTCGAAACCAATTTGCAACAGTTTTTTTTTTTTTTTTTTATGAACAACACAAACAGATTCCAGCCTTTTAAAAAAAAATCTTCCTGACTTTTTGGAATCTCTACTCAAAAGAGGTGTTTACAAGACTATTAAAAGAGAGCAGTTCATCACAGACTTTGAAATGAATTTTACTACTTTTAACAAGTTGAAATGGTTTAAAGAAGCTGGCTGTCAGCCTCCTCGACTGACTTTTGTCCCACATCCTGGAAAGAAGGAATTATTTGGCTAATAAATTTAGAATAACTGTTTTCTGTTTGAGTATCCCACAAAAAAAACAAACAAAAAACAAAACAAAACAGTGGATTCGCGTAGACTTCAGCTTGGTTTCATTGCAGCTCTCAGCCATGTTTCTGGAGTTTAAATGATGGAAAAAGCCCCAGAGTTGCTTTTTTATGAAGAACACTGTTGACTGTTGTGACGGAGCAGCACCGTCACTAACCGCGGGGAGTACACATTCACGCCAAACATTTCCCGTTCCAGCGGGGAATGCGCGCACACACACACACACACACACACACACACACACACACACACACACACACACACACACACACACACACACACACGTCAAACATTTCCCGTTCCAAACAGCATTTCATTCACCCGGTCAACCTACCAGTATCTCTCCTTCCCTCTCCGTTCAGAGCTTTTGAGGGTGCACACTTTAAGCTCTAACATCTTATGCACACACATTCATTGTCTGTTTTACTTACCTGTCCGAGGTTGCGTCTATGAAAGCGGAAACCGAGCGCCTTAGGCATATGCAATATATAGTGGTGTATGGTGGCCAAAAGTGGCCATGTGACCGAATGTATTTAATGTTTTTGTTTGTTTTAAATGGTTTCAGCGCTTGATTAAGGTAAAGAAAATGTCAGTAGAAATGTTTAAATTATTCATTGGAATGCATTTAGGGATAACTAGGTTAAGAAGGCCTGAATACAAGAATATTGTGGTTTTGTAAAACCTATGTAATGTCTAACGCCCAGTGGGAGGGGCTAATACCTTTAAAAGAGGGCCATTTTAGCTCTCTGGGACCCCTCACAGCCACACAAGTTTGATCAGGCATATTTTCTCTATTACTTCCCCGCTTACATATGGTTTCTACCCTTTTCTTGGTGCCTTGGTCCACATGTTTTCTACAACCACCTGAGTCCCTTGCCTCCCTTTGCCTCTGCCCTCCCCCCAAAGATGGGCAGAAAAGGGCAAAAGCCCTGAGCTGTCCCCCCAGGAACATGTATCTTCGTAGTTCGTAGTTCTCTCTGGGCAGTTTGAGCCAGGTTACTCAGCAGGTAACATCTCTGTTCTCGTAATTACGGAACTGTACTGTTTTTTTTTTCCCCCCTTGCTTGTTTTTGCCTTTTTTGTCATGTGGGTCTATGGATTAATGTGGAATTCAGACCACACTGACATATTTTTTGTAAATTTGTTAATAGTTCTTGTTGCACTCGGGTGGCCAGCAGCCAAATTAATCAACACCAAACTCAGTTTCTCCGACTACGCCTCTGTTTTCCACGTTTTCTATGAGTCTGGGAAGAGGACCCCGCGACACTGTTGACTGACTCTATACATAAATAAACATTATAATGCAATTGGACACACACACACGCACGCACGCACACACGCACACACACAAAACTGGGATTCAAGAAGTTTTTATTACAGAAATACAAAATGAAAGTAAAAGAGAGCACTTATTCAATCAAATACAAAACTGACAAAAGTCATATTTTAAAAAATGATTGTTAAATTATAAATTATTTATTTATAAATAATTTAACATTATCAACAATTTAAATAAAGGTCTTGCGGTGATTAACGAAAAGTTTGTGAACTTCAAGTCAGGTTGTGATGGAAGGTAGAAGGTCCTCTCAATTTCTGGCAAGAGAAGAGAGGAACAAATGGGAGATACTGCTGCTGCATTAGGAACGCGTCTCCTAAATAACTGAAAATGGCCATCTCAAGTTTCAGACTGATATATGTGCATTGTGATCATGAAATGTGACTATGAAGTATTTTTAAATTCTGTTTGGGCCAGCTCCACTGGCTGAGAAGCTGTAGAGTCAAAGTCCATAAGGTTCTGAAGTTATCATAAAAACATGATCACAGATGACTAATTAGTTTTAGTCACAGAAATCAAACATCAGAGATAAAAAAAAAATGTGCATAACCAGCAAATAGACGACCCCCACATACAAACTGCATGACTACATATTCAAGTTTAGCTTTAGCAGTAGTGGAATCATTCTCAATGCAATGATTGTCTTCATTCATTTTGGTTTTTCCATAGCAGCTTAAAAAACAAATCTGTATGACGTCCTCAGCATTGACATGCCTTTGACATCAGAAGACGAACTGCTTCCTTTTGTGCAAAGGACTCAAATTCAAGCTTGTAAGAATGTTTATATGTTAACACCTGAGATACAGAGCCTTTTAGCAGCTGTTGTAGTTACTCTTGGAGACCCTGCAGCCTCTCCCAGTGCAAGCTGTGAGGATGACATGCTGTGCTAGAGTTTAAATTACAGAAGCTTTGTCCAAAAACTGCCTGGCTGGACTGTTTTCTGGGGCCAAGTCCACTTCCAAAAAGTCCTGCTGGTCGCTGTCCTGAGTTATTCTCTCCTCTCCCTCATTGTTCCACTCTACCTCTTTGTTTCTGCTCTGCCTTTGGCAAAAGCCAACCTTGGCTGGTCCGACTAGAGCCAGGCAGACAGCACTGAGGCCCATGCCAACTGCACAGGAGTAGAAGGCAGCACCATATTCCTGTGTGACATCCACCAACACACCTGAGGGGACAAAGAAGAAACTGTTAGGATCTCTACAATGGTTCATTGATTGAGGAAAACATACAAAAAAAATGAGTAACAACAGAAGAGGCCTAGCGTACCTCCTAGTGGGGGCCCTGCCAGCCCAGCAAAGCTCTGGATGAAAACATAGACTCCCACAGCTGAGGTCATTTTCTGGATTCCGACTACGTCCTCCTCAGCCAGCATAGGGATGTGAGTGGAAGCTACTGTGCCCATGAAAAAGCCATAGAGCGCACAGCACACCACAAGCCCCCAGAACTCCCACACCTGTGTGAAGGCCACTAGCACCAGGCACAGCATAACCACACATCCCAGCAGCACCAGAGTCTTTTTGCAGCAGACTTTGTTTAACACCACTCCAATGGACAAGCGGCCGAAGATCTCTGCTACAGCCATGACAGAGAGCATGTAGGAGGCCATGCTGGGCTCCACTCCCTTGCTTTTGCTGAGTTCAATGATGTAGAGCTGTGGGGCAAAGAAGCCCAGAGTGGCAAACAAGCCAAAGAGGGAGTACCAGATGAAGGTACAGTCTTTAAGCACAGAGAAGTCCAGGAGTTTGGGGCTGGGGGGCTGCAGAGGACCTGCCTCTACTTCCATAAGTTCAAAGTCATTATTTGCTTTGTTTGGGGTTTGAGGTGTGGACAATGATGGCTCCTGGCACTCTTCTTTCTGCTCTGCCCACTCCATCAGTGCCTTGCTATCAGCCCCAGCAGTCCTCAAGTCTACGTTTGACCCAGAAAGAGAGGTAACACCAGAGTCCTCTGACCCCCTGGAGACTCCTGAACTGATAGAGGTTCTGGTTTGTTCAATCTGTAGCTCATAAACACTCTGAAGCTGCTTCAAGGAGGAGGACTCATTTTCCAATTCATTGTCCTCCTTCACGGAATCTGGCTTGATAATTATTGGTCGGAGGAGAAGTCCACAGCCAATAACAGAGGCCTGAATGATGCCAAGGATAGCCAGACAGTAACGCCAGCCGATGTGCTGCTTCAGTGCAGTCAAGGCTGTGGAGATAAGGCAGCACAGGTTATTCTTTTTGGCATTATTAAGATCAATCTGCTGGCTATTTTTCAAAGTTTTCTTTGCATGTTCCTCAGTGGATGAAATTTACACAGTTTGCGAACATTTAGTTGGTCTTATTTTACCAGCATCATATTTAGTGTCACTGATGCAAACTCTGTTGTGTACTTCTGGGGGTATTTGTTGCTGCTGCTCTCCCTGCCTTGGCTTTGGCATTCCATGTAGGCACATGGCAGGGAAGGGAGCTCTCAAAATAGAAAGATACCACCATGTAATAATTAATTCTTTTGACAAGCATGGAATTTGATTAAACTACCATTTTTGGACAGCAGGGTGTGCACCCGTTTGACACCCTGTTTATGTGGCAACTTTTCAATATCCTCCTGTTTTGGCCTTTCATTGAAACAGAAACAGCATTTTGGATGACTGCAATCACAGACGTTTAAAAAGGGAGTTCCAGAATGGAATCTTTTTTGAATGCCCAACCCTTCCACATTTATGTAAAGAGTGACATCCTCTGAAAATGGTGACGTCGCAGTCTTTTTCACACACATTATGTTTCCAGACAATTAACCATACATGAGTAGGAAAACAGTGAAAACCACAGCAAAGAACTCTTTGTACCTTTGACTCAACTGTTTATCACTTCCTCACACAAAGTTTATTATTAGTGTACATATGCCGGCCATAGGCTGTTTTTTAGTTCACCCACTACATACTACATGTGAATGCAGTATGTAGTCTGACTGTTCTGTTGGGTCTGGTTTGTAGTATACATTGGTTTTCAGTTTTAGGAAAGCTGAAGTACAGCTGATGGATTTTCTTTTAGTTTTGAGGGTTTTTTTTATAAATGTACAAAACAAACTATGGATACATCCTGGAGTGCATCTCAAAGCACCAAAATGCAGTCTCCTCTCTCCTCCCTGGCACTGCAAGTACTTTCTGCGGCGCCATATTGAAGGGTGTCCCAAGCATTAATTGTGGTCAGAGGAGAGAGGCGAGAGGAGAGAGGAGAAAGGGGGTTGATCGGAGGAGCGATAATCAAGGAGATACAAGAGCTGTTCAGGTCAAATTCATCATCTAACAGAAAAATATTTCATAGAGTGCAATAAAAAAGACTGAAAATAAATATTGGTGATCAGTTATTTCTGTCCTTCATTTTCTTGTTGATTCTCTTTTTCTTTATGAACAGAATTTAAGCCTGAGAGAATAAAACACCTGTGAGGTTTGTAAAGAGTAACAGGATTTCTGTTTCAATCTTTAATCAATCAATCAATCAATCAATCAATCAATCGATCGATCAATCAATCAATCTTTATTTGTTTTCCCTGAGATGTGATTAATAACTAATATCCAGTGTTACTCAGATATCATAAACTAGTTTATATTAATAAGTTTCAATAAATGTCAGGGACCATGATCAGATACTCTCTAGGCTGAATAGTTAATAAATAATCTAATAATGACGCATTTTAGCTGTAAAGTGATCCGTGTGCTTCTAAACAGGACACAGAATAAACAGAGGTCAGGTTTTCTTCATGTGAAAGTGTTTGTTAAACAGGTTTTAAACACAGACAAAGATCTGTTACTGTTTTTATTTGATTGGAGTTATTACAGCGCACATGAGCAGACACACAAACAGCTGTTAGAGCTGACTGACAGATGATCCAGAGGTGATCAGCTGATGCTGTCATCACCAAAACATGTCGCTTCATGTGACGCTCCCGAGGACAGGACGTCTCAATGCTCTTAAAACAAATCTCCTCGACTCCTCTCTTCATTTCCTTCCATCTCTCCCATGTATCTCTGGTGGGAGGGACTAAGACCCAAGTGAACGACACAAGTAGAGGAAGGAAGGATAGACATTTGGCGCTTTGAGACGCACCCATGGTATATCAGTTATAAATATGCAAAGAGATTTCTAGATCAGTGTTGGAGAATATTTCTTATATTTCAGTGAGTAATTCTTTAAAGTAATTGTATTTTCATACAATTAACCAATTTCTGGGGCTGCATGGTAGCAAAGCTGTTAGTGCTGTTGCTTCACAGCAAGAAGATTGCCGGTTTGAATCCCGGTTTGGGCATGGTGTGCCTTTCTGTATGGAGTTTGCATGCCCTCCCTGGGCATGTCTGGGTTCTCTCCAGGTAGTCCGGCTTCCGACAGTCCAAAAACATGCTCATCAGGTTAATTGGTGATTCTAAATTGCCTGTGAGTGTGAAAGGTTGTCTGTCTCTATGTGTCAGCCCTGTGATTGACTGGCCACCAGGGTGTACCCCACTTCTCGCCCTAAGCCAGCTGGGATACGCTCCAGCCACCTGCAACCCCGAATAGGATAAGTGGTATCAAAAATGAATGAATGAACCAATTTTTGGGGGAAATTAAATTTGGAAAGGCGTAGAATCATATTACAGCAGATGGTTTTTCTACTCTTAATTGACAAGACGTGAGCAGCTTTAGCAGTGGTTTCTTTCACATCACTTCACTTCTATCTCACCATCTGATGTCAGTGTTGTTGTATTGTAGTGGTAATGCAGTCTTATTCCAGTAGGTGTCGGTAATGCACCTAAACCTGATGTTCACCCGCAATAAACAGAAAAACAAAACAACAGCGTTAGCGCTATCCATTGTGGGAAACACTCAGTATGTTTACATGCATGCAGTAGCCCAGTTAGAGTCCTGCCAAATCCAACTGCAGCTCGTTTGCAACTGCATTATCTAGGTGTCTCAAACGAGCTACACGGAATCAGCCCAGCTAAGCTGTTTACATGCATTTTAATATTCCGATCTCGCACTGACTAAGCTCATAGTCCACTGACACATTGCCCACGCACACAACGCCCTGAGTATGCCAGATAGACTGGTCCAATACATACTTTGAAATTTTCCTTGATCGGTAGGACATCCGGGAATTTTTTGAGATGCCGAGGATTTGGCAAGTTTTTGAATTCTGCCTACTACATACTAAATTTCAGTCAAATCAGTACACACTGCTAGTGTAGAAGGCAAATTCAAAAATGGCCACAGTCTTGAAGAACAGGTTTAGGTAAAAGCGCAGTGTTTTTCAGCTATTTACAAACTTATTTTGCCAACCATAGGCCTGTAATGTATACTTCTAGCATATTCAGACATTTTCACATGAATATTTTTTTAAAGTTGCAAAGGAAACACTTTTCTTTTCAGTGGGGCTAGTGTAAACAGGGTCCAAGACTATTGCTGTGTCCGAATTCAGGGGCTGTATCCTTCAAAGTACCCAGCCTCCAAAGGCAAGTTCTTCAGAGGCCACAGAGGCTGTGTCAACCGTTGTTAAATTGGACAGTCTAGCCTTCCGATTATTACCTGGTTGTGTCAACAGATGTTGACACCCCTTACCTTACCTTTATGTCATGATTTCTACCTCCTAATTATAATCATAGACTTAGTTCTTTATTCAGTCACAATGTTTAGCATTATGTTAAGTTGAACACAATGCTAATTTATGCCATATGCTAATGCATTACTAGCCTCATGTATCTTAACTGAAAGTTTAAATGTGAAGGTTTTCAGTTCCCCTGAAGTTTATCGTATCTGGCATTGGATGCTCAAATGAGTAAAAACTGAGTATAAACCCAATACTTACATTTAAAAGTCATGTCTTTGCTACTTGATGTCACCATTGTCAATTTTCCCTCTACTTTTTTGGGACTGAGCAGCAGGTTGGCAAAAGTTCTTCGGATATGGGAGGTTGCGAAGGATAGCAGCGGTGTGTCCTCCAAAAAGAGGGAAAAGAAGGCTGCAATTAATTGCCTTAATATTTGGAGAGACTTTGCACAGCATTGTGATGCATTGGCCTTCAAATGTGGCCCACGAAGGATGCAGCCCTTGAATTTGGACACAGTTTATATTTAACCTAATTGCCACTCTGTGACAGAACACTAACCTGGAGCAAATGTAAATATCGCGAAGGATTCCCCGGAGGACGCAATGGAGGTGACAAGTGCTCGACGTCTGGAGAAATACTGGGCAAGAATCGTGACAGTGGGCAGGAAGGTCAGGCAGTAGCCAAGGCCTGTAAACAAGGGGAGAAAAAAAAGGGGGCATGACAGCCACTGGCCGGCATGGGAAGGACACTGCATGGCTAGGGTTGTGTGGATCAAAGATCAAGGTGTCAGGTCGCTCCTCTGCAGGCTGCATGAAGTGATTCAACTTTGCTACATCCGCTGCTGCAAGACAAAAGTCATGTAAAAACAAAAAAAAAAAAAAAAAAAAAGGAGAGAGACAAGGGAGAGGGAAGAAAAGGGTTGTTCAATTAACTGTGGTCCATTTCAGCAGCAGACATGGCGGGAGGGCTAGCAGTACTTTCTGTCCAAAAAAACACAGTTAATGTTTTCTGATGAAAAAAAAAAAATTCATTGACCAAATCGTTCATCATCCAATCTTTGATTTTATTTCCATTAAATCATTCCTTCCTCCTCAGCCACTTCCTGTTCAATCCTTCAATACTGATCTGTAAGAAAAGAAATTGGAGCACTTCTCATGGTTTTTCCTGCTCTGCCCGGTTCTGTCAGTCCCTCCCAGTGAGTTACTGATAGGAAAAAAAACCCAGAGGCTGTTCACCTCTCAGTTTATAGGCAGTTCTGAAAGAATCAAATGAATGCAGATTTTCTCATGACACTGCTAGGAGTCACTTCAGTTCTTACAACACAGGCTGTTAGACAAAACAAAGCAGATCAGCAAAATATGTATTGACAGACACATGGATAGACAGGTTGACAGGTGAAAGGTGCAGTGTTTTGACAATAAAAATTACCTGAGACAATGCCTATTGTGATGTACATCTCGTTGATGGAGTTGGTAAAGGCAGAGGTGACTGTTCCCAGGCTGATGAGAAAGCCTCCCACCATTACCACTGGCCGATATCCGAAGCGGTTGCTCAGAATGGTGGACAAGGGGGCTGGAATGGAAGTTGAAAATGTACAACAATGTTTTTTTTCAATGTACTGTTTTATAAAAAAATTAAAAAACATTATAATTTTTTGATTGCCAAATTACAGTTATTTACTTGCATTTCTGAGAAGTAAGATTTGTTTAAGTGATTGTCCTTTAATTAGAATTTTAGAATAACTGATTTAAAATAAAAACAATCTTAAAATACTTCCCATATTCTTTAGTTTCTCAGTAAGTTAGTCACACAGTTAATTTAATGCTGGTAGAGATAAAGTTTCTGTGCAGAGAAAATTTTGAATAAATCTGATTAAAACACGTTATTCAGCTCATATTCTGAATATTTATAAAAGTAATTTCCCCCTAAATTTTCAGTAAGTTTAACACATAAAGAAAAAAAAATAACAGTTTTAGTACATACATATACATACAGTATTTGCATGTTTGCAAGCAAAGATTAGATCAGGAGGTTCTACAACATAAAACCAAGGAGGGCTAAATGTTCTGCTGCTGGCTGTGCCTTGTGCAAGTAAATGGTGGTTAAGTTGGCATGTAACCAAACCGAAATGTTAAAGAAAGCACATAAAAATAAATTTCTTTTAATTCATATATTACAACTCCTAAAATAGACCACTAGTAAAATACTTGTTTGAGCCAGTTGACGGTAGGGTACACCTGTAAGCCCACGATCAGGTATCACCACCTCATTTTCAGCCAGCAAAAACCCTGGTTGTTGTACACTCTGTGCTGCCAGTTTGCTTAAGATCTTTAACTGACACATTTATGGGGCCCGGACACTTTTTATTCACCTGCAGATTATTAATATTGTGACTGACGTGCGTAAAACCTCCTGCTCTTCAAAAATACTATCAGATTGACATAGTGAAGAAATATCCATCAGTTTTTCTCTGAACACGACCTCTCTGCAAAAGAAAATCCGCTCTTTTTGGTGATATAGATGGATCATAATTCCTGAATACTGACTGCGAAAAGGGAGATGGGTCACTGAAGGGCAATCTACATTAATTTTCAGTGGTTTAGCATAAATCCATCTGTTGATGAGCACAGCAACATAATATAGACTACCTGCAACGAGGTACGCTCTGACAAGCAGGGGCAGGTTCAGACTTTTTATCTTGGGTGCCCGACTAGGGCACTGGGGATTATGCGTGCCCACACTCCAATATCTTTTTCTTTTTTTTTCTCGCTTATTTGTATTATAAATGTAGAATCCACAGTGTACAGCTTTAACAAAAAAATTAAAAATAAACTCAACTAAATTCATTTATTTTAAACACTTTGTTTTAAAGCTTAAATGTAACTGAACAGTACTCTAGTGCACTAACAATAGTACTGTGCTGTACAACCTTTCTTTAGCTGTATTTTGAAATTCAAAATGTAGAAAATCAATAGCAGGCTACATATTTCACAACATTTATTATGATTCAACAACCGATAATATATGCATGTTCCTCTATAACAGAGTAGCTTTATGGAGGGGGGGTGTTGGTAGTAGCTGAATGTAACTAATAAAGTAACATAATCTAACTAATAATCTAACTCTCGACTCAAATAATCAGGTAAGTAACTAAGTTACTTCTAAAAGGAGTAATCAGATTACTTTTTCGAGGTAGCTGTGGCAACACTGGTCAGAATCTCTCAAAATAAGCTAAATGACTTGGATGACCCAGCCCAGTCTGCAGAGAACTATGGCTTAGCTAGCGCACCGATTCTCCCAGTTGTTTCTTATTAATGGGGTTGAACTGATCAGTATCCATTGAGTCTAGTACACTTACAAGAGACATGTTACCCAAACAATCCCATTTTAAAAAAAACCCTGAAATATTCCTTTCCAGTTTGTTTGGCTGTCATTTCTTTTTCATAACTGCACTTACTGTGAATAAATCAGTAACGTTAGTATTCATAGGGATGAAATCAATCTTGTCATTTTGCATATAGGATTACTACAGTGAAGTATAAAATACTGTCTGACCAGTAAAGGTAAAGATGAAGACACAGATGGAGATGACCCATGACACTCTGCTGTTGCTCTCCTTAAACTCCTCCATAAGGTCCTGGAGGAAGACACCAAAGCTCTTTAGAGTCCCATATGTGCAGACTTCCACCAAGAAGAAAGCAGCAGCCACAGCCCAGCCCCAGCCACCATCGGGGACATCTGGGTAAATATTCGGACCTAAACAACCCTTGGCACTGGGACCCTTCATGGTTATATCAGGAAGCCTAGAAAGAAAAACAAAGATGACATCCAGTCATAAGAGTCCAACTTAATATTAATAGTTAAATAGTTGTTATTAATAGTTGAAACTAATCACAGCGTGGGTCCTTTATGGAGGAATAGAATAGAATAGAATAGAATAGAATAGAATAGAATAGAATAGAATAGAATAGAATATCTTTATTTGTACAGTGCCAATTCATAACAAATGCTATCCCAAGACACTTTACAACAGAGGATAAAGCTCTTCATTTTGAGGATATACATATATGCATAGATACATATATACATATAAAAATACACATATACAAATATATACATCTAACACCCAACATGAATCCATATAGCCAATCATGAATCCCTCCATCATGGCGGCAAGAAAAAAACGTCTTTTAAGCAGCAGGAAATTTTGAATGTGGACCCCAGTCTCATGATGAACAGCAAATCCACACCATGCTGTGTTGGGTGTGTGGGCGAAGGAAGGGAGGTAAGAGGAGACAAGTGGACTAAAGTGTGAACTAAAGTTAGTGACAGATCCATGAACCATAGACCTGTCGTCTGATTTATTAGAGGTTAACCTCTTGAGATGCTACAACTCGTTTTCAGGAGGGACCTTATGTCTAAATGGGTGTGGTGATCATTTTATAGAAGTATAATCAATGATATTCTTACTGAAAATAAGAATTTATGGTAATGATGAACTCATGGATCCCCAGACCACAAGTGCATCCCTACCATATTTGTCTCCGTTAAGTGTAAATGTGTGAAAGGCCTCTTGAGATGTGACATCCCATTTTCGGAGGGACCTCAAGCCTATGTGGTGATTAAAAAATAGATAATATAGATGTATGGATTATGCTAATATCTAAATTAACAGCTATAATGATAGTGGGAATGAATGTTCCTAATGAAATGGCAAAATATGCATCATGTCTATAGTTGCAGCAGCAGGCAGTCTCCACCAAGGATCCCAGGCCACCTACAATACAAGAGCCAGAGACGAGTACAGGAAACAAGAAGGGCAAAGGCAGATGTGGAGAGAGATTGAGAAAGAGAGCCCAATGTGCCAGATCCCCCCCGGCAGCCTAGACCTATTGCATCTTAACTATGGGTCTAATTTATGAACTAATTTATGGACTATAAGCTGGTCCCTAACTGAAAGCTTTATCAAAGAGGAATGTTTTAAGTCTAACCATAAAGGTAGAGAGGGATTCTGCATCCCCAACTGTGGTTGGTAAATGGTTCCAAAGAAGAGGAGCCTGATAACTGAAGGCTCTACCTCCCATACGACTGTGGTTCAGTGGTAGAGTTGTCGCCTCTCAATCGGAAGGTAGATGGTTCGATTCCCAGCTCCTGCAGTCTCATATCGAAGTGTCCTTGAGCAAGACACTGAACCCCAAATTGCTCCCACTGTTGTTCAGTGGTGTGTGAATGGGTTAGATAAAACTGATGGCCTCAATAGGTAGATTGTTCTGCCATCAGTGTGTGAATGTTGTGTGGATGGGTGAATGACACCAGCAGTGTAAAGTGCTTTGAGTGCTCAAACAGACTAGAAAAGCGCTATACAAGTACTGGTCCATTTGGTCCAAACTACTTTTGGAGATTGACTGCACCACAAGCAGGCCAGCATTTTGGGAGCTTCATGTTCTAGAGGGGTTGTACGGCACTACAAGCTCTTTAAGATAAACTGGTGCTTGTCCACTGAGAGCTTTATAGGTGAGAAGAAGAATTTTGAATTCTATTCTATATTTTATGGGAAGCCAATGCAGAGAAGCTAACACAGGAGTAATGTGGTCTCTTCTCCTAGTTCTAGTCAGTACACATGCTGCAGCATTTTGGACCAGCTGAAGCATTTTAAGCGACTTGCTGGGACAGCCTGAAAGCAGGGAATTACAATAGTCCAGTCTAGAGGTCACAAAAGCATGGACTAGCTTTTCAGCATCGCTCTGGGACAGGATAGGCCTGATTTTAGCAATGTTACGAAGATGAAAAAAGGCTGTTTTTGAAATTTGCTTTATGTGAGAGTATAAGGATAAATCCTGATCAAATAGAACCCCTAGATTTTTGAACTGTTGTGCTTGGTGTCAGGTTTATCACTAGAAGAGGTTTCTTTAAGGTGTTGAGGGCCCAGCACAATGATCTCTGTCTTGTCTAAGTTAAGAAGAAGACAATTTCTGGCCATCCAGGTTCTTATGTCCTTTAAACAGGCACCTAGTGTAGATAGTTGATTTGTCTCACCTGGCTTCAGTGATACATAAAGCTGTGTGTCGTCAGCGTAGCAGTGAAAATTAACAGTGTTTCCTCATTATATCACCAAGGGGAAGCTTATATATGGAGAAGAGAGTTGGACCTAGCACTGAGCCTTGAGGAACTCCATAACTTACTTTAGTGTACACAGAGGACTTGTGTTCATGTGTACAAACTGATATCTATCAGATAAACAGGACTTAAACCAATTTAAGGCAGTCCCTGTAATCCCAAGTAACATCTCTAATCTCTGTTTTCTCTGTTTTAAGAGACTGTAGCACATAGCCTGTTGATAGAGATATATTTACAGTCTCCAGCAAGGAGTGACAAACTAGGGGAAAGACCTCCTTAAACAGTTTAGTTGGGATTGGGTCTAAAAGGCAGGTTGATGATTTAGAGGAAGAGACAAGAGAATTTAGCTCCTGAAGGCTAATTGTGGAGAAACAGTCTAACCCAGGTCTGACTACTACTACATTCGATGGTAAGGCAGGTTCAGTTGAAGTTTTTGAAGAGTTGCTAATTTCATCTCTGATTTTCAGAATTTTATTATCAGGAAAGCTCAAAGTCCTCACATTCAGGGCTAGAGGAATCACAGGCTCAATCGAGCTCTGGCTCTGTGTCAGCCTGGCTACAGTGCTGAAAAGGTATCTTGGTTTTTTTTTTTTTTTTTCAATTAGTAAGGAGTAGTAGGCTGCTCGGGCATGTTTTAAGGCTGTCATGTAGTTATTATGACTTTCCCGCCAAAGTATACGTGACTCCTCCCTTTTATCGGAGCGCCACATTCTCTCCAATTTACGGGTTGTTTGTTTAAGTGTACGAGTTTTTGAGTTAAACCAAGGAGCTGTCTTCTGGCGTTTAATACTTTTTTGTCTCAGCGGTGCAATTGAGTCCAAAGTGGATCTTAGTAGACTGGCCGAGTCATCAACAAGCTGATCCAGCTGAGAGGGGCTAAAGCTAATATCACAGTAATCAGTTGGCCAATTTATTGAGTTTAAGGCAGCAGGAATGGCCTCTTTAAATTTAGCCACGGCACCACCGGACAGATTTCTACTGCTCACAAATTTGCTGCAAAACATAGAATCTTCCAAGAGGATGCTAAAAGTTACTAAGAAATGGTCGTATAAAAATGGATTTTCAGGACAAACTTTTAGTTCATTAATATCAAGGCCATATGCTAGAACCAAATCAAGAGTGTGATTGAAATGATGGGTAGCTTCATTAACAGACTGAATAAAGCCAACTGAGTCTATTAAGGACATAAAAAGACTATCACTTTCTATATCAACATGGATATTAAAATCACCTACAATGAGTATTTTATCAGAGCTAAGGACCAAATCTGATATGAACTCAGAAAATTCTGATAAGAATTCAGAATATGGGCCTGGAGGATGGTAAATTATCACAAATAGGACTGGCTTGCGGGTTTTTGAATCAGTATGAGATAAATTTAGAGTAAGGCTTTCAAAAGAAGTGTAGTTAGCCTTTGGTCTGTGATTGATTTGGAGACAGAAATGATAAATAGCTGCTACACCACCACCACGGCCTGTGTCACGTGGTATATAAATATTTGAATGACTGGGAGGAGTGGACTCATTATAACTGACATATTCCTCCTCGCACAGCCATGTTTCAGTGAGACAGAATAAATCAATCTGATTTTCTGATATAAGGTCATTCACTTGTAAAGATTTGGATCTCAGTGATCTAATGTTTAAGAGTCCACATCTAATTATCTGATGTTTTGGACCCACTACATTTGAAGTTTTGATTTTAATTAGATTTTTTTGGTTGACTCCTTTTTTATTTGTTTTTGTGTTAATATCTAAGTGAGCTTTGGGTGGGGGGACTGACACAGTCTCTATAGAATAATATTCATCACTATCACAACAGAGATAAACACAACTGTCATAACAGTAATGAGTGGAAAACTGTCCTAAAGCAAACCCAGAGGAGCGTGGAGGACTGCAGCTCTGCTCCATGGTCTCATCTCTGAGAGGTCATAAGAGTGACTCTGCCATGTTTTTTGATAAGAGAGATGCACCAGCCATAGTAGGATGGATGCCATCTCATCCTATCAGATCAGGTTTTCCCCAGAAGGATGACCAATTGTAAATGAAGCCCACATCGTTTGCTGGACACCACCTCTATAGCCAGCGGTTGAATGATGACATGCGGCTGTACATGTCATCATTGGTCAGATTGGGCAAGGGGCCAGAGAAAGTTACGGAGTCCGACATTGAGTTAGCAAATGCACACACTGATTCAATGTTTAATTTGGTTACTTCCGACTGACGACGTCGGGGAGTCATTCGTGCCGACATGGAGGACTATTCTGGCAAACTTACGTTTACTTCTTGCTAGCAACTTTAAATGTGACTCTATGTCGCCCGCTCTGGCCCCTGGGATACACTTAACTATGCCCGCTGACTTCACTATCTTCATGTTTCTGACTATGGAGTCGCCAATTATCAGAGTTTGTTCCCCGGTGGGTGCGACGCTGTCACCGAGGGAGAAAACCTGTTCGAAACGTGAACTGGATGGTGAGGTACTGAGTGGGTCTACGACTTATGGCTATGCTTGCCACAAACAGTGACCCAGCCATTACAAGCCGAGGGAGAAGCTAAGCTAACGCTAGCACAGCCTGCACCGCTAATTACGTCCTGCTGGCTAGCTACGGCTACATAAGGGGGTTTGGGTCCGGTGCAGAGTCGCTTCTCCAGATCAGATACCTTCGCCTCCAAAACTAAGAATAAGCTACTCTTAAGACAGTTACCGCTATCAGTAAAGGAGGACGAGGAGTAACTAAACATCTGGCACATAGGACAGGACAGAACTGGAGTGGAGAGAGAAGCCATTCTAAGATGCTAAGCTAAGCTATGCTAAGAGCAGAAGAGAGTAGAACTAAATGACACAGTTTAAGAGAAGCTAAGGTGGTTGTAGTAGACTTTAGTAAGTTTGATCAAACATAAATCAAACAGAGCAAGTGTGGTATAAGCTGTAATGACAGATATTTAGCAGTTATGATTAGCATTAGCTGTACAGAGAGACGACACACTACAAACAGCACTGCACTGTGAAAACAGGAAGTGATGAATACGCTCACCAGAAAGTGAGCGTATTCGTTCCCTGCAGCATTTCATGTGTAAGTGTGTACCTGAGTAGCACATAGAGCTGACAGAAAGCAGCATATAAGGAGGAGAATGTGAAGGATAGATGTATGAAAGTTTTTCAAGAAAGTTAGTCTTTATCACAGCTTATAGTAACAGTTAGTCAGCTCCAGGCCCCGACTAACCGCAGAAAGTCCATGTAAATAATGAACCAAGTGCTTCCTGTATAACAAATAAAAATCTTGCTTGCACAATCTGTATGAGAAAGCCACCTGTAGAGGGGCAGCGGGAGATGTGTGCTGTACAATTTCTGCACACGGCTTAGTTTTTTTGCTTTGTGGTCAAAAGTTACATTTCAAACTCTAAAAAGTGCTGCTACTTAGCTAACTAGTTAGTCTGAAATGTATTGCGAAGGTCCTGGTTGTTTACAACACCAATTCCAATGAATTTGGGATGTTGTGTTTACGTAAATAAAAACAATTCAATAATCCAAAAATATTCAGTTACAAGATATTTATTGTTCAAACTGATGAACTTTATTGTTTTTTGCAAATATTCACTCATTTTGAGTTTGATGCCTGCAACACGTTCCTAAAAAGCTTGGACAGGATAAAAAAAAAGACAGGGAAAGTTGAGGAATGCTCCAAAAACACCTGTTAGGAAAACTCCACAGGTGAGCAGGTTCATTGGAAACAGGTGAGTGTCATGTAAAAGGAGCATCCCTAAATGGCTCAGTTGTTCATAAGCAAGGATGGAGTGAGGTTTACCACTTTGTGAGCAACTGAGTGAGTAAATAGTCCAACAGTTTAAGAACAAGGTTTCTCAATGTACAATTGCAAGGAATTTATGGATTTCATTATCTACAGTCCATAATATCATCAAAAGATTCAGAGAATCTGGAGAAATCTCTGCACGTAAGCAGCAAGGCTGAAAACCAACACTGAATGCCCGTGACCTTTGACCCCTCAGGCAGCACTGCATTAAAAACCAACATCATTGTGTAAAGGATATTACCACGTGGGCTCAGGAAGACTTCAGAAAACCATTGTCAGTTAACACAGTTCATCACTACATCTACAAGTGCAAGTTCAAACTCTACATATATCAACAACACCCAGAAACACCGCCGGCTTCTCTGGACCCGAGCTCATCTGAGATGGACTGACGCAAAGTGGAAAAGTGTGCTGTGGTCTGACAAGTCCACATCTCAGCCCGTGCCAAATATTTTCAAGAGTATCTTAATATTATTAGGGAATTTCTGCATTTTTGGTTTTCGGCTGAAAGACTTTGCATCACTAAACAACAATAATGGACCAGTATGTCATGATGCCCCAAACAAAAACCATGGCCAGCACACTCTTCTGCATAAGGGCCGTCATATTTCAATATATCTGAGAAAGAGCCATGGATAGGGATTTGTAAAGTGTGTGATGTGCACACGAGAAATGATCCAGGCTACGATAGATGCAGAGAATTCGCTTGGAGAAGGAAAAGAGCACAGCACAGGAGAGGGAGAGCAGAGTGCAGAAAAAAGGACTCGTTGCTCTGAACCAGATGAAGGGCTTACCTCTCCTCTATAGATCAGATCTAGCAGATATACCCTGCTCATTTATCTAACAGACTAAACAGCCTCATGTTATCTTATTTATATGACGGAATAGTTAAGCTTTCACAACTCTGACAATTCTGCCTTTTTTTAAAGTGCTCCCAGGGCACCTCTGTTAAGACGGAATTATTTTTTGAAGCACTAATATTATTTATGCTATGGTACTAATAATTTGCATATTAATTTCTTTGGGTGTTTTAGTTTTCAGCCTTGGTGTCTTCATTTTCATTTTTTTTCTTTTTTTTTTGTTTTTGTTTTTGGCCAAGAATCTATATTTTGGTACATCCCTAAATGTTCTAGTAATATTTAACTTAAAAATAATTGGGTAATATTTCTTTAACCATTTTAGTCACATATATGCCGAAAATGTAATCTGTGCAGCTTGTGTACTACACTCGAAATGCATTCTGGGATATTGAGTATGCTCTGTGTGTAAATGCTCGGGTGGCCGCAGTATACTCAGATCAACTTTGAGTATTCAGCATGCAGTATGTACTGATTGAGTAGGTAAGTAGATAGTAGGCAGTACTCCATTTCGAACACAGCCCATGGGTCTCCAGAGTAACAGCCATAGCCGCTCCACGGTCATGTGATCTAAGCTGTGCCCCTGATTGGATGATCTTTATATTGTTGAATCTGCGTTAGAAAAAATTTTGTCCCAGTACAGTGTGTGCCGTTAGCAAAATTAGCAATTCGCAAAGACATTCTTTGTACCAGGCTTGTAAACATGGCTGTGAAAACGGCTTTTTTTGGCTTGTGTACACTGACTTCTGGTACTTCCGGAGCCAGCCTCAAGCGGACACTCGAGGAACAGCAGACTTTAGCATTTCCGCATTGTCTCAAAATTTCAGACCGGAGGTTGCCGCTTGGTCCTGTCCGGACGTATGGCTCCATGTCTACCATGAGCACGGGCTTTCCGCAGTGCAGAGGAGGAGTGATATCAACGTGCACGCATCCCTCGGGTTTTTAACCCACAAATGCAATAAATTAACACGCTACAAAGCAACGTTCATGCTATAGGCTCACTGTCGTAGAAAAAAGAAATAAAGAATCACATTTTAACAGGCTGGTTGCGTGCATTCGTGTTTTTTTTTCCCTCAGTATAATCGATGAACATTTGATGCAATTTTTACCTTACCAGAATACCAACATCCTCTCTTTTTAAAACTGCTGTTACAAATAAAGCCAAGTACCACATCTGTACCTCACAGTGACCTCAGCCTTCACAGCATCCAACATATAAAAGTTCAAATCTTACCTACTGGCAGCGCTCAGAAGAGAGACAGGAGAAACAGCAGCCTTTGGTGAAGCAATATCGTCGTTATTTCATTTGGGCGATAAGGAAGTAATTGCTTTAAGGCTTTTTTGCCGAGCTGTAGAGGGCAAAAAAAATCGTCTTTCCTATTACAAAATATACACCTTGTACTGGTTCTCTGAATCTGAAGTAACCATCCCATTCACCATAGGATTTCTTGCTAATTGTGTTTTTGCTCCATCATAGCCTGCCGCATCTTTTGTCTTCAGTACATGATTTCCTGCCTGTTTTGGCAGCTCTTTACCGGCTCAAGCCGGTATTGAGACGAGGGCGCGCAAATCCGAGGCGTCATGAACGCGCTGAGCGTCCCTGGGGAGATGGTTTAATAATATTTCAGAGCAAAGAGTGCAGTGATGCATGTTTTATCTATTAAATCAAACAACATACTCTGATTTGATTATCGGAGAGTCTTTTACTAACTAAAGTATAGGGGTCTTATTCATTTTTAAAGCAGGACAATCTTAAACTGAAAGATCAACTTTTTTCAGATCCTTAAGGGGGGAAACAAATAAATTACATTCCAAGAGACTAGAATCACGTTTGAAAAAAAATTAAAGTGTTTTTTTTTTTTACTTCAAAGGTGTTGTTTGATATCAAATTTAATGCAAGCTTCCAATGTAAAGTATGCATAAAATCCAGAAGCAACTCACCTGTCTCAGCTTTTCCTTGTGCATTCAGGGGTTTAAAAGGTGATGTAACGCCTTACAAGAACACCTTGCAGTGACAAGCAGACTATGAGGTGTTCAGAGATGGTCCAGCCCTGAAATGTGGTTTGGACTGCCTTTTTTTTGTCACTTGTAGAGCTTTATATGAATTGTTGGGTGTGTTTCTATAGGTTGGGAATGATTTACCCACATCTTAACACAGATTAAAAAAATCAACAAAGCAGATGTGAAAAGATGTGAAATGTTAAAGATTTTAAACGAGCAAGCTCTCCTTTTTAGTTTTTTTTTTACGTTATAGTCACTACTAAAATGTTTTACTTCACATCTTTTGATTACAGCTTTGGGATCTAAATCAAAGAGATAACTGCACTATGGGTTAAAAAGTAGTCTTTTTTCTTTTTGTTATGAACTGACTGAGAGGTTTGTTGTCACACCATGTATTCCTTTTGAAGGCAGCACAGATATTCCACTGGTGCACTGTGTTCTCAGTGATAACGCAAATGTAACACAAGTCAAAGGATTACATAACCAGGGTGTTACAAGTGCAAGGGTCGCTCTGATAAAACCCGCTTAATATTTCATTGAGTTTGACTGGCTCCTTAGCACATGTCCCACACTCACAGTTTCCCCTTTCAATGTATGAGACTTCATTCTCTCCTTTTAACCAAGTTTCTTTTGTTTGTAAGTTGTATTCTCATATTATGTCTTTCTGAGAGCCTTCATTTTAGAAGGTTCCAGTGAAATTTCAAAGTAACCAAAACCCCAAAATTAGACATTTGTTATTGTGATGAAATGTATTATCAAAGCTCCAGCCCCACACTGTCCCTTCTAATGTTTGATTGCGTAACTTGAACCTTCACAACATGTTCATTATTCCACACTGGACATTTAAGAAATTTAAGAAATTGCTCTTTATTATACCCTGCCCACTGATCTTCATATAGCACTGTTATCTCCGTGGGTGTGAAATTAAAGTAGCCTGTAATTGTTACCCAAAGGCCTGACCTTCTTATGTTCAACAGAGAAGTCGGAGAATCATGAGGAAGGAAAAAAAGGAACTGGCTTACAATATATATATATATATATATATATATATATATATATATATATATATATATATATATATATATATATATATCACAATTTGGACTTTCATTCCTGAGTCTCAGCAGACAGTCAGAATTTCAGAGATTCATCGGAACGAAAAAGGCATCATTTCAAAGAGGAAAAAAGTACGAATCTGAGCATTCAGAGGAAAAAAAAGCAGACTTCTGACTTTAATATCAGATTTTTGGAAAATTTCAGTTTTTTTGAGGAAAGAAAACTGAAAAATCTGAGATCAATCTTACAATTTAGGAAAAATAAAACAGAATTCTGACCATAGTTCCAGATATTTATTTCAGTGGCATTTTCCTTGTTCTGTAATGCCATTGTTTAAAAAATATAATTATTTTATTACTGCCCATCAAGCTATTGTTAAAAAAACAAAAAAAAACAACCTATTGTCAGCTTTCAGTCCAGCCTCTTCATCCATAGCATTATTTTGTGATACAATACCAAAAGAAAAGCATGTGCATTAAAAAAGGTCTGAAGTCTTCTTCATCATCAAGCAGTGAGGTGATTGTTAGGAATCAGCTGAATTCTACCATTAACCTACTCGAGGGTTATCAAGTATATTGTTTTACCACCAAAAATAAAGTGACCAGGTACCCCTCTGGTTTATATCCTCTCTTTTGTAATAGCATTTGAACATCCCACCTATGACCTATATATGAGAGGAAGGGTTTTGTTCAGGCTCATAATTCACTGTAGCTTTATATTAAGTGCAAGCAATAATAGTGATCTTCAATAACTGAAATCCTTTACTGTTGCCCTTCTGGTGAATTTGTCTTTGCTTCAAAGGGGGTGTGTCACACAAGTTTTACCATACAACTTGCCAGTAGTGTAACACTGCTTGTAAACATATCAGCTGGGGTTCATAACTATGTACTCTGTACTCAGTAATTTAGATGCTTTACTTCATAGTAATAAAAAAAAATGGAAAAGTGATTCACAGCTTTAAGGATAACGGAGTAGATGTTGATTGGTTCAATGACTTATAAAAACAAAACCAGATGATAAGTATTCTGATTACAATTTCCAGGGAACACAAAATTTAATACTTGAATTTAACTGATTTCAATGTGGATGGAACTAATGTTTATGTTGGTTATATTGGTAATGAAGTCTTTAATGTAACCACTGACATCACTAGACATCATTAAATATTAATTATTTTAAACAAAAAACGATCTATAAAACAAAAAACAGGAATAAAAACACAAACAAGTCAAGATCTGTGCCTTGCATAGGTTCATTCTTACCCCACAGTTTGAGTTTATTTATTTTTTTCCACTCGTTTTGGTATTGTTCTATTAGCAAAACATTAAACTACAAATTATAATAGGCACAAAGAAACATACAGTACATGCACACCTTCTGAAATATGTTCATGAGGCATACACAAAACCATACACGACAGTGTATGAAAATAAAATACAGGGTAAAACACAACTGATTCTTTTATCATACATGTAAACAAAGTTTAAATGGATGAGAAAATATGATGTAGCTACAACATTGTAACTTAATTTTTCAAGTAATAAAGCTTTAAATATTCTGGGTATGACTCTACTCCAACATGCACTGCACACTTTTATAACAACACCACAAAAAGATAAACTCCCTGACTTTTTTTCAGCAGACAAATATAAAGGTTCTGCAGTCTCTCAACAGTTCACAGTTGATGTTTTTAAACTCAAAAAAAGTTTTTGAAGGAAGTCAGAGGTACGATTGCTGCAGTGAACAAATCAGATTATTTAACATAAGAACCCCATTAATCTGTGAAAGTTAGTTCAGTATCTGCCACTTAAACTGAAAATTTAAATCAATGCTTTTTTTTCTTTTGAAATGAATAAATAACTACAAGACTTTTTTTTTTCTTTTTTGCTGTCTATCTCATTTACCAGCAAGTACTTGTGTGTTTGTCCACCTGTTACTTTACCCAATCATGAGATCCACGGCTGGCCACCTCCAGTCCCATCTCGACACCAATTAATCTAAAACACATGAACAGACCCATCAGTTAGAACAAAAAAGTTGCAAATAAATGTTAGAAGGAAACAAGTTTGGTTGTCCAAGAAGGAGTTCTCAAATTTTTTGTGAAGAATTGCTCATCAAATATTTTCATTTTGATTGTTTGTTTGGCTAAAACTAGCTAACTGAAATTACTTTTAATGAAAAGAAGCATTGTATGATTAAAGAGGCAAGGTCGACTACAGAAGAAAGAAATTCCACCACTCATCATCAACGAGGACAGAGTGGAGCGGGTGTCACATTTCTATTTCCTGAGGGTCCACATTGAAGAGGGGCTAACCTGGAGCATGAACAGCACAAAGGTGCTAAAAAAAAGCAGCTTCACTTCCTGAGGGTACTCAGGAAGAACAACACCGGACAGAAACTGCTTGTGCCCTTTACAGGTGCTGCATAGAATCAGTCCTGACATATTGTTTTGGGAGTGTGGTTCAGCAGCTGCACAGCAGCCCAGAGAACTGCACTTCAGAGGGTTATTAACAGCCCAAAAATTGTGGGCTGCCCCCTCCCCTCACTGGACAAACTGCACAGTGCCCAAAGTCTCAAAAGATCTCAGAAAATTGTAAAGGACACTTTTCACCCCAGCCACTCCATGTTTGAACTGCTGCCATCATGCAGATGGTACAGGACAATCAAAACAAGACCAAAAAAAAACAGTAAAAAACAATTTATTCGCAACAGCAATAATCACCCTCAATGTCGCAAAAAACAAACGCTCAAACAACTCGTCTACACAGTTATGGGATAGCGCAATAACAATGACAGTTTATTACTTCTTTTTATTTTTGTCCTTTATCTATTACTGCTGTGCTTTTGTTTTACTGCTGTGCTGTATTGTTGTAGTTTCAATGTTGCACTTACTGTATGGCACATTTTTAATTTTGCTGTGCATTTTACGTGTCACAGTTCCATTCAGTTTTTTCCATTCTATTCTATTCTATTCTATTCTATTCTATTCTATTCTATTCTATTTTTATTAAGCTAGCATAAGCTAGATACAGAGTGGCAACATAGCAACAAGAAACACCCTGGTTGGAAGGCACTATAATTGCCTTTTTGTTTAGAGCAATTTAGTTCTTACCCAGAAATTTCTGCATAGGTATGAAGCTAATTAGCTACATATCTATGTTGGCCTTCATGTGCGGCTTTAAGCCTTTTATCATCCATCTAGGAGGACTTCTAATTGTTACTAAAAGTTCCTTGCTAAGAGTTTTCTCTTCAAACCTTTTCACAAAGCTGCTCAGACTAACTCTTACTAAGAGAACTCTTAAGCTAAAAGAAAGGGGTGGAGCTGACCCTGTTAAATGGTAAATGGACCAGTACTTATATAGCGCTTTTCTAGTCTTAGACTACTCAAAGCGCTTTACACTGCTAGCTCATTCACCCAATCACACCACATTCACACACTGAATGGCCAACTGAAACTAACAGCCATCAGCTTTATCTAACACATTCACACCACATTCATACACCACTGAACAACAGTGGGAGCAAAGTGGGGTTCAGTGTCTTGCTCAAGGACACTTCGGCATGTGACTGCAGGAGCTGGAATCGTACCCACAACCTACTGATTGTGGGGCGACAACTCTACCAACTGAGCCACAGCCGCCCCGTTGCTGTTGCCGCCCCTGTTGCTATGGATGATGTCATTTTTCAGGAACCACATGACTTCCTATGCCTACAGTGATTGGCTGACAGAGAATGTGTCCTTATGAGGACTTTCTACATAGAAATCACTCAGTTTACAGAAAAGTGTCATTTTGGCATATTCAAATAAAGACCTTAAAATAAAAAATGTAGGCTATTGATTAAATATTAAACTAAGTGTAATATACCAATGAGAACAAACTGCTTTGTGAAATACTTTTAGACAATAATAATAAATAATAATACATTTTATTTATATAGCGCTTTTCAAAGACTCAAAGACGCTTTACAGAATAAAATTCAAATAAACATCAAATATAGACATGTAAAAAACAAACAAATTCATTCCAATCAAGCATAAAACAAATCTAAAATATAACAGTTTAAAATTACAGATAAAAAGCAAAGTTAAAAAGGTTGAAACAAAACATGTGGAGTTAAAAGAGGTTATAAGTTAAAAGCAGTGCGGAACAGGTGTGTTTTTAATTGTGTTTTGAAGGTGGTGGGGTCAGATATGGTCCGAATGTGTTGTGGAAGTGAGTTCCAAAGGGAGCGGGCAGCAAACAACAAGTATAGGAGTTCTAAAATTAGGACTGACATGCCCATTATGTTTGAGTTTCTCCTAAATCAGCAGGTTAGGAGCTACTTTTGACTTTAAGATTTTTTGTGAATACGGGCCCTGGTCTTTAATGTGCTAGGCTTCGAGGCCCCAAGTGTACTATCTTAATCTCCTTTTTGTTGTGTTGTGCCTGCATTACATCTGTCTAAAGAGAGCTAGCTACAGCTGAGAATTAGTATTTCTGAATGCTCACAGGAGGAAACTCGTTCTCATCATCCAGGCACACAGGTCCAGCAGCAAACTCGTGCTCTGGAATGACTTCACCTTTCTTTGCTCCACCATCTTCAGAGTAGCCTTGATTGAAAAAGATGAAGTTAACACAGATTAGAAGTCCGACTTTCATGTTTTACAGGAAAAAAGGCACAAAAGGTATGCTTGAAACATATTTGAAGAACACTCAAGGATCAGGCAGGAATCGGGAACCTGTAGTGGACAATAAAAACCTAATTTAACCTGCTGATATAACCGTCTTGTAAAAACAATTAGACAGTCACTGCAATCATAAGAGGTTGGACAGAAATTCAGCACTAAAAGGTTATTCAGCTTCTCTTAATTGGGATGCTATTTCAGTGACTCAGTATGTTAAGAATCCTCACCTTTAATTAACGGACTGGCAAGAGCACATAGGAGGAGACTTGTCAGCTAAAACCAACCTGTGAGGGTAGCAGTGGTAGGACCAGTGGCTGGTAAGGCAGCTGTTGCAGCATAGGATGGACAGGCCTGTGTTTGCTCCACGACCTCTGACCTATCTGTCTCGGTTCCTTCATTGAGCTCATCATCATCATTATCATCATCATCATCATCACCAAAAAGGCTAAAAAGAAGAGGAGAACAAGAACTCTAAGCACTTAACTTCCCAGGACTGATCTTTTTTTAATGTCTTAATATTTGTAATCTTCGATTGCACCACACTATCTTAGCTGACACAGAGGACTGTAGCTCATGCTATTTGTAGCCTCACCTATGTTTGTGGGCTAACATGCACTCTCCTCCATCAAGTGGATCCACGTTGTAGATGAATAGCTGTCCATCAGCTGTTGCTACTAGCAGCCGCAGAATCTTCTGGATTCTATAACGTCACATTGAGTTTCCATTAAGGTTATCTTAAAAACATTTATAGCCATTTAAATGCTGCCATCTTCTCCTTCAAACATTTAACTTTTTCAGTTTAGTCTAAGACTTTGAAAAACAATGAAAATACAACATAAAGGGAACCCCCAACAACAAGCTTACGTAGCCAGGGTGCAAACATTCTTCTGGCAGGATGTCAGAAGGTGAACAGTGGCAAAGGCCCGGTCCTGGCTCATCATGCCAGATACCTGAACAGGAAAGTAGCTACTGGCTGCAGAGAACATCTTTCCAACAAAGGATGTCCAGGTGGCAGCCTCGTCCCCTTCACTGCAGACAAGAGAACAAAATACAACAGACAATACTCTCAGTAAGGTAAGGATATTATATAAGAGAAAGCTGGGGGTTTGCTGGTGGGATTGGGGGATGATGATGATGGGTTCTATGATGTCTCTGAGGTAAGGACATGCAGTAACTGAGCTATCTACAATCACCAAATCTGTTATGTGCTGACTGGTGACGCCTGCACAGACTGTTGCACCTCCTCCACCAAAGCCAACCCTGGTGACCATGTTGACCTCAGCCTTCTCCAGCAATGCTGACGACTATCATATCTGTGCAAGGTGACCTGACTCTCATCAGTGAACAGGATAGTAGACCATTGCTGCACTGTCCAGGTCACATGGTCTTGTGCCCACTGCAAACATTCACAGCGGTGTCTTGGTGTCAGTGGAGTCACCTGCAGCCCCTGACGTAACGTGGTTCTTTCTGCTGGCCCAGCAAAGAGTTGGTGCTTGCCAAGCACCGGTTTTGAGAGCCAGCAGCCGGTGCTTAATCTGTGGAAAACCAAAGAACTGGTGCTACATCTGGCTCTAGCTCCGAACCAGCCCTGGAACCAGCTTGGTTGAAAAGGGGTATTTGAGACACATCAAGTCCACAAGCAACATCTGACTGCCTGCTACCAACCTGATGACATGCTATGGCCAGGTGGTGCTGCTCGTCCATTAAGTGATGTGGTGTGTTCATGGCTGCTTGAATGATGAACTGGGAATGAGTTACTGACAACACCAGCTTTTTACAACCTCAGAATGTTGAAATTGATGTCACATTGAAAAGGGTTGTCTTTTTATATGAAAGGCGCACTGAACACTGTGAGACCATTGCAGGGAAAACACTAAATGAGGTGTGTCTATCACCCTAATACATTTGCCTCCCTATCCCAAAAATCACTGAAGTGAAACCTTATGTATGAAATCCACTGAGGACCTCACAATATTCCTAACTTATTGTGAGTAGTGTATTTCAGAAGAGGCTGGCAACACATTGGGACAAAACTAACAACATATGGGCAAGTTTTGTTAAATGCAGGTTTATCTTTACCTTGGTCCAAGCTGCTCCAGTTTGAAAACATGCACTGTTTCTGTGTTGCTGGATGCGCAGAGGAACTGACTGTCTGGACTGAAGGCTAAAGAGTGTATATTGACATACCTACAGAGGCAGAGAGAGATATAGATACAAATTCAAATTATTGAACAAATCTGCCTTCATAATTGTTTTAAGCTTGTATCTTTGCCAACACAAACTTTAACAGTATCCCTTCATAAAGCCCTCAGGAATTAGTGCATAATTCTGAGACTCAAGGAATGACTACATATATGTTTGAAATCATCATCCTTGCCATTAACTGAAGTTAATATTTTAGCTTTGCTCTTTATCTTTCTTTATGGAAATCAGATTGTAAAGAATGTGAACTTTGACCTCTTCATGCCTCTACGAAACTCAAACAGACGCTGACCCTCAGGAATGGAAAAGACTCGGATTACAGTGCCCTGAAAAAAGAGAGTGAAGTTAGTGCTAGTTAACGTTGGTTGTGGTTTACAAAGGTAATAATAATTATTATTAATAATTATTAATAATGATTTATAGGTGATGTACAGCTGTTATCCCCTTGTTATGGTCCATGTACAAAACACAAAACACAAAACCCAAAAACCCAAAACCCCCAAAAACCCCAAAAAGTTGGCATGTTTTGTAAATTGTAAATAAAAACAGAATACAATGATTTGCAAATCCCTTGTATTCAATTGAATACACAGCAAAGACAAGATACTTACTGTTCGAACTGGTAAACTTTATTTTTTGCAAATATTAGCTCATTTGGAATTTGATGCCTGCAACATGTTTCAAAAAAGCTGGCACAAGTGGCAAAAAAGACTGAGAAAGTTGAGGAATGCTCATCAAACACTTATTTGGAACATCCCACAGGTGAACAGGCTAATTAGGAACAGGTGGGGGTCATGATTGGGTATAAAAGCAGTTTCCCTGAAATGCTCAGTCATTCACAAACAAGGATGGATTTGTGAACAATGCATGAGCAAATTGTTGAACAGTTTAAGAACAACATTTCTCAATGAGCTATTGCAAGGAATTTAGGGACTTCATCATCTACGGTCCGTAATATCATCAAAAGGTTCAGAGAATCTGGAGAAATTACTGCACGCAAGGCCAAAAACCAACATTGAATGCCCATGACCTCCGATCTCTCAGGCGGGTACTGCATCAAAAACCAGCATCACTGTGTAAAGAGTATCACCACATGGGCTCAGGAACACTTCAGCAAACCACTGTCAGTAATTACAGTTCATCACTACATCAGTAAGTCCAAGTTCAAACTCTACTATGCAAAGCGAAAGCCATTTATCAACAACACCAAGAAACGCCGCTGGCTTCTCTGGGCCCGAGCTCATCTGAGTTGGACTGATGCAAATTGGAAAAGCGTTCTGTGGTCTGAAGAGTCCACATTTAATATTGTTTTGGGAAAATGTGGTCGTCGTGTCCTCCAGACCAAAGAGGAAAAGAACCATCCTGACTGTTATAGGTGCAAAGTTTAAAAGCCAGCATCTGTGATGGTATGGGGGTGTGTTAGTGCCCATGGCATGGCTAACTTGACCATCTGTGAAGGCTCCATTAATGCTGAAAGGTACATACAGGTTTTGGAGCAACACATGCTGCCATCCAAGCAACGTCTTTTTCAGGGACGTCCCTGCTTATTTCAGCAAGACAATGAAAAGACACATTCTGCACCTGTTACAACAGCGTGGCTTTGTAGTGAAAGAGTGCAGGTACTAGACTGGCCTGCCTGTAGTCCAGATCTGTCCCCCATTGAAAATATGTGGTGCATTATGAAGCATAAAACACAATAACGCTGTACATCAAGCAAGAATGGGAAAGAATTCCACCTGAATAACTTCAAAAACTGGTCTCCTCAGTTCCCAAACGAAAACTGTGTTGTTAAAAGGAAAGGCTATGTAATACAGTGGTAAAAATGCCCCTGTGCCAATTTTTTTGCAATGTGTTGCTGCCATTAAATTCTAAGTTGAAGATTATTTGCAAAAGAAAATAAAGTTTATCAGTTCAAACATTAAATATCTTGTCTTTGCAGTGTATTCAACTGAATATAAGTTTAAAAGGATTTGCAAATCATTGTATTCTGTTTTTATTTACGACTTACACAACGTGCCAACTTCACTGGCTTTGGGTTTTGTTAATCATGAAAATAAAACAAATAACTACACATCTAAAAGTCTTATACTAGCTCCTCTGTCTGACATCAGAAAATGAAACAGTTAATGACACTGTAGCCTTCACGATTTCAAGATTTTGGCTTCAAGATAGAATTTTGGATTACAAAGACTCCTGGTAGCACAATCAGGTAAAATTTTGCTACAAGGAACTTAAATATGAACAACAAATCTAACAAAACCCAAACAACAACCTTCAACTTCCTCGCCATGAATCAAAGTGAAAAGTACTTCTCACCCTCTCTGAAGCACTGGCAAGTTTTGTGGCTGAAGCATTGAAGGTGAGAGCTGCAAGAGGACTATCATGAGCTGGTATCATTGTCACAGTGATCTGAAACCACAAGGAACATATGACAGACAGAAGGAAAGGGTGTTATTTCACACATTTCTACTTTATGTGGATGTTCAGTCAGTTTGCAGACAAGAGTAAGAGCATATTGTTTTTATTATAATGGCAGAGCTTGACCTCATGACCAATTAAGATGTGCCCGAATAATAATAAAAAGAACCATGTCAAATGTGTGTGAAAATTGCCTAAAATTTCTTTAAATTAATAAGTTTATCACTTATTTATAGTAGTTTTTCAGCTTAAGATGATGAATCCCTTACAAAATTGTTGGCATCATATACTATAATTTCCCCAATATTTGCACTGCCGGGGTATGCCAGGTATGAACTGGAATGATTGGTTGAAAGACCACAGAGACCTGCAGGAAGAGGAAACAGAGAAATAGATATAAGCACAGTTACTGTTGACAAAAAAATGTTTTGCGACTGTGTGCTGACTAAAAACAGCATGAATTCTGATCCAAACACCTTAGCATTTAGCATCACCTTAGAACATTATGGTCATCATGAACCATGTTGTTAATTAGCTTGAAGTGTTATTTCAAAAGTGCTTTAACCCTCTGAACCCTGAGATGGTTTTCCAGGTCTCTGCTCGAAAATTGCGTACCCATAATAACATGAGTATATCTCTGCAACCACAAGGTCTATTTGAATAGTTTTGATATCATAGCAAAAGGGAAAACAAGTGAGATTTGTTGAGATGTGTTACTATGAGTATATGTGATACTGGTAAAGAGTAAATGAAAATGGCACACAGCAAAAAAAATGTAGGTTGGCCTGAAAAAAGAAATCTGTGGAGTCTCTGCTTTCATCTGAGGGGTTGATCTTTTGTTCAGCATGTAGTGATGCAGCGGTACAGCCAGAAATGTGGTGAGTGTGTTGACACAGTGGAGCTGTACAGAGTTTGATATGTGGTGATTCATTAAGTTATTATTTGAGTTATGTTTGTGGCAGGTAAAAAAGGGTTTTATAGTGGTGTAGCCCGGGGTCTGCTGTTTAATTTGATGTACATCATCACTGTATTCTTTTATGGATAGTGCATTATTTTACGCTGTTTGCAGAGTGATGTCAAACTCCCCTAATCAGGGGACCTTCGGGTTCAAAGGGTTAAGCCAACTATTCTAGCCAACTTAGAAACTTTTCATTTGTCAAAGAGATATTTGCCTTTCCAGTCTCTCGGTGTTGAAGTCTTACCTGAGGGGTTGGACGGAGTGTTGAGCAGAGTTTTGAGCAGCTTCATGTCTTTGATGTTGTGGATATAAATGGATTCTTCAAGGCACACTACAAGCCTCTGAAAGACAAAGTTAACCTCGAGATTTAATACTATATTAGAGTGGTTTTTTTTGAGTGTATGGTCTGTAAAATAGTTTTTCTACCTGCTGATATAGCAAACATTCATGCAGATACAGGCACATTTTTGGTAAGCCCAAAAAGGCCCAATAACAGCTTACACAAAGGTTAGACTTCAGTTTTAAGAAACTTGTACATGGATTCAGGTGAACACTTAAAGTTGTGGCTTTAAAATGGAACACCTCACCTGTCTATTTAGCTTGACAGACAGGATCTTGTTAGGGTAACTGTAGTTGCAGATCTCTGTCCCCTTCTTGAAGTGGTAAATGTTCATGCGATGTGGCAAAGAGGTGCTTACTACAACCACCAGACTGCTGGAGAACAGACGCTCCACAATGTAAACATCTGGAGTTTCTAGGAAGGAAGAGAGGGAACATGGCAGTTATTAATTAGAAAGTTTCATGCTAACTTTATTAATCTACTATTTCCTTCCAAGAGAAAGACACAGAAGAATCTTTCATCAAAAGAGCAAAAGCACTTATAACCTTTAAAAGCCTGACTTCCTTTACTTTCAGGTTAGAAGAAGCATTTTTAGACTGTTTGACACTGTTTTCAAATACTGACTAAGAGGATTTGTCTCCAGCTGCACAATTTCATCACATGGATACAGTCAAACATAATATGGCACACATCATTTTACACTGAAACTCTGTGATGTCACATAACCAGCATGACTTTCAATTACATTTCTTAGATAAAACAAGAAGTACAAAGTGTCTTCCCAACAAGTCAAAGTGACGTTGGCAGCAGCCTGGTTGTGCAGAGCACAGACTGCGGAAGCTCTGTGGAACAAGCAAACACAGTCAGTCTGAGAATCCAGCCATGGAAAACCGCAAATAATCCAGTGAGCACAAACACGTGGAAAGGCTGACTACTTGGTAGCTTCCTCTGATAATCACAGCTCCTGTTTACATACACAGAGAATTTCCTTTCATAATCTGGTTTTTGTGTGATTTGGTTTGAGATTAACAATTTACATCAAAGTTGTGTGAGCTCATGATGTCATGAGTTCATATTCCGATTTACTGTATTGGCCCGAATATAAGACGGTGTTTTTTGCATTGAAATAGGACTGAAAAAGTGGGGTCGTCTTACATTCGGGGTCTAGATGTTATACCCATTCACAACGCTAGATGGCGTCAGATATCTTTAAAGCAAATGCTGAACTTAACTCCCCAGGCCAAAGCGAACCCCTGTCACGAAGAAGAAAAATAAAAATAGCGGTAAGAAAGAAAAGAGAAGAAAATAAGAGAAGAGATAACAGAAAATGGAGAAACGTAGCGACAATCTGGAGAAAAGTGGGTCGAAGATTGGCCAGGTTAACCGGCAGCTGAGGAGAAGTTATGATGCAAACTAGTTTACATATTTAAATGTTCAGATATTAGGATGTGATAGACAGTTTTTGCATGATTTGAATCAGGCAAAATAACATGCTTTTTCTCTCGAATATATTGTTATAATCATTTGTTTCAGATGTACTGTAATTATTTTCTGTATAAAAATTAAATTTGGTGTTCAAAAAGTCTTTTTTCAAACTTGAGTCTTGTAAAAGAGGGGGTGGTCTTATAATCAGGGTCGTCTTATATTCGGGCCAATACGGTAATAGACACAGGCTAACTATGCCTGGCCTCTCCCCAATTTAAACAGTTGCTGAAGCTGAACTCAAAACCAGCAGCACTCTTTGGGCTGAAAATTGTTTTTTCTTTCCTTGAAGGTGACTCAAAGATAGAGTCAACCTCTGACCCCAACTCTTACATTTATTTGCACAAAATGAAAATCATCATATGCTACATATTTTTTTATATACAAATAAATCAATTTTGAGGAGACAAAGGAGATGAAAATGATCCAAACCTAAATGATCTAGATCAAATCTTAAAAGGTTAATGTTGCTGCTGCAATGTTAGCTGTAAACAGCGCAAGGTAATGTGAACTATGTTAACCTGAAGCAATGAAGTCATAAAAATATAACATTCTCCTCCCTTTTTAAAGTAGTCTGTGATGAGAGTTTTAAGTTTTATCCAAAAAGCCAGCTGCCTTTCAGGTTCTATCCCAAAACATTCAGCATTTTAACTTTAAACCAACTGATGATGCTTTCCTTTGGCATCCTCATGAAGATCACAGTTGTGTATTTCCTTTAATATGTAAATCAGTGCTTTAGGGATTTTAATGTGATTTGTCCATTGTTCAAATTCTCCACATGATAAAACCTTATAATTTTGGCGGACATTCAACTTCCCAAGTAACAAAATCAGTATTTGTACTCAATTTGTGCAGTTCTCTGGTTCCATGGTAGAGGCAATAGTGGAATTTCTTTCATTATTGATTTAAGCTATAATCATTATTGAGATCATCCAGACAAAAACGTACCTTTTACTAGTGTTTGAATTGTATACAGATTTCCAAAATATTTTTTAGATTTCTGACATTTAGAAAACACACAAACAAACAATCAAAAAACCCTTACAATTGAAACATCCATTTTACAACAATATTTATTGCCTTTCCCAGTGATCCCACCTTAAATATTTGATATCAGTAGATTTAATACAATCTTATCTCTGTAGTACAATCTGTTCAACCCCAATACCAATGAAGTTGGGATGGAAGCTGCAACATGTTCCAAAAAAGCTGGGACGCAAGCAAATAAAGGCTTAAAAAGTTGAGGAATGCTCCAAAAACCCCTGTTTTGAACATTCCACGGGTGAACAGGTTCATTGGAAACAGGTGAGCATCATAACTGGGTATGAAAGGAACATTTCTGAAATGAGGTCCCTCCCGAAAACGAGATGTAGCATCTCAAGAGGCTAACCTCTAATAAATCAGACCACAGGTCTATGGTTCATGGATCTGTCACTAACTTTAGTTCACACTTTAGTCCACTTGTCTCCTCTTACCTCCCTTCCTTCGCCCACACACCCAACACAGCATCGTGTGGATTTGCTGTTCATCATGAGACTGGGGTCCACATTCGAGATTTCCTGCTGCTTAACAGAAGGTTTTTACTTGCTGCCATGATGGAGGGATTCATGATTGGCTATATGGATTCATGTTGGGTGTTTTGTATGTATATATTTGTATATATATGTATATGTGTATCTTTATATGTATATATGTATCTATGCATATATGTATATCCTTAAAATGAGGAGCTTTGTGCTCTATTGTAAAGTGTCTTGAGATAACACTTGTTATGAATTGGCGCTATACAAATAAAGATTGATTGATTGATTGATTGAAAGGCTCAGTCGTTCATAAGCAAGGATGGGCTAAGGTTCACCACATTGTGAACATCTGAGTGAGTAAACAGTCCAACCGTTTAAGAACAATGTTTCTCAATGTATAATTGCAAAGAATTGATGGATTTGATCATCTACAGTCCATAATATCATCAAAAGATTCAGAGAATCTGGAGAAATCTCTGCACGTAAGCAGCATGGCTGAAAACCAACATTGAATGCCCGTGACCATTGACCCCTCAGGCAGCACTGCATTAAAAACCAACATTATTGTGTAAAGGATATTACCATGTGGGCTCAGGAACACTTCAGAAAACCACTGTCAGTTAACACAGTTCATCACTACATCTAAAAGTGCAAGTTCAAACTCTACCATGCAAAGACAAAGACATATATCAACAACACCCAGAAACACCGCCGGCTTCTCTGGACCCGAACTCATCTGAGATGGACTGACGCAAAGTGTACTGTGGTCTGCTAAGTCTACATTTCAAATTGCTTTAAGAAATCATGGACGTGGTGTCCTCCAGGCCAAAGAGGAAAAGGACAATCGGATTATCAGGTCAAAGTGTAAAAGCCAGCATCTGTGATGGTATGGGGGTATGTTACTGCCCATGGCATGGCTAACTTGACAATCTGTGAAGGCTCCATTAATGCTGAAAGGTACATACAGGTTTTGGAGCAACATATGCTGCCATGCAAGCCATATCTTTTTCAGGGACCATCCATCCATTCATCCATCTTCTACCGCTTATCCAGGTCCGGGTTGCAGGGGCAGCAATGTCTCAGCGAAGACCAGAGGCCCCTGTCCCTGGCCACTGCCACCAGCTCCTCTGGGGGTATACCAAAGGGTTCCCAGGCCAGCCGAGAAATATAATCTCTCCATCGTGTGCTGAGTCTACCTGGGGGTCTCCTCCCAGATGGGCATGCTTGGAACACCTCCCCAGGGAGGCGTCCGGAAGCATCCTCTCTAGATACTGAACTACCTCATCTGACTCCTCTTACTCCAAGCCTCTCCTGGATGTCTGTTGTCCAAACCCTGTCTCTAAGGCTGAGCCCAGAGACCCAGGAAGCTAATTTCGGCCGCTTGTATTCCTGACCTTGTCTATTCAGTCACAACCCACAGCTTATGACCATAGGTGAGGACTGGAACGTAGACAGACTGGTAAATTGAGAGCCTTGCCTTCTGGCTCAACTCTCTCTTCACTACAATGGACCAGTATAGCATCTATCTGTCAATCTCTTGCTCCATTTTCCCCTCACTCAAAAGCAAGACCCCAAGATACTTAAACTCCTCCACTTGGGGCAGAGACTCTCTCCCGACCTGAAGTGGGCGGTCCACCCTTTTCCAGCTGAGAACCATGGCCTCAGACTTGGAAGTGCTGATCTTCACCCCAGCTGCTTCACACTAAGCTGCAAACCACCACAGTGCGAGCTGCAGGTCAGTGTTTGATGAGGCTAATAGGACCACATCATCTGCAAAAAGCAGAGATGGTATTCTAAGACCCCCGAACCTGACACCCTCCACCACTTGGCTGCGTCTAGAAATCCTGTCCATAAAAGTAATGAACAGAATCGGTGACAAAGGGCAGCCCTGGCAGAGCCCAACCCTGACCAGTAATGAGTTTGACTTACTGTTAACAATACAAACCAAACTCTCGCTCCAGAAATACAGAGATCAAACAGCCCATAAAAATGGGCCATTAACTCCATATTACAGAGCACCCCCGACAAGACACCTTGGGGGACACAGTCAAAAGCCTTCTCCAGATCCACAAAGCAGATGTGGACTGATTGGTCAAACTTTCATGCCAGGACAGTCCTACAACATCCAGAGCCTTGAAGAACTGAGTACCCCCCCCTTACTTCACAGAATGTAACCTGTCAGTTCAATCCTCTGGGTTCTTTTCAAGTAACCTAAAGGGATGTGACACAGCAGATGAGCTACTTTGGGACAGATCATTGATATTATGTATAGTTTCATCCTGTTAGTCACAGAACTGCGAAGAACAAATCTCCAGATTTTTCAGGTCACTATAGCAAAAAGGATACAGAGGATCATCTCAGTAAACTGTGACTGTATGCTTTTTCATTTTGAAATGTATTGGCCAACTACTGTGATGGAAGTTTAGCCACACTAATGGAAGAGGCAGAGTAGGATTTTCATACTGACCACTCTCATGGATACAGTCCAGTTTATTCACCATGGTTAGAGAAAACAGCTTATAGCCTGTTTTTGTTCCCGAAGCCAGAGACCTGCAATACACAAACACATTGAACATCAATAACTGAAGAACTCCACGTCCCCCCTTACATTTTAAATACAAAAACCAGGAAAGGAGTTATAAAATAAAATATAAGTTGACTAGCATTTCTTCTGACTCTTTAGCCTTGTCTTGAAGTTTTTACATCTTTGGGTGGGTTCTTCTGCTGACATGGAGATGCAATGCTTGAGATGGCAATAAGTATCATTCTTCTTAAAGCAAATATTTTCAAATGTGGGAATCAATCAAAAAAAAGTCCACATTTATTCAAAAGCATTTATTCCCACTTCAAAATTTAATTGAAATCTGAGATTCAGGCTGCATGGTGGTGCAGCAGTTAGCGCTGCAGCTACACATCAATAACGTCACCAGTTTGAATCCTGGTTCACCCAGTGGACCTTTTTTGTGAGTAGTTTGTATGTTCTCTCTGTGCATGCCTAACTAAGGTATAGATAAAGGGTATTTTTCAAAGGTGTCTTGCTACTTGTGTGAGAAATATTTATTGAATGTGACTGTTTGTGTTATTTTTTTTATATTTTTCATTCTTCTTTTTCATCAATTCAGTTATTTTCTCATTGGAATAACTGTACAAATCACTTGCATTATTCTTGTGTTATTACTATACAGCCACTTGTTCTGTTTCCGGTTTTGGGGGATGGGGGTTGTTATGTCAAATTTGTATTACAGAGATATGGAAATGTTCACGTTTTCATACATGTGAAAATCAATAAAAATATGTTAAGAAAGACACTTGTAGCCACTAAGATGACAGTAATCTTGGAGCGGAAAGACATATAGGTTTTATTATCTCCAAAATATGTCACATAGTTCAGCAACTGCAGAGTTCCACCTGACAGAGCTGATAAAAGGTTCTTCTACCAACAAAGCAATACTCACACAACTTTTTTTACTCTGAGAGAATAATATTGTTTATTATACTGGCAATAGATTTCTATTTGTGAGGAAGGCAGTAAACACTTCCAGTGCCAAAATATGGCAACAATCCAAATGCTCAAATGTATCATCTCTTGCTGTACGTTTTTCCAGAACATCAACTTTAGAGAAATATGTCAGAATGCTGAACTGAGCAGGAAATTAAAGTTTTTTGGTTTTTATTCCTGTAAGATATATGATTTAAGTCATACAAAAAAACTATTCCATCACCAAAACGATCTATTGTTGACACGTTGGCTAAAGAAACAGTGAGATGCCAACAAGTGTGATTTTTTTTTAAAGCACCACTCACTCAATGTTGATTTAATGGCAAAGAAACATACTTCATTTTTCCTCCCTTCTGTTCCTCCACCTTCTCATATTTATATTTACACAGCAGTGCCTGATCAGCTCTCCTACACCCAGACTTATGGTAAACCTGTTTGAGACATCAGGTCATTTGAACACCAGTTATTTTCATAAGAGCTACACATTCCTGTCCTGTCTAATCCTGTTTCTTCACAGGTGGAGACTTGCACAACAGAAAGAAAAAAAAGCATTTTTCACTGCCCCTGTTGGATACACAGACAAATGAAGCGACCTCCGATATTCTCCACATTTGTAGCACAGAGCCAGTTACTGATAAGACTGGACAGGGTACCATTGTTTAGGGTCTCCAATCCAAAACCACTTTGACAACATCAACATGACATAAATCATCATCAGATTTTCTTTGAGACACTTTTCCAAAGTCACTTTAAAGAACAGCTTTATGTCTGCAAAATGGATAATGTGTGGGGAAGTGTGACTTTTATGTCTAAATTGTGAGTTTTTGTGTTTAAACAGTTTTGAGCTCAAAAAAGGACAAGACAAGACAGAAAAAACACAGGCAGTAATGTTAGTAATAGAAACAATCTAGTGATATAAGATAAGACAGGCTCATAATTTATCAATCTAATTATTGGAGGGAAATCACTTGGGACATTAGCTCCAGGAAGAGTTAAGGGTAGTCCAATAAATGTTCTGAATTCTGTTGACAGCTCTTTGGTGGCACTGTCATAGGTTTTTTATTTTCAAGCATTTGAGCCATCATTGCTTACATACAAGGGTGGATGAAATCTGTTTGGGTGCCATGATGGCAGTCCTGAAATCTTGCATGACTGACAATTAAGCTTGTCAGAGGTGACACTTATTTTGAAGTAATCTTTTTGTTTGTGTTTAATTAGGCTGCTTCTTTGCGTTTCAGTGAGTACATTTCCTTTAGACAAATATCCTTTTTTGGAGTTCTTCAAAAGGATAACACTTTGCAGATTAAGTTCTTGCCACTTGGTCCAGCTAGGGCCCGAGCCCCTTCAGGGCAAAGGCCCTCTTGAAACCCTTACCCCTGATTCACACATACAGCGCCAGCGCCGCGATCAGTCAGCGCGGGCCAATTCACACTGCATCCGTCTCAGGAGCGAGGCGCAGCTCAGCGTACTCATAGCAGCTGGATACACAAGATCACAGGAGAACCACATTTTCCCGCAGGAATCACACCCATGACAACTACTTTCATGATATTTAGTATGTAAAACTCACCTGCCCTCCCAGAGCTTCATTAGTTTCTGTTGAGGATGTGTTGTATCGTATATAATTATAAGGTTTTCCGCCTCCAATATAAACTTTTCCTCATCCATAGTGTCAGATTTCCTCTGGGTCTGACCCGCTGATGACTACTGGCCCTGTGCCAGTGTCGTAGTTTTGATATACGAGGATAATTTTACGATCGACAGTCTGAACATGGTGCTTTATTTTGAAAAGACCGGAAACTCTGATCGTTTTTCATGTCTGATTTCCTGTTTGGAACGATCTGCTCTGCGGAGATTGACGCGTCTCTGCAGCGCACTCCGGCAAGAATAGACTCGCAGCGAAACAGCCGCGAGCAGCCGGTGGTAGCATGCACCGGAAACGGACCGCGGCGCGGGCTGTGTGAATGCACTGATTGACTTGAATGGCGAAATACAGCGCAGTGCGCGGCGCTGACGGACCACGGCGCCGACGCTATATGTGTGAATCAGGGGTTAGGATTATTCATTCATTCTTTCTTTCTTTCTTTCTTTCTTTCTTTCTTTCTTTCTTTCTTTCTTTCCACACATTTTAACCAAAATTGCATGCCTTCTGCTTCAGATAAACTCAAAAGCTACTGAAGCTATGCTATGGGCCTGATTTGGGTGTGCATAACCATCATGCCAAGACCTACAAAAACATCTCTATGACCGTAGTGAATTCTGAACAGGAAGTTCAGAATTTGGAGTTAAAAGTCCTATTTTGACAATTTATAAGGTATGTATTTGATCAAACTTGTCCTAGAGGTTTTTACGGATCATCTTGAATTTTTTAAGATTCAAACATTTAAAACTAGACACATTGATGATTAGGAGTAACCAAAGGATTTTTTTTAACTCAATTGTGGTGGCCACAAAGAACCACCAAAGTGTACAATTATTTTGGAAAAAAATCCAAATCTTAATACCTCTCATATAAAATGTTGGATCTGGACCAAAATGCACACGTTCTGAGTCACAACCTGAGTGCATCTGGATGCTTTCTTTCACCTTCAAGTACATCACCCCTTTCTAACAACAGGAAAATGTTTTACTCTGTGTTTAAAATCTCCTGTTTTTCCAACATATTCTTTTTGATTCTGCTCAGTATTGTCTTTCAGCCCTTCATCATGCATGCAGCTTTAATTTTTTTTGTTCTTCTATACTAGAAATTTAAAGAAATGTGATCAGAGAGGAAAAGCCTCATAGTTTTGGGGAATGCCCTAATGTTGTTGAAACTTGGTAATTGGTAACACTTGGTAACACTGTAAATTCAGTGCCCCAGCTCAGCCACCCCAGTCTTGCTACGCCACTGTCAACTCAACTTCATCAGGTTTTCTTGTTTCATGGATGACTGACAAACCATTTATCTTTATAATACTTGCTCCTGGCTTTGTAGTTTCTGCTCAGCTAAGTCATTAAAAACGCCCTGCTGTAAACCTACTGAGAAATAACATCATGTCTGGTCCGTTTTAGGTAAGTCCTGCTCACTTCGCGCAACTTTAAAACATAGAGATTACACTTAACTTCAGTCGAATATTTAGCACTTGCAAGAGCAGATTTCTGATAGAAAAGAGTGATGTCTTGCTCTGTACTCTGTTTACCTGAACGGCACAGACAAAGCTGACAAAGTGATGGAGCATTTCTGTGTAACCATCCTGTTCAACAACACCGAATGCATCGCTCAAATTTCAGAACAGCTCTTCCTCGATTCATCTGCATTTCATCTGTTTTCTTACGTGGAGTCTTGGTTGAAAGAGACACAGCCAAACCGGAGCCCCAGTCTGTCCGGTCCGCCAGGACCGCCCGCACCCTCTCCGGTCTCCATCCCGATCCCCAGCGACCTCCTGTCCTCCATCCGCCCTGGATTGGAGGCCTGGGACCGGCTGCACCTCCTCGCTCGATGTCGGCGGACGACGGCTCCAATTTGGGAGAAAGGTGTACCGTTTGAGATGTCTGGGCCGGGTAAGTTCTGGACACGAAGTCGGCGGGTATCTCTTCTAAAAATAAATGTAAGTTCAATCTTAGTTGGGTTATTTCAGCGGTCGATTACTAAAATCCCACTGAGGAAAAAGTAGGGAAAAGAGGCAAAACAAGAACAGCTGACAGTGTAACGTCATGTTTTCGTCTCATGTGATTGGTTCCAGAGAACAGGCAAAACGCTGCAGAGTGCGGATTGCCCACTTGTTCACCGATATTGGATTTTAAATGGCAGAAAAGAAAAGAAAAAAAACGTGTGTGTGAAAACTGTCGGATAGGATGGCCTGCCTGGGTAACCGTTCATAGCAATATTCAGGGCGGTCTGTCCAAGCTGTCTTTTGGTGCAGATGGTGCTCACAGCAGAGACAAATAGGCGGATCTTAACCTGGTCCTGTTCCTGTTCCGCCCCTCGGCTCTAGCTCTGCCTTCTTGTTCTTCCTCGGATTCATTTACGACACTGCCACGCCAACTATCGGCTGCTAAACGGTAAAATGACTAGGGGTGCGTCTCAAAGCGCCAAATGTCCATTCTTCCTTCCTCCACTTGCGTCGTTCACTTTTGCCTTAGTCCCTCCCACCAGAGATACATGGGAGAGATGAAGGAAATGAAGAGAGGAGTCGAGGAGTCGAGGAGCTTCGTTTTAAGATTTTTTTTCCAAACTTTATTGACAAGTCAGAAATTACAGTTTGTGAAAATACAAAATAAAGAACAGTACAATGCCAGGGTGTCACATTGATTAAAGGAGTATACAAAAAAATTATGAATTAGAGCATCAAAATATTATATAAAAGGCATAGCTCAGTGGTTTTGATGGCTTTTTTGTGTGATGAATATTGAATTGCTGTGATGTACTGTTTGAGTTCATTCTCAAAGATCAAAAAAGATGGATTATGATTAAAAAAATCTGGATTTGTGTATGTGGTATTTTGCAAGTAGAACAAGCAGGTTGATGACATAATATTGGTCTTTGTTGTTTGCAGGATAGGAGTGGAACCCAAAAAGTACATTTACATATGTAAGAGACACACCAGATAAGATATTCTGGGAGATAAATGTACTGACCTCTTGCCAGAACACACTTGAGGCAGGACAGGACCAGAACAAATGATGAAGATCTTCTTCAGATTGTTTACAAAATGTGCTGTTCACATCAATGTCTTTTTTTATATCAACGTAAAAATAACTTGCAGGGATAAAATCTATGAATCATTTTAAAAGAAACTTCTTTAATCTTATTTATAATCAGGTATTTAGAAGGAAGGCACCAGATTCTTTTCCAGTTCAAGTCTGGAGTGAAGCTATTCCAGTAAGACACTATATTTGGAACAGAGATTATTTCCTTTTGAAATAAAGCACGTATATCACGGTTGTTATTACTCTTCTTAGTAGAAAAACAGATCTGACCAACGGTAGTGACAGCAGGGTCTAATTTCAATAAAGTCAGTTCAGATGTAACAGAGCTTTTAAGTAGCATAATAACACCAGACGGAATAGCGTCAAAAACTACAGCGTATTTCTTTGGTGCTATAGGGATACTGTAGTTATTTAGAAATTCCGAATAAGACATTAAATAACCATTAGTGTTGAGAAGCTGCTTGACTAAATAGATCCCATGGTCAAACCAGTTTTCCAGAAATAAAGATTTCTTTTTGTATAATACATCTCTGTTATTCCAGATGTAGTATCTGTGAAAATTGTGCCTATAAATTAAAGTCCAAGAAAGAAGCATTTGTTTATGGAAATAAGACAGCTTTAAGGGAATCTTTTCAATGTTATAATTGCAAAGTAAAATTAATTTAAGGCCACCAAGTTTCGAAAATAAGAAATTTGGGATAAAATTCCATGTTGAGGATGGTTTTTAAGAAATTGTTTTATCCAATTTATTTTGAAGGTATTATTTAAGGTTGAAAAATCAAGAAAGTTCAGACCGCCGTGTTCATATGAATTCCTCAGAACTGACTTCCTAATATAATGAATCCTATTTCTCCATACAAATTTATATAGCATGTTATCAACAGATTCAGCAGTCTGTTTGTTCACATTAAGAGACAGGGCTGCATAGGTCAAGCGGGAAATGCCCTCAGCTTTGGTTAACAAGATTCTCCCTCTAATCGACAAGTCTCTCTGAAGCCATGAATTAAGCTTTTTCTGTACCTTACCTATAATGGGGTTGAAGTTCAGAGAGCACCTAGTATTTTGGTCTTTGTTAATTGTTATGCCAAGATAGGTAACAGAATCCTTCACAGGAATGTTAGAAATGGAGGATACATTACAATTTTTGAGGGCTAACAGTTCACACTTACTGATGTTTAAGCAGAGCCCAGAGGCATTAGAAAAAGACTTAATTATGTCAATGGCCACTGAAACCTGAGAAGCATCCTTTAAAAATAAAGTGGTATCATCAGCTAGCTGACTAATTATGATTTCTCTTTCAGCTATAGTGATACCTTTCAGGTGGCTGAGTTCAATAAAATCCGAAAGTAGTTGAGTGCAGATCAGGAACAAGTACAGTGAGACTGGCAGCCTTGTCTGACACCGCGCTTTAGATTAAATCTGGGAGATGTGCCTGCATGTAGTTTAATTGAACAGTTAGCATTATTATACATGGCCTTGATGGCTGCACAAAATTAAGGACCAAAACTAAATTTTTTTAAGGCTTGAAACATAAAATCATTTTCAATGGTATCAAAAGCTTTCCTAAAATCTAAGAATAGAATTAATCTGTTATCATTGCAAAGATCAGCATAATGCTTCGTTTTAAGAGAATTGAGACGTCCTGTCCTCGGGAGCATGACATGAAGCGACATGTTTTGGTGATGACGGCATCAGCTGCTCACCTCTGGATCATCTGTCAGTCAGCTCTAACAGCTGTTTGTGTGTCTGCTCATGTGCGCTGTAATAACTCTAATCAAATAAAAACAGTAACAGGGCTTTGTCTGTGTTTTTAACCTGTTTAACAAACACTTTCACATGAAGAAAACCTGACCTCTGTTTATTCTGAGTCCAGTTTAGAAGCACACGGATCACTTTACCGCTGAAATGCGTCATTATTAGATCATTTATTTATATTCAGCCTAGAGCGTATCTGATGGTGAACCCTGAAACTTTTTAATACAATCTAGTTTATGATGTCTGAGGAACACTGGATATTAGTTATTTATTACATCTCAGGGAAAACAGAAATCCTGTTACTCTTTACAAACCTCACAGCTGTTTTTTTCTCTCAGGCTTAAATTCTGTTCATAAAGAGAAAGAGAACCAACAAGAAAAAGAAGGACAGAAATAACTGATCACCAATATTTATTTTCAATCTTTTTTATTGCATTCTGTGAATTATTTTTCTGTTAGATGATGAATTTGACCTGAACAGTTTTATAAACTCAGCAGTGATCCTCTGTTATATTGATTTTTTGACGGCTGTCTTCAGTATTTTGTGCTTTAAACTCACATCAATCTTTTTTAACTCCAGCTCTATGACCTGTTTCAGGATTATCCTCTGGATACTGACTGTTTTCAGCTCTGTCTTTTCGCTCTCTTTAAACTCCGGTGATCAGAAGTTTCAGAGTTTCAAGGCTGAGCTGCTGCAGCGTCCAATCAGTGAGTGTTATCCCATATGGGGGCGTGTCTGTCGGTGAAAAGACTTCCGCAAAGGCAGCTCTCGTGTCTCCTCGATTATCGCTCCTCCGATTAACCTCCTCCCTCCTCTCTCCTCTGACCACAATTAACGCTTTGGGACACCCTTCAATATGGCGCCTCAGAAAGTACTTCCGGTGCCGCAGAGGAGAGTGGAGACTGCGGCTGTTTTCCAAACCGCTCACTACACAAGCAGTGCCTACTGATTTGACTGAAATTCAGTATGAGGCAGTATGCCAAAAGTTGCATAATCTGTAGTATGCCAAAAATTCCCGGATGTCCTACTGATCCGGGAAAATTTTTCAGTATGCATTGGACCAGTCTACCTGGCATACTGTTTCTCACAATGCACGGCGCTAATGCCGTTTCTCTATGGGGTTGGCACCAAGCGGCAACCTCCGGTCTGAAAATATGAGGCAATGCGGAAGTGCTAAAGTCTGCTGTTCCTCGAGTGTCCACTTGAGGCTGGCTCCGGAAGTACCAGAATTCACAAACACACCAAGCCAAAAAAAGCCATTTTCACGGCCAAAATAAGCACATTTACAGCCTGGTCCAAAGAATGTCTCCCGTCTGAATCACTAATTTTACTAACGGCACGTACTGTACGGGGGGTGAATTATTTTCTAATTCTGCAGTATCCACAATAATAAGTTTGCCAGTTCGTCCAATCAGAGACACAGCTCAGATCAAGTGACTGTGGAGCGTCCTATAGTTGTTACTGTGGAGACTCACAGCACGCCTCATTTCCAATATGGCCACGCCGGCCGTTTTGCTTCAAAAGTCCGTTTCAGAAACAGATGGGTGATGTCGCAGAGACTACGTCCATTAATTATACAGACTATGGTTGGCACTAAGGTTTAGGGGAATTACCGCCACCTCCTGGAATGAGTCGAAATAACAACCACAACACAACACTTAAATGGTCCTTGAAAAAGAAGTGCAGTTGATGCGAAAGAAAAGCTGTTAAAACTTCACTTCTTGTCTCAAAAGAGGCGTTTACTTCTACAGATTTATTAATAATTATATTGAAGTCATTTTTACCTGCTTTACTTTTACTTAAAAGAACTCTTTGCTAAAATATAATAACTATTCTCTTCCCTAGCTCAATAATATTTTTTTACATTTATATTTACTTATGAATTTAAACATTTAAAAAAATCCATCAGCTGTAGTTTCATTTTCCTAAACTGAAAACCAGAGTAGCATAATACAAAACAGACCCAACAGAGAAGTCAACATACATATTACATTCAAAAGTAGTAGGTAGCATGCGGTGCCTACTACATACTAAATTCACATGTAGTATGTAGTAGGTGATTTGGAAAACAGCCTGCATTTTGGCTCTTTGAGATGCACCCAATAAACGCTTTGGGACACCCTTCAACATGGCGCCTAAAAATAAATAAAGAAATAAATAAATGAATAAATAAATGAATAAATAAATAAATAAATAAATAAATGAATATATATATATATATATATATATATATATATATATATATATATGTATATATATATATATATATATATATATATATATATATATATCCAGAGATGAGCTATATATATATATATATATATATATATATATATATATATATATATATATATATATATATATATATATATATATATATATATCCAGAGATGAGCTCTGCCCTAAACGTCTATGCTGTAATAAAGTCAAACTGAGTGATCAGAGTGTTGTCCTTTTATGTCTGATTAATTAATTTTGGATAATCTCACAAATCACGTATTAACAGAATCAGCAGTTCTCTGCCATCATTCTTTCCTGGATTTTGCTGCAGAATCAGTGTTTCTTTTGTCCTGATGATGTCTTTGAATTCATGGTCTGTTTGAAGAATAACTGTCTGCGCCTCCATAGGAAGGCTGCTCCGCAGGGTTTCTCCTGTTTCTCCATGTTTGTGATTGGTCAGACGCTGAAGACTCCACCTATTTAATGTGAGCGCCCACTGATCAAGACTGGGAGACCCTGAATTGACTCAGTGAGTTAATATCCAGCTTCATAGTACCACTTACAGGGACTGTGAATGTCTCGTTAAGGCAACCCAGGTAACAGAGAGAGATTCCGGAAGTGTTAATTCAGCTTTGTATTACAGGCCTCAGGTCCCACTTCGACAATCACACAAGGATGGAGGGGGAACAGAGAGAGAGAGAGAGAGAGAGAGAGAGAGAGAGAGAGAGAGAGAGAGAGAGAAACACGCCTGCTAAGGAGCAGCAGAGGACATATAAGATAAGACTTTACTGATCCTCAGGGGGGAAATTCTTTTGTTGCAGCATACAAGTGAACATTAGAAGAACAGTGCAGTGAAATACAGTGCAAAGTACAATATGCTAGCTAATAATATGATAAATAAAATAAAAATACATTGGAATAAACTGGAGAAGACTACAAATTAACAAATTAGCAAGATAACTAACATTGCTTCACATGACTTTATGCTATTTACACATAAATCATAGATTTTTGCTGTTATTTACATTTTTTTTCAACATTTCATTGTTAAAACAGTCTAAAGACTTCTTCAGTTCTTCTTTGCTCCTTCTTTTCATTCGGCTTTCTCATTTTTTAACACCTTTATTCTTACTTCTTTGTCATTACTTCCTTGTTCCTTTTCTACTTCTTCTTCACTAGTTCTTTTTCTTCATCACCCCTTCTCGCTCACTCCTTTCTTCATCACTCTTTCTTTACTTCTTTTTCCTAAACTTCTCCTTCACTCTTTCTTCCTCACTGCTTCTTCACTCTTTTCCCCACTATTTCTTTCTCACTTCTTTTACACTCCATCTTCCTCTTCACTTTTTTACTCACTCTCTTTTTCAATCTGTCTACCTCACTTCCTGGTCTTCTTCACTGCTACTTCTTCACTCTTTCTTGCTCACTTTTTTCACATTTCCATGGTATGCTTTTTCTTACTCCTTTCAGCAATTTTATTTCACATTTTCCCACATTTTTAGCTTTTTTTTCACTATTTCAAGTCTTCAGCATCAGCATTTCAACCCATTTGCTGCAAGGAAATGCAACTTCTCGAGGCGACTGTGGTAGAGTTGTCGCCTCTCAATCGGAAGGTCGAGGGTTCGATTCCCAGCTCCAGCAGTCTCATGTCGAAGTTTCCTTGAGCAAGACACTGAACCCCAAATTGCTCCCACTATTGTTCAGTGGTGTGTGAATGAGCATGGCTGGATTGTTGTTGTAGATTGTTCTGCCATCAGTGTGTGAATGTGGTGTGGATGGGTGAATGACACCAGCAGTGTAAAGCGCTTTGAGTGGTCAGACAGACTAGAAAAGCGCTATATAAGTACTGGTTCACTCTAGTTACATGCTAAAATCATACACAATACACATACAGTGCTAAATGGGCTGGTTTGAGAAATTCATAAAAAACTACATTCAAATTGTTTTCAGCAAAGTGCACCATATTCTTGTTCAGCATGTCCCCAATTACCTCTATGGTTATTTTCAAGTTTTTTCACTGCACCATTTTCAATTAGTTACATGCTGAAGTCATTCACAATACACACAAATTGGTATATGGGCTAGTTTCAAAAATTCATTTAAAATTAAACTCAAATTGTTTTCAGCAAATTGCACCATATTATTGATCAGTATATGTCCTCAGGAACCACTGTAGTAATTTTCAAGTGATTTCACTTGACCATTTTTAATAATTACATGCTAAAATCATACACAATACACACAAATTGTTATAAGGGCTGATTTTGAAAATTCATTTAAAATTAAACTCAAATTGTTCTCAGCAAACTGCATCGTTTTCTTGTTCAGCATGTCCTTTGGTAACACTGGGGTAATTTTCAATTTATTTCACTGTACCATTTTTTAATAATTACATGCTAAAATCATACACAATACACACAAATTGGTATAAGGGTTGATTTAAAAAAAAAAAATCATTAAAAATTAAATTAAAATTGTTTTCAGCAAACTGCATCATTTTCTTGTTCAGCATGTCCCCAGGTACCACTGTGATATTTTCCAAGTTATTTCACTGTACCATTTTCAATTATTTACATATATTCTTGTACCATATTCTTGTTCAGCATGTCCCCAGGTACCACTGGTAATTTTCAAGTTATTCTTGAAACTTGAAAGTTACCACAGTGGCACCTGGGGACATGCTGATCAAGAAAACGATGCAGTTTGCTGAAAACAATTTGAGTTTAATTTTTAATGAATTTTCAAAATCAGCCCATATAGCAATGTATGTGTATTGTGTACGATTTTATGTAATTATTAAAAAAATGGTACAGTGAAATAAATTGAAAATTACCACAGTGGTACCAAAGGACATGCTGAACAGAAAATCTTGGAGCTTGAAGGGGGAATATCCATTTTATACCAGATATCTGTTCCCAAAGACTTAAATACCTCTTGTACAACTTTTCACATTCCGCTCATCATCAGCAGCAGAGGGGGGCGTTTGCATAAAACCTCTTACAACTCTATCACTAACTTAAATAATCTCATTTTTTCCCCTAAGGCTCATTCATCACAAAATCATGCAGTTGATCAGCCCCCAATTAAAATAAATATGGCCCTTTGAAACGTCTGCTCTCTGCAGAGCAAGTCTTTTATTGTCAATGACCTGATTTTAGACCACAAACTTGATTGTTTATTTTTAACTGAAACATGGCTGGGTGCAGATGCACCAGTTGTTCTCAATGAGGCCTCCCCGTCTACTTTTAACTTTGCATTTTCTGTTAGAAGTGGTAGAAGAGGAGGTGGTACAGCAGCTACAACTTCAAAGACTCTGGCCACCAAACCCATTTTATTCAATCAGTACGAAACTTTTGAACACAGCGTGATTGTCTTTAGCAGTCCTCAAATCTTATGTTACAATATACAGACCACCTGAGAGATGTGCTGCTTTCATCAATGAATTCGCTGAATTTTTATCAATCATCCACAACTCCTACAATATGATTGTTTTAACCGACTTACAACAGGGGGCACACTCTGGACCTGGTCATCACTTATGGCCTGTCCACCAGTGTGTCCTCTGTCATTGACCTGGCTGTCTCTGACCACTACTGTCTGTTTTAACATCACCGGTTTTATCCAGTGGGAGACCTCTGTGAGAACTGTGAGGAAACGTCATCTGACCCCTGAAGTGGCTGCAAATTTTATTGATATTTTAGAAAAAATAGTCCTCCAATTGTTTAACCTGCCTTTTGTGATTTTATTACAGACAATTTTAACAGCAGACTACAGTCAGCCCTCAAAATGGTTGCACCACTTAAAACAAGAAATATACAATTTAAAGCCATCCCTCCATGGAGAAATGAAGAGCTCAAAAAACTCAAAAGGCAGTGCAGAGTGGCAGAACGCAGATGGAGAAAAAACAGTAGGCTACAACAATAAACCATCAATTATTCAGCAACTAGCAAAGAATATACAACAACGCCATACGAAATGCAAGGAACAATTACTTTTCCAAAATAATCATCAACCACAAAAATAACCCCAAAGTTCTCTTCTCAACCATCGACAACATTCTAAACCTTGATTTTAGTAAGTATCCTTTTACTCCCACTGACTCCCTCTGTGAACAACTTGCAGACCACTTCATGGGGAAGATAAACAAAATCAGATGTGATATTTCATCAAGTCGAACTACAACTTTTAACACATCTGAGTGTTTGTCTTTACCTGAGGACACACTGGATAGTTTTGTCCTGGTTAATGCTGAGATGCTTGACAAGGTTTTTTCCTCAGTGAGGCCCACCACATGTCTTTTAGATCCTATTCCAACTTCATTTTATTAAGTCATTTTATTTTATTTTTTGTTTTTACCTAACTAAATGAATTTTTAGTTAATCACAATCTTTTTGAAAAAATTCAGTCTGGTGTTATGGTGAATCACAGCACAGAGACCGCCCTGGTAAAGATCTTAAATAATCTTAGATTAAACTATGATGCACTAAAGGTGACAGTGTTGGTTCTGCTGGATCTTAGTGCTGCTTTTGATACAGTAGACCACACTATTCTCCTTTCTTGCCTAAAACACCTTGGCCTCTCAGGTGCTGTTTACTCATGGTTCATCTCCTACTTCACAGACAGGACATTCATGGTAAGTGTAGCCACATGCTCCTCCAAAGTCCATATAATCTCTTGTGGTGTGCCTCAGGGTTCCATTTTAGGCCCTTTGCTTTTTAACCTGTACATGCTCCCTCTTGGTGGTGTCATCAGGAGACATGGAATCAATTACCACAGTTATGCTGATGATACGCAGCTCTACATCTCCATGTCTCCTGATGACAGCAGGCCAATGGATGCTCTTTTTAGCTGCACTCTGGATATCAAATCCTGGATGGCCGATAACTTTCTCCAGCTTAACCAGGACAAAACTGAGGTTTTAGTCATCGGTCCTAAGGCCCAGAGAGAGAAACTTTTACCCAAACTCACTTTTTGTGACTCCATCACAACAAGTGAAAAACCTGGGCATCATTTTTGACTCTGAGTTTACTTTTATCCCGCACATGAAGAACATAACAAAAACAGGTTTTATCACCTAAAGAACATAGCCATTCTCTCTCGGGCCAATGTGTGTGTGTGTGTGTGTGTGTGTGTGAGGGCCGTGGGCGGGGGCTGTATGGTTGTGTGGGGTAAGGGTAGTTGGGTGGGAGGGCGTTTGGGTGGATTATTGTTTTTAATGGTCTGTAAGCACTTTGCATTACATCTCTTTGTATGAGAAGCGCTTTATAAATAAAGTTTGATTAATTGATTGATTGATCAACTGTTGTTTTCTCTGCCTTCATGTAATGAACAACATTCATTCATTCATTTTCTATACTACTTCTCCTGTTCAGGGTCGTGTGTGGCTGGAGGCTATCCCAATTGACTTTGGGTGAAAGGTGGGTACACCCTGGACTGGTTGACAATCAATCACAGGGCTGACACACAGAGACAGACAACCTTTCACACTCACACTCACACCTATGGGCAATTTACAAGCTTTATGCTCTCTTGTGAAGTGTCTTGAGATAACCCTTGTTATGAATTGGCGCTATATAAATAAAGATTGATTGATTGATTGACTGTGCAAACTGGGATTCAAACCAGCGACCAGGCAACAGCACTAACTGCTGAGCCACCGTGCAGCAACTTTTAAATGGACAACTTTTAAATGAAATACCAATATTGCAAACGGGGATTCAAACCAGCAACTAGGCAACAGCACTAACTGCTGAGCCACCGTGCAGCAACTTTTAAATGGACAACTTTTAAATTAGGGATTGGTATTGGTAAGCTTTTATTGATACCAGTGCCCTTGTTGATTCTGCTTCTTGATCCGATTCTTTATCATTTCCCATATCTTCCTCCTGTGAAGTTTCTGTGTATTAAAAGTAGGTTTTACAGGTTTTCTGTCAACATTTCGTTGAGTTTATAAGTAAATACACCTCAGATTTTTGTTTATTTTGTTGTTTTCTTGCTGTTAAAACCTGGTCATAGAGTGACTGACAGCTAAGCTAACATCATCAGCTTTGTGGTCTCCATGGCGATGTTAACAGAAGGTTCAACCGGAAGAGCAAAACTGACAACCGCTATGAACCATGGGAAGTCAGGAATAAGGTGATTACATCTCCCTAAGCACCAAAAATGATACAGAAAACATTGTGCTAGCTTGATGCTAATGTAAATGGAAAATTACATTGACGCACTTGCAGTTAGCATACATTGATACAACTTTGTACTTCAAACAGAATTTCACCTTTCATCACAGAAACAACATCCTGATCACTTTATGTAAACATTGATTAAATTACAAATGACAAAAAACGTACAGGAAAATGTTTTTCCAATGGAAGATAAAAACAGGGCAAGATCAAGATTCCAAACAACTCAAAGCATTGTCACTAGATGTCCCACTTCAGTCTATGTCAGTAACTAAACCATACAATTTTACTGATATTTTTTCAAGATTTTAAAGAATATCAATAGATTTTGGGCAGGTTAGTTTCTTGAGTCTAGATAAAAGTGATAGAAGAATTAGAGGAGTATGAAAGAAGTAAAAGCTTAACCTAAGAAAATTAATATACAGTAATTCAGCTCAACAGTAGAGTAGATTTTCTATCTTGCCTTAAACGTCCAAACACTTCAAATGCAAAGGATGCAGCCAGAGGAAGGAGTAGTGCCATTATTTATTTCAATGAGATGCCAAAGCAGAACCACAGCAAAGACAGCAGGTGATGCAGGTGCCACTGACTTGTTCTCAGTGGCACCTACCATCTCAAAGGGCCACTGGACCACAGCGAGCATCGAAACATCCACCTCCCACTCATCAAAAGATAAGTTAAGCCTTAGCTTCTTCATTCCTCCTTCTCTCACCATCATGTGCTTCAGTCTCTTTTTATCCTCATCAATTTTCCTGTTTTTGTTTGAGCTTTTCAACAGGTGTATGGGTTAAGTCTGGGTGATCTGATTTGACCAAATAAAACATAACCAAAATGAAACACACACGCACACACACACACACACACACACACACACACACACACACACACACACACACACACACACACAAAAGCATAATAAAACTTAAATATATAGTTTGACATTAAAATGCTCACTTCTTAATTCAAAGAGAAATTAAATCAATGAAAAAAGATCTTTATTTTCACATTTTAACTATTTTTGAGTGATAAAAGCTCTTTTTACACTCTATAGCTTTTACACTTTAAGCACAGTGAGTCATATAAGATTAGAATTAACTGTTTCTCACCAAACTAATTCAAGACTTGTTTAGTGGTGAAAGAAACATGAAACATAAACACAGAAATCAGTTTGATTTAAAGCACATTTGCAGATTTATCTTAGTTACACAAAGTAAACAATAAATTCCACATGTATGCATAAAGGTTCAGTGTCAGTGTATTCCACAGAAGAGTGGTTTGTGGTGTGTTCTTTGACCATCTGAGTGACACCTCATGGACTGCCAGATAGTGGCCTCCTAATGCTGAAAAACACAAGAACATGTTATAAATGATTCTTAAAGACTGTACTAACAATGTTTTGAAAAAAAGATATCCCTAAATGTTGAAATTTCTTCAATGAATTGACTTTGTTGGTTTTGGTTCTGAATTGGTTTTGTTGTGTATACTATAGATCTATTGTTTTGTTTTGTTTAACACCATTTAATTTTCCCTAGGGCCACGTACAAATAAGATAAGATAAAATAATACTTTATTGTCCGATTACTCAAAAATCCCTAAATCACAAGTATGGCAGCTAGTGTTATCTATCCATTAACATCCGTAACAGGTTTACATCTAAGATATCTGAATCAAAATACAGTTAAAGGCCCTGTGAGGATGTGATAAGTTGAAATAGTCTCCCTGTCTGGTCATAATCCACAATTTAAATTAGATAACGTTGCCAAAAAAGGAAATTTCTGAATGCTATTTCTTAGTATACAAGGCCAACACGACCACTAAATACATTTACGGAAAGTAAATCAAAAGTCCCTACAACAACGCTACATTAGGTGCCATAGTTTAACAGTGAGAAGCAAGATCTGTCCTTATCCCTAATGAAAACAATATCTTGGTTTTTTTTGTAGTAATGGTGGAATTGGAGATGGACTGGCAAAAAGGACTGAGGGACAGAAAAAAGCTAAATGGAAGAGTGATAGAGCACAGGCTGAAGGCTAAAACTTGGATCCTTACAATAGTACGTGAGGTGATGGTGCTCTTTGAAAACAGAGTGTATTCGGAAAACACTATGGATTCGAGATAATCCTTGCAGTGCCTTTCAGTAATAACCATTATGATTATGTGGCTAAATACCAGCTCACTTATGTACCTTAAAATCCCAGATCACCATGGCTCCATCCAGACCCACACTGCTGTATTTCTCCACTTTAGTTTTCTCACCAGATACAACACACAGCTGCCTACAGGGAATAACACAATACATGTATGAAACCACAATGTTTAAATTGTCTCTATGATAATAACATCACCAGAGTGACAATGTCCATGTCCCAGATACAGCACCACCAAAAAAATAGTCCAGATATATCTACTAGAGGGACTAAGGCAGTATGTTTCCATAACCAAGTTAAAACATTTCATGACTTTCCAAATAAAGTAAACATTGTTGATTCCAGATTTGGATTTGGCCGTTTTTAAAAGACAGCTAAGTATAAGATGCTGCATTGCACATTAAAAGAACATCAAAATTATCTTTTTGGTAATCAGATTACATCAGATTCTGCTAGAAAGTTTTGTTATCTCTTCTTTTGCTTTTTCAGTACTAACTCTAACCTAAAAAGTCCAACTTTTTGAGTCTCTGACCAAACTTTTCACCATGACAGCAGAATATTACTGAGGCATGGGGGGACAGAGAGTAGGATGGCATGCAAGAAGCAAATCGGGGATTTGGGTCTCATCCTCTTCACAACCAAGTTTTACATGGTTCCTTCAAACAAAACAATGTTCAAAACAACACATATTTTATTTGACCTCTTAAAAGTAGCATTTTGATGTCTTTTTCAGACAAACTGTCCTTACGTAATGCTGTTCTGGTGAATGGTGTCAAGCTCATTGCTGTCATCCTCAGTGGCCTTCTTGTCCAGGTTGCGGAAGTGTTGCATGGCTGACATGCTGACCTTTGAGGTCTGCTTTGGGATGTCCAGTTTTTTCACAAACTCCAGTGAACCCGGACCCTTATAAGTGAACTGATATGGGCAACAGTCATGGCCCTGATTGAAAGAGAATGAGGAACAAAGAATTATGTAGAAAATGCTGTACGAAATAAGTGTGAATTGATAGATTTCCTAAAATGAGTATAAACAATGTTTAGAAGAATTGTGAACCTTCAATTTAGTGTGCATGAGGGCTAAAATGTTGAAAAATTGAGACAACGAGGGAATCAAGCAAACATGACATATGACCATACAAAATGTGTAAAAAAATGGTCAATGTTTTATTAATGGCTTCTCTATGGAAACAGTTATTTTACCTGACTAAAACTATATAAAGTTTATAGAAACTATAAATGAAATCTGTGAGAGAAAAATGGAGGTAGAACTTGTAAAAGATAAACATACTATCAAAAACTTGGACGTGGACATTTTATATCTCTAATACTTCTTTTACTTGCCACAACAATCAATTTACCCCAGTAGAAGGCAGGAGAAAAAAAAAATCAAACTGTAAAAATGCAAAATGACTAATATTTCCATCTTACAGTTTATCACTGCAGAAGACACTTCATTAAAGCTTATAATCAAGTATTCTACTTAAATTAGAGAAATAAGTAAACATTTTTTTCATCTTAAGAGCTTAACATGCTTGAAGTTGCTAGGCACATATTTAAACACACCCTTACACACACAAACAGAGGGATAGTTACCGCTGCAACAATCTCAGAGGGGCTGACATAGAGCACAGTCAGCAATGGAAGGTAGTCAGTGGTCAGCTGGGTCACTCTGGATGGACAGAGGTTAGAAAGTTGTTTGTAAATAATTGGTTGGAAGGGAACCATAGTGTCAAACTATGAGCTGGAGTATATATAAGACAAAGATATATATAAAAAAGAGTATAAGTGAAAATGTTTGAGCCCTCAGGAGTTGCTAAAAGCTTGGATACCATACTTTTTTTATTCTTTATTTGTCTAACCATTTTCTACAATTCTACAATTTCATTTAGCAGACGCTTTTTTCCAAAGCGACGTACAACACAAGCAAGAATTTTGACAAGAAGGAGAAACCTTATTAAGTGCGAATAAATGCTTCAGGTTGGATTTGTCACAGGTACTCTGTCACCAAGTGCCCACTTAACCCCCCCCCCCCCCCCTTTTTTTTTTTTTTTTTTTTTTTTTTTTTTGTGTTCTATCTAAATATCAGCCATAACTAGAATTCAACATTCAGGAGAAATCAATATTCAGTGCTTTCGTTTGTTAAGAGCTCAGTCCGAGACTTTCTGATCTGACCCCTGAGGACAAAGAGGAGAAGGGTCAGATTAAGTGCCAAAGTGTTCCCTGAACAAGTGAGTCTTCAGACCTCTCTTAAAAGTAGAAGGGGACTCTGTGGATCTTAATGAGTTGGGTAATTCATTCCACCATTTTGGTACAACAGAGGAGAAGAGTCTGGCTAGTGATTTAGAGCCATGCTGGGCTGGGAGCACCAGGCGTCTCTCACAGGCAGAGCGTAGCGGGCGGGAAGGAGTGTAGACCTGGATGAGGGACTCCAGGTAGGAAGCAGCCGATTTTGTCACTGTTTTGTGAGCCAGAAGAAGAGCTTTGAATTTAATTCAAGCTGCCACTGGGAGCCAGTGAAGAGAGATTAACAGCTGGGTGACGTGTGCTGTTTGGGGCTGGTTAAAGACCAGACGTGCTGCTGCATTCTGGATCATCTGCAGAGGTTTGAATGTAGACACAGGGAGGCCTGCTAGCAGTGAGTTGCAGTAGCCAATGCGTGAAATCACAAGAGCAGTGGCGGTTTGTCAATAGGGGGCGCTGGGGCGCCGCCCCCTCTACAATTCATCAGAGAAAGTCTACTAAAATGCAACATAGTTTGTCAATAAATTATTTAAAAAAAAATAATGATAATAAAACTTCTATTTTTACTACACAGTTAAAGTCTGTCAGCAAGACCTGTCCCCGTTCAATAAAGAGAGGTTTAAAATATATTACGTACGTTCTATAGTACTATACGTTGTGAATATAGAGGTTACGTTCAACGGGGCGCCGGCCAAATGGGTGTCTATGGGTTTTCTCTTACGTTCGCTTTTCCCGTGACCTGAGGCGTCTTTTTAATTGGCCGCCTCAACTTTTACTGCGGGGCGCAGAGAAGTGCGCCCTGCAGCGAATAAGCATTATTCTGGTGTTTATTTTCCTCATGTGACTGGACAACGAGCGCTGTCAATCATATCGACACGTCATCGCAGCAGATTTCTTCACGCGCATCCTCCTCCTATTTTTTCTTTACCACCAGTTTTGGAAATGGCAGCTTCACATGGATCCGCGGAAAACTCGGTTATTTCACTACAGAATAACCCGTTCTCAAGAGGGTAAGGGAGCTTGGACCTGACCAACCCGACATAAAAATACAGCAGCAAGCTAGCGATCGCGGCCGAGCGTACACCCGGGGCTTCTCGCGCTCTTGCTACAAGCGGAGCTGGTTGACGGGCTGCTCCGTAAGTAATGCGCTTTACTGCTTCCCATGTTTACTCTTTGAAACTGTTGGCACCGATAAGCTGTGGACAACGGCGGGAGTACGAGACCTGTTGAATTTCAGAGACTGTGTTAAATTTTGTGGAGCCTTTGAGATAGCTTTATTAGCCCATGATGAGAGGGAGACGTCCGACAATCCCGGTATTTTTCGTGGCTTGGTGGATTTTTGTTGCCTCTCTGGATGGGGTGTTGAAAGACCACCTGGAAAATGCCACGGTGTTTAAGGGGACCTCAAAAACTGTGCAAAACGAGTTGTTGGACTGTATGCTCTGTTGTTAATGAGCAAATCATTAAAGAAGTACAGAACAGCGATTTTTTTTATCAATCCAGGCTGATGAAACCATGGATATTGCCACTCAATCACAACTTGTGCTTGTGCTGCGCTACATTGACCCAAAAAACAACCTGCAGGAAAGATTTTTTGAGTTCATCCCCCATGCAGTCAGCTACAGCTGAGACCATCTCCACATCACTGAAAGAGCATCTTGCTGCCATTCTTCCTGAAGATCAGAAAAGTAAGCTGATTTGTCTGTTCTTAGAATGGTGACATAAATTACAGCTTTATTTTGTGGGGGCAGGTTAAGCTATGGCTGTTTGATTTCTTTTTTTTTTTTCAATAAATACTGATGTTAACTTGTGATATTAAAATGTGTTTAACACTGTACTTGTGTGCCTCTCTCTGTAGATCATTGACACCATATTGGGACACACCAGGGATCGATTCTCCTTCACCAACCATCTTGTCAGTGCCACTTTGCTGCAGGGTGACAGGTTTACACAGTACCACACAAGATTTCCTGAAGATGCCCTCAGCAGCACCTTGAAGGCCTATCCAATGCTGAGTGGAAGCAAGCTGAAGACAGAGCTCAGCCTCATTTACAGCAAGGATGAGTTCAAGGCCTGCTGTGGTGCTCTAGACCTTTTCCATTTGTTTATGGAAAATAACCTTGGAGAGGTATTTTCTGAGACTGTCACACTGCTCAAGATACTCATCACCACACCCATGACCACAGCAGAGGCTGAAAGGTGCTTCTCCACCTTGAAAAGAATTAAAACGTTCCTCAGAAACACCATGAACCAGGACAGGTTTAATGCACTTGCCATGCTGTCGATGGAAAAGAGACTGGTGACAGATATAACAGACTTTAATCAGAGGGTCATTGAAAAATTTGCAGCACAGAAGGAAAGAAGGGCAAAATTTCTGTTTAAATAGTGCTTCTGAATTGTACTGAGCAACAATAATAAAGGTTTTATTGCGAATTTGATTTGTCTTAAGTATTTTTTTTTTAAATTTTCACTCACTCCAAATCTGCGCCCCCCTTAAAATTTTTATCACCAGCCGCCACTGCACAAGAGCCTGTACCAGGAGCTGTGTGGCCTGTTGTGTCAGGTAGGGTCTGATCCTCCTGATGTTATAGAGGACATATCGACAGGACCGAGCAATCGAGGCCACATGAACCTTAAAGGTCAGCTGGTCATCAATCATGACACCCAGATTTCTGGCAGAGTTTGTGGGCACAAGTTGATTTGTTTCAAGCATGACGCTGATGTGTGGTTGAACAGAGGGACAGGCTGGAAGGACAATGAGCTCAGTTTTGGACAGATTTAGTTGAAGGTGCCGTTCCTTCATCCAATTGGAGATATCAGCCAGACACGCTGATATCCGAGCTGAGACAGTTGTGTCATTGGGTGGAAAAGACATGAAAAGCTGAATGTCGTCAGCATAGCAGTGGTAAGAGAAGCCATGTGAGCGGATCACTGCACCAAGTGAGGTGGTGTATAAGGAGAAGAGGAGGGGACCAAGCACTGACCCTTGGGGTACCCCAGTCAATAAGCCATGTGATTCAGACACTTCACCTCGCCATGACACTCTGAAGGATCGACCTGTGAGGTAGGACTTGAACCAAGACAGGACAGATCCCGAGATGCCAAGCTCAGAGAGTGTAGAGAGGAGAATTTGATGGTTCACGGTGTCAAAAGCAGCAGACAGGTCCAGTAGTAAAAGGACAGAGGACCGACCAGCAGCTCGAGCCAGTCGCAGTGATTCTGTGACTGACAGGAGTGCGGTCTCGGTGGAGTGGTCACGCCTGAAACCAGATTGATAGGCGTCAATCAGGTTGTTCTCTTGCAGATGTTGCGAGACTTGGTTGAAGACTGTGCGCTCAAGTATTTTGGATAAGAATGGCAGAAGTGAGACTGGTCTGTAATTTTCAACCTGGGCTGGGCTGAGATTAGGTTTACTCACTTTTGTCAGGATGGAAGACATTTTCACCAAAATATGCTTTTAACACAATATTTCCTGCTTAAAGGAGATATTTTATTTCCATTTAAGCTGAATATTAATATTGAATTTGTTGAGGGACTGCATGATAGCGAAACTGTTAACGCTGCAGCCTCACAGCAAGAAGGATCCCAGTTTGGGCAAGGTGTGCCTTTCTGTGCGGAGTTTGCATGTTTTCCCCATGCATGCGTGGGTTCTCTCTGGGTACTCTGGCTTCCTCCCACAGTCCAAAAACATGCTTATCAGGTTAATTGGTTAAAATTGCCCATAGGTGTGTGTGAGCATGAAAGGATATCTGTCTCTGTGTGTTAGCCCTGTGATTGGCTGGAGATCAGTCCAGGGTGTACCCCACCTCACACCTTAAGACAGCTGGGATAGGCTGATGAATAAATGAATTTGTTGAATTTGTTTGAAAACAGTACTCACTCCTTCCCCTGGGTGGCATCTGCCACAGCAATGCTGCTGTTATGGGCAACCCAGGCCAGCTGGTCTCCACTAGGGGAGAAGGAGACGCTGTGGACCCAGCCTCCACTGTCCTTATGCTCCAGCAGTACCTCTCCAAAAGGCATTTTGGCCCCCCAGGCAGTTGGTCCAGGCTTGTCCTCAATATCCTTAATGTAGGCTGAGAAAACCCTGAGAAACCATGAAGATCTTTTAAGTTTTGTGACCATAATAACACTGGGTTGCTTGTCATACAACTGCTTTGATATTTGAAGGATAAAGTTTCCTCCTTTTATTGTGATTTCCCTACCTGCAGTTAAAGTCTGCAGACCCAGCCGCCAGCAAGATATTGTTGGGATGCCAGTCCAAGCTTAGGACCGTGGAGCGTACGGACTTTTTTATGTGCTTACTCAGCCACCTGTAAGGAGGGTGGAGGGAAAGAACAAAACAAAACAAAACTACATTTGAGTATCCATACATAAAATATAAATCCTGGCCCCTTAATGTGTTAAGGACAGGGGTGCTGTGCTTTCTTTTAAACTGTCCTTCTGATATACCCTCCCCCACTAATGGCTTAACTGGATTTACTGCTCAAAATATCCATATTTTTCCCTCACACTGGTGTTTTAGAAAACCCTTATTTCAGCCTCTATATGAAATGGTTTATTTTCGCTGCTGGCTCCCCACGCAATAAACCTCCTTCCTTCTGATTGGCCAGCCCTCTAGAGGCCTATCATGGGCAGAGCTATTAGCCGACCTTGGTACTGAGGCCTGCCCTTTAAACACCTCATGATCTCTTTGGGAGATCCTTATGTCAGTACCTCATCATTTCAGCAAGTCTCATGAAGATCTTGTGCTATTTCTGAAGGTGACTGTTTTGACAGTCTGTTTTTACAGACGGAATCATAACTTTCTACAACGTACAGTGCTGCTTGAAAGTTTGTGAACCCCTTGAACAGATTAGATGTTTCTGTTGTTTTGCCATGGTTTTCTTATTCTATCATCACAACATTTTATAAATGAAATGTCAGATTTATGTTTATCAATTGTATATACTTTTTTAGAGGGACTTGTATACATACCCAAAAAACTTCATAAAACATAGAATTGGTGTATATGAAAAAGTAAATAAACCCCCAGCTGCACTGGTAGTCATGCAGGTAAAGGACTCAGGTCAAACACAATTGGGTGCTTAATTAACCAATTAAGCAGACCAATGGCATATCACATACCCACATATCACCTCCAGAGAGTTGCAGACCTGCTTGGTAGCATCTGGGACAAATGTGTATGTGTCTACAATCAGAAGAAAATAGAATAGCCATGCCATTCATAGGAGGGTTGCCAGAAGGAAGCCTCTGCTCTCAAAAAAGAACAAAGCTGCCCGTTTCAACTTTGCCAGAGAGCACTTGGACAAACTGGCCTTCTGGAAGTCCATCCTCTGGACAGATGAGTCCAAAGTAGAATTATTTGGTCACAATCAAAACGACCATATTTGGAGAAAAGTCAACACTGCATTTCAAGAGAAGAACCTCCTCCCAGCAGTGAAGCATGGGGGTAGAAATGTAAAGGTCTGGGGCTGCTTTTCTTCTGGACCTGGACGACTCCACATTATCCAGGGAACCATGAATTCTCAGGCCTATCAAGAAATTCTTGACCAGAATCTCCTGCCATCAGTCAGAGAGAAGCTGGAACGAAAATGGATCCTGAAACAAACACAATGACCCAAAGCATTCCAGCAAAACTACAAAGGAACGGCTTCAGAGGAAGAGGATCCGTACTCTATATTGGCCCAGTCAAAGTCCAGAGTTTAATCCAATTGAAATGTTGTGGCAAGACCTTAAGAAGATGGTACACGCCAGGTGTTCCTCCAACCTCTCACCTGGCAGAGTTCTGAAAGGAGGAGTGGGCAAAAATCCCCATAAGCAGATGTGAGAGACTGGTTAGTGGGTACAGAAGACGCTTGGTTGAAGTAACAGCAACAAAAGGAGGAGCCACAAGCTACTAACTACAAGGGTTCACATACTTTTGCACATATTAAATTCTCAGTTGTTGTTAAATAATCCACTTTTGTTGAATTAAATAATGAAAACATCTCTTTCAGTGAATGTTCATTATTTGAAATTGTTTCGTTTACAAATTGAGATTTGGATGTGCATTTAATAAGGTTATTTTAATGTTTGTTTACAAAAATAGTGACCATGTCTTCTGGGGTTCACAAACTTTCAAGCAGCACCGTATAAATATGTAATGGTTTGAAATTTCCCTATGCATGATATGGAGCATTGTTACATTGTATGTGTTATTAAGCTTTTTAACTTTTTTTTCTCTGAATATGAACTGCTAACCAGTCATTCTCCTTCTCAAAGTAACAGACAGAGATGATTCGAGCTCCGCTGCCCAAAGCAAACTTGTTCTCCAGTGGTGACCACTTCACACAGCTGGCTGCACGGTTGATTCGCACCAATACCAGGGTGGGCTTCCACACGTCATCCTTTAGAGTCCACACATAGGCGTTACGGTCAGAGGCACAGGTCACGATACGGTTGGACTCTGGGGCCCAATCAATACCTGTTGAAGTCATCCAAAAGCTATATTCAGTTTTCAAATAATAGATTAAGGATGTAAGGCTTTCTTTTGAAGTGAAGTATTTTTTTATGAGATATCATTACTTTGAAGAATGCAAAAACAGCCAAAATAGATATATTGGGTTAAAAATTGTGTTGTTAAAAACACATTATTTGATTTGAATTTACACAGCATTGTTAAGACGTGCCAAATGTTTATGGGGTTTTTTAAATTGTCAGAAACCTGTCAGATCTTCACAGTCTGGCTTTTACATGGTTTTGTCCATACCATGTTACAGAACTGGAGCAGACTAATAATGGACAGTTTTCATTGTAAGGATACATCCTGCCACAAATGAGTCATTCATAGCAAACAGATATTCCTGTACCTGTGATTCGTCCACTGTGTTCTGACAGCTCATGGATTTTAACCCACTCTTTGCCTTTCTTCTCGTAGATTATTGCCACATTGTTGTTAGGACTCACTGCAATCTCTGTAGAGGAACATTGGCTCAAAAGTGAAACACATACAATAACATTCATCATTCTTATATTTATTTTGGTGTAAATGCAATGAAATATTTATGTTTTGTATTGTTTTTTGTTTCAGTTAAAAAAAACAAACAGTTACTGGTCATCCCACAATATGTCAAAGTACATAAACAGCTGTACTCATCCTGTGGTCCAGCTCTGAAGCAATGCACTCAGTTTTCTCTGTTGATAATTAAATTCTCTCATACTGTCTGTAATGCAGCTCTAATGCACTGGAGAGAAAAAAATGTATCTGCATTCTGAATACAAGTATTGTTTCTCAGCCTATATCGATCCCACAGGCTACGGAGAAAGAACACAGGAATATGACATGTACATATCTGTGCACATATTTTTCTATCTGTGAGGAAATTTAGCAAGGTAGTTGTTTACTGGTTCACCTACGGGTTCTGTCTTTGTTCCAGGCGTGGCAAGAGAGAGGCTCCAGGCCAAAACTGTGCTGCGACATGCCTGAACAGAGGCTTACAGGGCTGCTGGAATGTGAATGTGAATGTTCACAGCTCCAGATGTGCAGGTCTCTGTAGGAGAACTAAGAAAGAGACAGATTTTAAAAACAAAAAGTGCTGTAGATTTGACCAAAAGATTATAGAAACAATGAATTATAAACACTTTTTTCCTATTGTAGAATCTTTAACACACTGTACCTTAGATTTATCTTGGATGAAGGGTAAATACTTGACATCTTTAAAGAATGAGATGTGCTGGCTTCACAATTCTCCCTTTGAATTATATTTTGTTGAAAGAGTAATAAATTCAAGATAAAAACACCCCTTTATCAGGTGTGGCGCTACAGCACAAACATGCTTTTAATGTTAAATCAATCAGCTTTTGATTTTCTCACCAGTGGTAACCTGATCCTTGCCTTGATTTTCTGATACAAATAGATGGCTATATTATTGGTTTTCTCGCAGGAGAAACCAAGAAGAACAACTGATAGGCAACATACAATAGATTTCTGCAATTGAATGAGAGCTTCACTTTTTGGGCTCAAAGAAAGCATTAACCAGATAAGCAGGAAATGTAATGAAGCATGCAAATAAAATATATCTATATGTATATTCACTTCGAATCTTACCTTTTCTGAATATTTGTGGTCAGTTGAATATAATTTGGGGTGTTAGTGAGAAGTGCAGGGCTGTATCCGTGGACTCTGGGCAGTCGACACGAATGGAGCAGTGCAGTCTGACTGTGTCAGGAAGTAACTGTGGTATTGCTAAAATGAGGGAGAGAAAAAGTGGGTGTGTCTGTGAAGAGCTGTTAAGCAAGCATCTCCTCTTGAGCAAGTTGGAAGCTGTCAGGAGGCCATCAACCATCAATGCACGCTCTAATGCATAAACAAGTAGTCAAGCAATGTATGCATGTAACACCACCATGCTAAGTTTTAGCAGTTAATAGTCACCTGCTTAGCCTGGCCAGGTCAGGCAGGGTATTAGGAAGGGTAATCTGTTTCTGCTTTCAGTGATTTACATGCTGCACAGAACATAGCATGCAATACTGGTTTTATTGATACAAATGACCAATGTTATCCAACAGAAGCACGTCATTTGTTTGAAGAACTGCACAACTAATAGACCAGTAAGGAAGATAATTCATTCAAAATCAAAGATAAAGAACTGAAAAACGTTGAATAACCTTTTTAGGGGATTTGTTTCAAAGCTGTGCCATGGTACTTTGTGTTTTAATGGAAAACTGATTGCAATAACCAAACAGTCTAAAACAAGAGAGGTGACTTTCTGTCAAGGGTCCTACCTAGTCTTTAATTATCTTATATGATTCGTCACATAAAATGATTTTATTAGGACCTCAAAAAAATCATCTTTAAGATTTTAAAAAAATGCAGGAATGCAAACCATGGATTCGACGGCTGACAAGCATTTTAGCTCACAGAAAAGGAAGAAAAACGATACGGGAAGTTGTCCAGTCTTGCGTGTTACTTTTAAAGAGAAGGACTTTATTGTGAAAGAAGCCAGACATCTAGCAGCTAGAGGATAAATAAGCAACTACAAGTCATATCAAATTTGGTAAGTATGTTTTTGTTCGTTTTAATGTGTATAATTTTGCTCTAATTTGGAGGGCACCATTCATTGAAGCTTTTGATGTTCTGTGTCTGACAGGGTTTGCATTTGCTGTTGTTTTTAATGCTAAAAGGAAAGACAAGCTTGCTAGCATCGACAAAATAATAAAGTATCCCTCGTTTTGTGATGATAAGTTAAGATTTCACCTGAAAATGCTTTCACTCAATATACAGCAAGTAAACTCGTACTATGTTTGTGAGATACAGCTTTGTTTAATCTGAAATTACACGGAGACAAATGTTACCAAACACTCAAACAGCGTTCAACTTCGCTTCCATATTAAGTCAACTCGACAAAGTACATGGATCAAATAGTTTGGAACTTGGCAAGCGTTTTCTTGTTTAAGTTAAAAATACAAGTTTGACGTTGCTCAAGTTATGTACTAAATCGACATTTACATGTAATGTATTGAAAACTCGTAGGATGGCGCCTCTTCTTTTCTTCTTCTTTGTTGCAACCATAGCAGATGTTAAAGTGTGCTTGTTTAAGAAACTGTCAGATAAAGCCAGTTTGGGACTTTTGGGGGACAGTCCTGCACCTTTTTTGATTAAGAATACAGTCGAGTAAAAGCTCCTTAAACACTGAAAAGTTATTGCAGGGGTACTGATGCTCTGTTGCAAAACTGACTTATTCATGGTAACTGAACAAATATGGAGGCACAGCAGACTGCTGCGTCAGTAACTGCAGACTGTGTCATGAGATAAATGTTTTGTCTATATGCTTAAATCCCGGCCTCAATTGGCCCCTTGTCTTAGCTCTTCCTTCTCTTCCTCTCTTTTGCTGGGTCAGGGAGTTGGGGGCAGCTAAGGGTAGCGTAGATAATGTCAGTGTTTTTACTACCTGGAGCTTGTACACTGACAAATTTTTCCTGTAAAAAATGATAAACAACTGGCAGCAGGGTAGCCATTAAGTTGCTGTAAAATTAACAGTTTACCGACACAAAATGAACAGTATTTTACTGTTACTGAAAAATACAGCATGAAACTACTTTTTTTTATCATTTTTTCCACTGAAAAAAAAACTGTAAACAAGTTAAGTAACTGTAAAATTAACAGTTTGTTATTGCCTCTGAAATGGAAAGTTCTCTGTACTGTTCAAAATACAATATGAGTAGGGCTGGGTACTGAACTTCGGTTCTTTTATCGCACCGACCGAAATGCTTCAGTAGAGCTGAATATCAAACTACGCCTCATTTTTCGGTGCCAGGTTTCAGAACCCGAAGGGTTAATCATGTGATCATGATCTGATAATGTTGCCGGTATTGTGCCAATGTAGTTATCCCTGACAGTCATTGTTTCCCCTGGCCACAGGAGTGTACTTGTTTCATCACAGTAAATTTAAACTAACAAATATTACATTATTCAACTCAATGTTTTGGGGTTGTAATTATCTACAAGGTTTTGCAACATGGCCCACCTTCAAATAAATGCTTTGAATCATTTGTATGTCATAACGTCATACTGAACGGAAGAAAGGCAATATTTTCCTCATGTGATTTGACATATAACATGCTGTAATTCATGTCCTTGTTGTGGTTTGCTGGATTAAATAAACAGATATGCATAATCAAGTTGGCTGTGACTGTTTTCTGGCTTTGTTTAAGTCTATTACTTTACTTGCAATGTACTATAATAGACAGATGAATCCTGACCATCAAATGATTTATTTTATAGGTACTTCAGACACTACTCTATAACGTCTGTGAATGTGAACAAGTTTCTTCTCTTAGCCATAAACAGAGAGGAGGATACAAATAATCTCAGACAGTTTGTCCATCCTGCCAGAATTTGTATCCCCCCTCCCCTCAAAATAGACTGATGAATCCTGACCATCAACAGAATCCTCCGCTCACAGCAGACCCACAAAGCTGCAGCCAGAGCAGTCAACTGCATGCTAATGAATTGAGCTTATGTTTCTATTTTAGGTCACTTTTGCCGGCAAAAAGCCAGATGAAGGGGGAGGGTTTTTATTTTAACATAAAAAAATAATAGACAGAAGAAAGTTCATTTATAGTTATTAACACATTTACAGGGTACTCAGTATAAACTGACCTGTCACTTGTTTGCACCTGTTCTTTTGCACTGGTAATGTTTTTTTTTTAATGCAAGAAAACTGCTCAGAATAACAAAAATTAGATGTAGATAAAAATAAAACTTCAGATTTGTACCAAAACATGTAATGAAAGTTTCTTTTTGTTTGAACTGGTAAAAATTGGTATAGAAAAAAGTGTCGTTCAGGAACCAGTATCAAAGTTAAGGTAGAATCAAAATTTTTTGATTGATACCCAGCACTAGCCATACCATCACAGATGGTGTCTTTTTAACTTTGACTTGATAACAATCCACATTGTCTTTTTCCTCTTTGGCCCGGAGAACACAACATCCATGATTCCCAAAAACATTATTATTTCAGTCATATGCAGTTTCACACAACCACCAGTAGTGGCAATGGCACTGTGTCAAAATTAACACCAGTCGTTATGGCAGTGTGAGCACTAGGGCTGTCACTTTTTCAAAATATAAAATGAATATAAAATGACCTGTTATTCTTATGTAAATATATTTGAATACCCCCCCCCCCCCAACTCCCTTTTACAGCCCATCGAATGGAGAAAGCTCCGACAGCTTTGAAATAAGAACGTGAGGTAAAACATATAACTGATACTCAAGCCAAACAGCCCGTATTAATTTCTGTTATTATTTGACAGAAACACAAGTCTATCAACTTGATTGGGATCAAGTGTGACTCACTTTTTGTTTACAGTATTACCTGCATGGTACACTTCATGCACGAGCACGTGGACATGATCGCTGTGACCGCTCCTCTCGACAGTTATTTTAAATCTGACGCCATGGATGAGGAAAAGTTTATATTGGAAGCGGAAAACCTTATAATTATATACGATACAACACATCCTTTATATAAGGACACCAACAGAGACTAAAAGGGAAGGACTGAATTAATGAAGCTCTGGGAGGGCAGGTGAGTTTAACATACTAAATATCATGAAAGTAGTTGTCATGGGTGTGATTCCTGCAGGAACATGTGGTTCTCCTGTGATCTTGTGTATCCAGCTGCTATGAGTACGCTGAGCTGTGCTCCGCTCCTGAGACGGATGCAGTGTGAATTGGCTCGCGCTGATGGACCGCGGCGCTCACCGAGTATGTGTGAATCCAGGCTTCAATCGGACTGTTTTTTAAAAGTAAATTTTCCATCCTTCGAGCTAAGCAAGGCGCTGTCATCAGTGTTATCCATCACTCAGTGCGTCGCTATAATCCGTCTGCCAGAAACTCGTGCACTGAGAACCGTTCTGTGTGATATAGACTATAAAATAAAATACGATAAAATGCGTTATTTTTTTTATAACGCCGTTAATTTCCCCCCGTTAATTATCAAATTAACGCAACAAAGTCCCACCACTAATATAAAACTGACCCTAGATCTGTCAGTTAGCTATCACCATTAATTGACAGCGTTTCTCTTGTTTCTTGTGTTGACGAACTTGGCCAACTACCTATCAGATCTGGGGTGGCAACAGGGGTGGCCAATGAGATTTCAGGGGTGGCACCGGCCACCCCAGGCCACTCCCTAAAATCGCCACTGAAAGTGATCCGTGTGCTTCTAAACAGGACCCAGAATAAACAGAGGTCAGGTTTTCTTCATGTGAAAGTGTTTGTTAAACAGGTTTTAAACACAGACAAAGCTCTGTTACTGTTTTTATTTGATTGGAGCTATTACAGCGCACATGAGCAGACACACAAACAGCTGTTAGAGCTGACTGACAGATGATCCAGAGGTGATCAGCTGATGCCGTCATCACCAAAACATGTCGCTTCATGAGGAAGGATGGACATTTGGCGTTTTGAGACGCACCCACTATGGGGTTGGCACTCAGGTTTAGGTGAATTACTGCCACTCCCTGGAATGAGTCGGCATTACAGCTACAATAAAACAACGTTAAACAGTCCGTGAGAAAGAAGCGCAGTGATGCGAAATAAATGTAAAAAAAGCTGTTAAAACTTCACTTCTAGTCTTAAAGGAGGCGTTTAATCACTAATCATTATTTTGAAATTGTTTTTCCATGAGCTGTAAAACTAAAAAGTAAATCCTTTCCAGATTTATTTTCAATAAACAATATACCCTTTGGTGTGAGAATAAAAAGTCAAATGTGATGATTCTGCTGTAATATAATTGCCTTTTCAGATTTTTTATCCACAAAAAACAAGACCCTGAAATATTTTTCCAAATTTGTTCTTTCTCTTTATAAATTGAAAATGTGCCTTAAACCAGAATAAAAGGACAAAACACACGCACAAAAAACAATTATTTTAAAGAACTCTTCAATAAAATGTAAAAATTATTCTCTTTCCTTGCTCAATTCTATTTATTTACATTTATATTTAATTATAAAGTTAAACATTTAAAGAATCCATCAGCTGTAGTTCTATGTTCCTAAAGTGAAAACCAGAGTAGCATACTACATAACAGACCCAACGGAACAGTCAGATTACAGACTAGTACATTCAAAACCAGTAAGCAGTATGCAGTACTACTACATGCGAAATTCACATATACAAACTGGATTCGGTTGAAGTTGGGAAATTGTGCAAAATGTAAATAAAAACAAAATACAACGATTTGAAAATCCTTCTCAACCCATAATCAATTGAATACACTTCAAAGACAACATATTTAATGTTCAAACTGATAAACTTAATTGTTTTCTGCCAAATAATAATTAACTTATAATTTAATGGCTGCAACACGTCCAGTAGAAGTTAGGAAAGGTGGCAAAAAATACTGAGAAAGCTGAGAAAAGCTCATCAAACACCTATTTGGAACATCCCACATGTGATCAGGCTAATTGGGAACAGGTGGGTACCATGATTGGGTATAAAAGGAGCCTCCCCAAACATGCTCAGCCATTCACGAGCAAGGATGGGGCGAGGTTCACCACTTTGTCCACAACTGCGTGAGAAAATAGTTGAACAGTTTAAGAACAACATTTCTCAAAGCAAAATTGCAAGGAATTTAGGGATTTCAACATCTACGGTCCATAATATCATCAAAAGGTTCAGAGAATCTGGTGAAATCACTGCACGTAAGCGCCACGGCCGCCAAACCAAGACTGAATGACCGTGACCTTCGATCCCTCAGACGGCACTGCCTTAAAAACCACCATGAGTGTGTAAAGGATATCACCAAATGGGCTCAGGAAAACTTCAGAAAACCACTGTCAGTAAATACACTTCGTCACTACATCAGTAAGTGTGGGTTAAAACTCTACCATGCAAAGCAAAAGCCCTTTATGAACAATCTCCAGAAACGCCGCCGGGTTCTCTGGGCCTGAGCTCATGTAAAATGGACTGATGCACAATGGAAAAGTGTTTTGTGGTCTGATGAGTCCACTTTTCAAAATTTTTTTGGAAAAACTTAACGTCGTGTCCTCCACAGTACACTTCTCCTCTCTGGCATGCTTCGGAGAGGTGTGCTCCAGCAGGGTACACTTAATGCATGAACACAACACATAGACAGAATTGCAGCGACCGTTCCTCTCAGCAGTTATTTTAAGCATTTACGCCAGTGTTCATGAGCTGCGTCAGACCAAAACAACTTAACATGAGCCAAAAAGTCATTAACCCTCTCCAGGCAAGCGTTGCAGATTTGCAACAGCTAAATGCTAGTTAGCTAAATACTCCATATTCATATTCAATTAGCTTTTTTTACTCAGAAGTGCCACTGCAGGACTTAGTTGTGCATTAGCAACAAACAGTTTTCCACTATCCCACCAATTGGCAGAGCTGTGTCACTTTGAACATGCCAACACATTTCAAGCCATCAATTTCATGTAAGTTTCACTACTAACCTCCATTAATTTGAAACCAAAACTGCATAAGATGAATCCTGAGTATATATAGATTCGGTACATGCCAATTAGTAGAGTTTATCTCCTCTGGGTTTTACCCCAGGGGTAGCTTTATTTCAATGTTGCAGATTTGCAACGTGGAGCCGGACAGGTATCAATGAATGCCACATGCTTTATCTGCTACTTTGCCTATATTTTAAAAAGGTCAGAATCGTGTATTATTACCCCCGGGGTAATTTTCCCCAAATATCAGATTTTTCCTGTTACTAAAATTTAATTTGAGCCTGAGAGGGTTAAAGTTGTAATCCTGCTCGAAATCAACATGGTACGAATGACCAGTGTGACCGCACTCTTAGTGGCAAGACCTCTAAAGTAATTGGACTTGTAAGTAAAGGGATTTGTTGCTGTGGACTGCATGTCCCAGGACCTTTGTCAGGAGTTGAGGTATTAGGCAATTTTAAAATGTTTCCTCATAAGAATGCATTCATTATAATAATCTCTCAAAAACCACAGTAATCTTTTCAGTCAATGACTTGTGATTGACAAGTGTTTATGAAAAAACCTTCCAATCTATAATGCAACCAATAAATATAAGCACCTTACTAGGCAGACATGGGTCACCTATATCCAGTCAACAGATACCTGCATGGCCACGCTCAATGATTTTTACTTGCATCACTGCCAACCGTTGATGCTTTCTTCATAGTTAACAAGTCTGTTTGTTATAAGTGACTTTAGGCTTGTATTTCTGTAAAGTTACTTGCAAATCTCATCATTCACGGTTCTTTTTCTCATCATTTTCAAGCTTCTTTACTAAATTGTATTTGCTTATTTAGGCTTGCTTTGCTTCCTGTATCCCTGCCTGATTCTTTCCCAGCTCTCCAGACTGAGGAACATGAATACATACCTGAGTTTCAATTTCTCTTTTCAGTGCACTCCTCTCTCACTTTGCTTATGTACACTTATGTAAAAATTTCCTTACATGTTATGGTACAAATCTTGAGTTTTATTTCCACCTACACCTAAATTTCTACTCTTAGCAGTTTTCCTACATAAAATAAGAAAAAAAATGTTTGCCATTGCAAAATAACAGATGCAAAGTGACAGGTCAGTTTATACTGAGTACACTGTAAGTGTGTTAAAAACTATTAATGAACTTTCTTCTGTCGATTCTTGTTTTTTTATGATAAAATAAAAACCCTCCTCCTTTATCTGGGCTTATGACCGGCAAAGGTGACCGAAAAGAAACAAACATTAGCGCAGTTCATTTGCAGCAGTCGTCTGCTCTGGCTGCAGCTTGGAGGGTCTGCTGTGAGAGGAGGAGTCTGTGTTTGGAGAGGGGAGGGGCTCAGTGCGCACTGCTCGTTGAGAAGCAGCGGCCGAAGATCAAAACATGCATTCACTCCGTCCCCAAACGACAGAAAAGTCACTGGATTTGGCTTTCTAGTCACTTAATATAGCGACAGAGACGCTAATTTGACAACTCCTTCCTGCATACCACAACCACGTGTAACGTTACAGCGAATCACTGGTGGCATTATTAACCCTTTGGGTACCTAAACTTGGCACTGAAAAAAAATCATAATGCGTTTCTGGTATTGTTCAGGGGGCCGGGCCAAATGTGGCCCACGGGCCATAGTTTGGGGATCATTGGTATAGAAGCTTACGCCCATCGTCAGGTTTTGCACCCTTGGCAGGCGGATCAAGTTTCACAGTGTTTAAAATGAAGAAGATCGAGCACCAGTTGCACTCCACGCTGTGTTACTGATGCCAAGGGCAGTGACACATACATAATCAGCCAGTTAAAGAAATCTGACTGAATTATTTTCATGGAACTGAAAATTTAAAACTATGTAACAGTGGTCCCTAAACTACGGCCCCCGGGTTATTGACAGTTTTTATGTTTACTGCGTTTACTGTTAATTTACTGCATATAAATACCAAATCCCTCTTTTCACTACTCAACAAGATCCTTCAGCCTCCCCACTCCTTACCCCCCAACCTTTACTCTACTGACACCTGTAATTCCTTGATGCTATTCTTTAATGATAAAATCAACTCCATTCACCAGCACCTCTGTTCACTCCCTTCACCCCTCTCCTCACCCGAACCCTTCCTCTGCAGTCAGCCTTTTTCCTCCTTTCAACTCCCAAGTGCCTCTAGATAGCCATCCTCATCCGCAAATCTAAGCCCTCCACTTGCCTCCTGGACCCTATCCCCACAACCCTGGTTAAATCTTGTCTCTCATCTCTCCTTCCCCTCATTTCTACCATTATCCACTCTTCATTGTCCACCGGTATTGTCCCTTCAGATTTCAAAACTCCTGCCATCACCCCAATCCTGAAAAGACCTGGTTCAGATCCCAATGACTTCAATAATCTTCGCCCTATCTCCAACTTGCCGTTCATCTCCAAAATTCTTGAAAAAATAGTTTCCTCCCAACTCCATGAACATCTCAACCTTAACAGTCTGTATGAACCCTTCCAGCCCTGTTTCCGCCCATGCCATAGTACTGAAACTGCACTCAAAATCCCTAATGATCTCCTCACTGCAGCTGACATCAGTCTTATCTCCATCCTCATCCTGCTCGATCTCACTGCAGCCTTCGACACCATCTCACACCCCATCCTCCTCAGTAGACTCTCCTGAATTGGTATCACCCACTCTCCCCTTCACTGGTTCCATTCCTATCTTACAGACCGCACTTAATTTGTTCAGCTTAAGTCTTTCTCCTCCGACCCCTCCCCAGTCACCTCAGGTGTGCCCCAGGGCTCTGTCCTGGGGCCCCTCCTCTTCATAACATACCTCCTCCCCCTAGGCCATATCTTCCGGAAATTTAACATTCATTTTCACTGCTTCGCAGATGACACCCAGCTCTACCTCTCCTGCAAACCAAACTCCACAATCCCAACCCCCTCCCTCACCTCCTGTATTTCTGAAATAAAGTCATGGTTCACCTCAAACTTTTTAAGATTAAACAGCATTAAAACTGAATTCCTACTCGTTGGCTCCAAATCCACATTATCCAAAGTTAATACTTTCTCTCTCCCTATCGAGAACTCCTTAGTCTCTCCCTCCCCTCAGGTTAAGAGTCTGGGTGTCATTCTCGACAGCACACTATCCTTTCAGTTTCACATTCAATCAATCAATCAATCAGTCTTTATTTATATAGTGCCAATTCATAACAAACGTTATCTCAAGATGCTTTCCAAGCGTTAACAGGTCTAGACCTGTAAATGGTAATAAAATTTTATTAACAGAAACCCAACATCAAGACAAGATAAGAAGTCTTATCTCATCTTAACCCACCATAAGTACAGCACTTTGCAATATTTAGCAAGTTACAATGGCAAGGAAAAACTTCCCTTTAACGGGCAGAAACCTCGGACAGAACCCGACTCATGTTAGACAGACATCCGCCTCGACTGTGTTGGGATTAGAGAGAGAGAAGGGGGGGAGGGGGGAGGGGCAGAGAGACAAAGACACAGGGAGACATAAACACAGAGTCCATATTTCTGTGTTGTAGAGATGATCACGGAGAAACTGTAACTGTAGGAAGCCGTAGCAGCTGGAGTCTGGCAGGTCCATGGCAGCAGGTCGTCCACAGCAACAATCCGAAGGAACCTAACAGACAAACTCAGAGACTCCCAGAGAGATCCATGGTTAATAACTTTAATGGGACATTAAGGTTAGAAGTTAGACTGACAGATAGAGAAGAGAGGGAAGCAGGAGCCTTGTGTGTCAGTTCCCCCCGGACAGTCTAAACCTATTGCAGCATAACTAAGAGCTGGTTCAGGTCTGAACCAGCTCTAACTATAAGCTTTATCATAAAGGAAAGTTTTAAGTCTACTCCTAAAAGTAGAGAGGGTGTCTGCTCCCCAAACTTCAGCCGGTAGATGATTCCAGAGAAGAGGAGCCTGATAACTAAAGGCTCGACCTCCCAGACTACTTTTAGAGACCCTGGGTACAACGAGCAGGTCTGCATGCTGGGAACGCAACGATCTAGACGGATAATATGGCACGATAAGCTCTTTAAGATAGGATGGCCCAATGCCATTAAGAGCTTTGAAAGTCAGAAGAAGAATTTTAAATTCTATTCTAAACTTTATGGGTAACCAGTGCAGAGACGCTAACACTGGAGAAAAATGCTCCTTCATCCTGGTCCCAGTCAGAACTTGGGCTGCAGCATTCTGAACTAACTGAAGAGTCCTAATAGACTTGTTAGGACAACCAGATAGAAGAGAGTTACAGTAATCTAACCTGGAGGTAACGAAAGCATGGACCAGCTTCTCTGCATCACTCTGACACAAGATGTGTCTAATTTTTCTAATATTGCAGAGATGAAAGAACGCCGTCCTGGAGACCTGTTGGATGTGAGAGTTGAAGGACAGGTCCTGATCCAAAAGAACTCCTAGGTTCCTAACAGTGGAGCCAGGTGCCAGGCTGATGCCATCTAAGGGGGTTATCTTGTTAGAAAAAGCCTCTCTGAGGTGTTTGGGTCCAATAACAATGACTTCAGTCTTCTCTGAGTTCAGAAGTAGAAAATTTCTGCTCATCCAGGTCCTTACATCGTCGAGGCAAGCTTTAAGTGTCGATAATCGGCTAGTTTCCTCTGGCTTCAATGATAAGTACAGCTGTGAATCATCTGCGTAAAAGTGAAAGTTTATGGTGTGTTTTCTAATTATGCTACCAAGAGGAAGCATATATAAGTTAAAAAGAATCGGACCAAGCACCGAGCCTTGAGGAACTCCATAACGCACCCTGGTATGCAGGGAAGATCTATTGTTTACATGAACAAACTGCGAACGACTCGACAGATATGATCTAAACCAAGCTAAAGCAGTTCCTGTGATGCCGAGAAGCTTCTCTAATCTCTGCAGGAGAATGTGATGATCAATAGTGTCAAAAGCAGCACTAAGATCAAGTAACATGAGCACAGAGAGGTGACCACTATCTGAAGCCAACAGCAGATCATTAGTTACTTTCAGCAGTGCAGTCTCAGTACTATGGTTGGCCCTAAACCCAGACTGAAAGTCCTCAAAGAGACTGTTACTATGAAGAAACTCACAGAGCTGACTGGAGACAACCTTCTCTAAGATTTTGGAAATAAAAGAGAGGTTAGATATTGGTCTGTAGTTAACTAAGGAGCCTGAATCAAGAGTTGGCTTTTTAAGGAGGGGCTTAATTACTGCAACTTTAAAAAGTTGTGGCACATAGCCTGTCAGTAAGGACGCATTAATCATCTTTAGAAGAGGGTTGCCGACCGAGGGAAGGACTTCCTTCAACAGCCATGCTGGGACAGGGTCCAAGAGGCAAGTTGATGGTTTAGCCGAAAGAACTGTTGAGACCAGCTCCGACAAGTCAACAGATACAAAGTGGTCTAAGAGTATTTTTGGTCTAAGAACCGTTTCCGTGATTTCGCCGACGGCTGGAGATTCTACCCTGTTTGAAAGCACAATGTTAGTAATTTTATCTCTAATCTTTAATATCTTATCATTAAAGAAGCTCATGAAGTCCTCACTGCTAAGCGATGGAGGAATGCATGGCTCAGTCGAGCTATGACTGTTTGTCAGCCTGGCTACAGTGCTGAAAAGGAATCTTGGATTATTTTTTTTCTCTTCAATAAGTGATGAATAATAAGCAGCACGCGCAAGTCGCAGGGCCTTTCTATATTCATTCAAGCTATTTCTCCAACGAGAACATTAATAACATCACCCAGTCTGCATACTTCCACCTGCGCTCCATCCATCGGCTCCGCCCCTCCCTCAACCCCCACACCACTGCCATCCTTGTCCATAGCCTTGTCACCTCTCACCTTGATCATTGTAACTCACTCCTCTTCGGCCTCCCTCAAAAGTCGCTACATAAACTTCAGCTGGTCCAGAATTCTGCTGCCCGGATCATTACTAAACCCCCTCATCCCACCACATCATCCCCGTCCTTCAACAACTTCACTGGCTTCGGGTTAATCAGAGAATCATTTACAAAATCCTTCTGTACACCTCCAAGTCCATCCACAGCCTCGCCCCTTCTTACCTCTCCGAGCTCCTGCAAATTAATATTCCATCCCGTTCCCTCAGATCGTCCTCTTCCCTCCATCTCAATGTGCCCACTGCCCATCTTTGCACTATGGGGAGCAGAGCTTTCAGCTGCTCTGCTCCCCAACTCTGGAACTCTCTCCCACCTGACCTCCGTAACTCTGCCACCCTGCCCATCTTTAAATCCAAACTCAAAACTCATCTGTTCGGACTTGCTTACTCTTTTTAAACTGTTTCACATGGATCATCATTCATTTTTTATTGTACTGTATGTTGTCTTTTATCTTGAATCTTTTTATACTTTCTGTACAGCGACCTTGGGTGTCCTGAAAGGCACTTTTAAATAAAATGTATTATTATTATTATTATTATTATTATTATTATTATTATTATTATTATTATTATTATTATTATTATTATTATGAAAATAATATTTATACTCTTATCAAGAGGTTTTTAATGTACACAATTGGTAGGGTAGGTCACCTGTTGGGCTTGTTTTGGACTTGTTTCCTTTGAGCTGGTCACTTGTTACTATCGTGAGATCTGGCAACACTTCCTGGATGTGTGTATGGGACAGCATGATGCACAATGGGGGCCCACAGAAAGATCAGCCTAGGGGCCCATGACTACGTTAATCCTCCTCTGACTGTATTGTATTTTCATGATAAGGAAGGTAGTCAGTGCTAAAAATAAATAAGCATATCAGCTTTCAAGTATCCTATCAGTATCAGATTTAATTCTGGTGTAGGATCATCTTAATATTTATTTAAATGAGGCAAAGAACTTTTTTCTTTTCTTTTTTTTTTTTTTAAAGGTCATCCCAAAAGACTGCAGGAGCATGGCTGCCCTAGCTAAAGCCATGGAGAGAAACAAGCTGTTTGCCCACTTAGATGACAATGAGAGGAGGTAATGGCAACAGTTAATAATATAGAGCTATAAGAATCATTTTCAATACACTTTTCACTGAAAAAGGTATTGTTTCCCCCAGTGACATTTTGGATGCAATGTTTTCCATCAACTACATTGCTGGAGAAACAGTTATACAGCAAGGTAAGTTCAAGGACCAGTTTCTTTGCGTGGTGTGATTTTTGTTAATTCTGAGAATCTCTTCACTTCCTTTGTTCCAGGTGATTGTCCAGGGAGAGATAGATGTAAGATTTTCTGAAAAACTAGTTGTCACTTAAATTCTTCTTGTCTGCTTTTTCGCAGTGTGCTTCAGCGGTTCAGTGAGGTGAACATCAAATGATAACATGTAGGACCAGAAGACAACTTGTTGTACTTATAGATCAGAGCCTGTGTTTCAGCAGGTTTTGCTGCCTACATGTGGCCAAAAACAAAAACAAAACATGGTTATTTGAACGTTAGCAACTGTGAATTCAAAGTGACCTTGTGAAATGTAATAGAAATAGTTCAACCAAAAATAATAAAAATGGTCAGTTGAAAAACTAGATACAAATTTCTTAACTTGAAACTAGTTATTTCATAAGGTATATATGTAATCTCATGTGACCTCATTATGCTCGACAGAGTCGAAATATAGTTATGAGATACCCTCGCACTGAAACCCATTTTTGATGATGTGGTTTGTGACACTGGAGAAATGCTATTCTTCTGTCTCACTGAACTGCTGTGGCTCACCGCAAATACTGAATTCTTAGCAAGTGCTTTTTTTAATTAAAATTATTTTATTAGCCACTTTCCCCTGACAAGCAGGGGTAGATCCAGAATATTCTGAAGTGGCGGCACAAAAGGGTACGACAAATAATTTACAGGGGGCATTTAAAACCAACAAAAATCAAGGCAAGTGCTTTCTTCTGCATGTAGACCAATAAGTGCTTACAATTAAAACCTTCTCATAAATCATGCAGAAGACAGTGTTTTAATGTCTTCATCATTGTCTTAAATGCAACATTAGTTTGTGTACCGAACAGCTGTTCATGTGAAAAAAGTTACAAATGACTCAACATAATTAACCAACTATTTTGATGGACATGCCCTTATTTTTTGACATTCCCTTAGAACCAAGGTGAAACATACTCAGCAGGAGCAACACTTTATGGCACTGTAAATTTCCCTGTCTTCAGACATTACAAGAGTTCGTATGACCAAAGTTGTATACCTGACATTTGATCATTTCCTTTGAAAAGAGATTTCAAGATCAAAAATTAATGAGACTTAAATAAGGTTGGAAGTACACAAACAAATGAGGGCTAGACTCTTCTTCATGCACGCTGGACTTAAACAAGGTTTTCCCACACATGCCTTCAAAGCGCCTTAGTGACAAATGTTAGTTGTCAAAAAATAATCAGCACCCATTACATCATTCAATAATACAGATTAATCAGTTTATTGTGGCTGCTTTACACATGTGTGCAAGTATGATATCCTTTTTGTAATGAAGTAAGCAAAAATGTAACACAAAGAAGAAATCAACGTCAACATTTCTTTTTCTGTAGCTATACCACCTTGAAAAAGTTTCTAACACTTTCATGTGCCTATGTAACATCACAGAACAGCTAGTCTGAGTTATGCATATTTGACTTTTTCATGAAACCAGTAAAAAAAACAAGATTTTGTTGTGAGTTTTAAGTGACATGTTGAGGAATACATGCAAATAATATCTACAATAGTGCAATTTGACATCACATCATACCTTAATGTTTGTGAAATCAAACAGATAGACCTAAAGGTACTTCCTGAACCCAAAAAAGATATACATGCAATCTTAGAAATCACAGAAATAATCCAAGACACTCCCTTTAGCTATATTTAACAAATTTTACATCAACTTGTTTTAGCTTCAACACTTTTCATGTAAAAATAGATTAAGAGCATGGCTTTTTTACTCTGGCTGTTATGGCTCCAAGCTAACAGGTATGGTGTACTCTTAGAAATTTAAAATAATGTCCAAGAAAACTGTTTTCAGAACAGTTAAAATGGCTGTATTTTAATGACATGGCCATGTTAACCATAGAAACACACGTGAACACATTTCAGCATCAATCCTTCATCACTCTGTCAAACAGAAGTAAGGAGGCCATTTTAAAAAGGGTTGAAATTGACTGTTAAATTTACTGTGTCCATTCTTTATTGTATGTATTTTATAATGTATATATATATTATTTATGTACTGCATATTTATGCATATTGACCAATAGGATGCCCCAGAGGTCTAAATAATGCCATCTGCTGGATGTTTCAATTCCCAAAGCTTACCTATAGGCCACAGTGCTATGCCCAAGAGGAACTTACCTCCTGAAGGAAAATCATCTTAAAACAGCCTCCTCACTTCTGTTTGATATATTGATGCTGAAATGTGTACAAGTGTGTTTTTATGGTTAACATGACCATGTCATTAAAATAAAGCAACTTTAACTGTTCTTAAGTGATTTTCTTTGAAAACCATCCCTGTTGGATGGAACCATTACCCCCTTTTGACATGAAGGGAGATGCAGCTAAAAAAAAAAAAAAAGTTGATTTAAAATATGTTAAATAGCGCTAATGTGCTCTTTGACGAGCTCTTTGAGCATGGGCTGTGCAGACCTGCTGCTCTTGCTTGAGAAATAGCCTTTATTTGCCAAGTATCTTCAAAAGAATACAAATAATTTGACTTCGGTTTGAACCTGCCCCCCTGAAATGTCTGTAAAGAGAAAAAGTTTTAAAATTAGTCTGTGAAAATGTATTCTCCTGATCAGTGTTAAATACAAATGGATAACATATTTTTAAGTATAGACAATAAGAAAACAATTTTCCCATGGTTCAGTATTTGAGCTTTACAGTGGAAAATGTCTATACAGAGTCTGAACCTAGGAGAAAAGCACTTTGTTTCTAAAACAAAGCAAACAAATATGTATATTTCAAAGCAATTCTTGAAAGGATCTTTAAGCAAAGAAAACTGTAAAACATCCTCAGGTAACCAACTCTCAACAATCTTCATTGAAATTGTACTGAGAGAAAACCACATTACAGGAGGTAAGAAATAAATATATATATAAAATTTAAAAAAAATTGCATATTGCTACTTGACTGGATCATAGCAGTGGTCTACAACTACCTATGGGACCTTGACTGCTGGCCTGGCCTTGGACTTGTTTCAGGACATGGCTGCTGCTGCACTCTGGCTGACCCTGACCATCGCAGATGATTTCTGCCTGACCTGCACTGTCACTGCTCTGAGTAGTGATGGACATTTTAAGAAAATCCCTGATTGATTAATCTTATAAACTTACGATCGATCGTCAATTTTTTTATGAACACGGTAGAAAATACAGAAAAAGAGTGTTTTTCCTCATTCAAATTGTTATTCAATGCAGAATTTACAGCTCACAAACAGTTATTTTGAATATGACAAAGTTTAACTGCTTAACAGAAAAGATGTGCGCCGCATGCTTGTAAAGGCCATGCAGTGGCCCGTGGCTTTGGATCAAACGTTGCATAAATTAATGTGCCAAAGCGCTGCACAGTTACCCACAAATGAGCATCTTCTAGAAAAGAAAAACTCCAAAAGACATCAATATGGAATTAAAACATGATAATCAAAAACAATATTATTTAGGAGTGAGTTTTTTTCTCCCTAACATGTAATCAGATGAAAGAATGAGAAAAAAAATAAACACATCACAATTTTAACTAGAACCTAATAACAAATAAAGAGTGACTCACATAACAGCTACGGCTGATGATATTCCAAAGTAACTCCAGCCTATTGATTCTTGTTAAGGAAGATGAGCATGTCGATGTGTTTTGGGTTGTAACGAAAGCAAAATAATGATTGGATTCAATACCCGCATAAAATATTTCGATACCGATACTTAAACAATACCATGGTAAAACCTAAAACATTGGTAAAATAAACAGAATAAAAGGTGACAGAACATGTAACTTAGAAATGTTGGTATTTAATTAAAACAGGCAATTAAAAAGTGGTATTCCCTTAAATTAAAAATATATATTTTAAAACAAATGCTTTAACCTATTTTTTTTTTACAAAAATAAAGTTATAGCTGCTCTCATAGCTACCGAGGATAATAGCTTAATTAAAAAAAAATAATAATAATCTTTGAAAAGAGGGTTTTTTGTTTGCACTTAACAGATTCTCCTATGTAAAAGAGGGTGAGGGGGTGGGGGGGGGGGGGTAGGAAGATTTGTTTGTTATGCTAATATTTCAATTCTTACACATGTAGAATCAAGTCCTCCTAGAAGAAACCTGAACTCATTTATTATTCTCAAGTACAATATAAAAACCAGAAAATGTATAGCATAGAGGTTAATTGAGTCATTTGTTTGTGGTCAGCTTTAAAGCAATGTTGTACAGTAATGAGCAGGTAAAGTAAACCTGCCAGACTTTAAGTTAACATCCATTTATTATTTTCATGCTCAGCACACTGTAGTTTAGCCCACACTGTGCATACTGAGACACTGAATAAGCACACTTTTAATATGAATATACATTAAAAAAATCTATCCATGTTATTTAAGCTCTTTCATGGTATGCAACACCTGGGTATCTCTTATAAATTTATTTTATAGTTACAATTATAAAACCACTTGCCACGTATTTAAATAGTGTGAACACCACACAGCTCTGTGACTGAGGGCTGCGTGTGCTCTACGCAGCTCAGATGTTTACAGCGCTGACTATTCGCCCTATTAATTGCAAGCAGTGGTGAACTAGTTTTATTATCAGTAATTGACAGTCATTTGACTTATGCGTAAGGGCACGTCATTTAAATCCGTCACACTTGCTAACCTGTCGCTCTTTGAGCTCTTTAACCCCTAATTCACACATACAGTGTGAGCGCTGCGGTCCGTCAGCGTCGCGCACTACACTGTACTTCCCTGCCACTCAAGTCAATCAGTGCATTCACACAGCCCGCGCTGCCGTCCTTCTCCGGTGCGTTCCACCAACAGCTGCTCGCGGTTGTTCCGCTGCGAGTCTAATTTTGCCGAAGTACTGGGTGTAGAATGATCTAGGTAAGGCTTTCTCCGTTTTACTCTGTTCTACTCTCAGTTCTGAACATAGCTCACAACAGCCAGCCTACATGAAGCCCGGGTTTTTCCCAAGCGGCAACCTCCGGTCTGAAAATATGAGGCAATGCGGAAGTGCTAAAGTCTGCTGTTCCTCGAGTGTCCGCTTGAGGCTCCGGAAGTACCGGAAGTCACGTACACACCAAGCCAAAAAAAGCAGTTTTCACGGCCAAAATAAGCACATTTACAGCCTGGTACAAAGAATGTCTCCCGTCTGAATCACTAATTTCACTAACGGCACGCACTGTGGGGGGGGGGGGGGGGGGGGGGGGGGGGGTATTTTTTTCTAAATCGGCAGTGTCCACAATATCAGTTCGTCCAATCAGAGGCACAGCTCAGATCACGTGACTGTGGAGCATCCTATGGTTGTTACTGTGGAGACCCACAGCACGCCTCATTTCCAATATGGCCGCGCCGACCGTTTGGCTTCAAAAGTCCGTCTCAGGAACAGATGGGTGACGTCGCGGAGACTACGTCCATTAATTATACAGTCTATGGTTTATGAAACCATAATGATACTGGTAATCCCCCTCCTCTCTCATCTCTCTCCTCTGCGGCAACAAAAGTATTTTCTGAGCAACCATCTTCAGCGCAGCCCCAAGCACTGGTTGTGCTTCGAGGAGGGAGGAGACTGATCGGAGGAGCGATTAGTAAGGAGACATGGGAGCAGGCTTTGGGGAAGTTTTTTCTTCGACAGACACGCCCCCATGTGGAATATCACTCACTGATTGGACGCTGCAGCAGCTAGCCTTTTCTAAAACATCACTGGAGTTTAATAAGAACAAAAAGATGACGCTGAAAACAGTCACTGAGGATAGTTCTCTAACAGGTCATAAAACTGGCATCAAAAAAAGTTTGATGTGAGTTTATTTTATTGTATATATTTATATATTTCGGGCATGCATTGCATACAAAGAGAAAGAAAAACAGCATGGACAGTGTATTTGTCCACAAACAACAAACAAAACAAAACAGGCAAACTGCCTGCCATAAGCAGCATGTGTTGCATGATACATGCTCGAAAAGGAGTAGGAGGGAGTCATAGACTGATATAATCCTACCCCTTTTGTTTATACATGCAGCAGTCTTTAGATCTTCTTATACAGAAAAATACAATAGAATTCATTCTGTTGTTTCTTTACAGTATCTATATAGAGAACGTCTCTGCAATACAATTTTTTTTCCCTCCAAACATGTAAATGTTGTCCCTTAGTATGTGGATCTGGAAATCCTTCAAGAAAATATCCCCCACACCATTACACCAGCACCACCAGCCTAAAAGAACTGCCACTCACTGGATATTTTCTCTTTTTCTATTTTTATCTATCTATCTATCTATCTATCTATCTATCTATCTATCTATCTATCTATCTATCTATCTATCTATCTATCTATCTATCTCTCTATCTATCATTACAGGAGTAAGGAATTTCAAACTGAACTCACATTTTTTATACCCAAATTTGAACAGGCAAACAGGAACTCTCAGAGAAGTCTGAAATTAGTCAAGAATAACATAAAAAAAATTCTGTTCAGTAATGAAAGTGAATAAATGTTATTTGACTAGAAGAAATAACTTAAGTTGTTTAAAAACTCTATATTTTGAGTATTTGTATCTTTTTTTCCTGGCTAGAGATTCAGATCCATGCTGGGCTGGGAGCACCAGGCGTCTCTCACAGGCAGAGCGGGAAGGAGTGTAGACCTGGATGAGGGACTCCAGGTAGACAGGAGCCATTCTTGCTTTGTAAGCCAGAAGAAGAGCTTTGAATTTGATTGGAGCTGCAACTGGAAGCCAGTGAAGAGAGATTAACAGCGGGATGACGTGTGCTGTTTGGAGCTGGTTAAAGACCAGACGTGCTGCTGCATTCTGGATCATCTGCAGAGGTTTGAATGTACACACAGAGAGGCCAGATAGAAGAGAGCTGTAGGAGTCAATGACTGAAATCACAAGAGCCTGAACCAGGAGCTGTGTGGCCTGTTGTGTCAGGTAGGGTCTGATCCTCCTGATGTTACCGAGGACTTATCAACAGGACCGAGCAATCAAGGCCACATGAGCCTTAAAGGTCAGCTGGTCATCAATCATGATGCCCAGATTTCTGGCAGTTTGTGGGCACAAGTTGATTTGTTTCAAGCATGACGCTGATGTGTGGTTGAACAGAGGGACAGGCTGGGAAGACAATGAGCTCAGTTCTGGACAGATTTAGCTGTAGGTGCCGTTCCTTCATCCAAGTAGAGATATCACCCAGACACACTGATATCCGGGCTGAGACAGTTGTGTCTTCAGCTGGAAAAGACATGAAAAGCTGAGTGTTCTCAGCATAGCAGTGGTAAGAGAAGCCATGGGAGCAGATCATGCTTTGTATAAAGGAGCAGCTGCAGTTGTGTTCCATCACAAAAAAAAAATAAATTAAAAAAAATACCGTTGTTCACTACTAACTGGTTATTTGCAAATTGATCAAACAATTTCAGAATACATTTTTATTTCTACTTTGCTAAATGAATAAATAAATAAATAAATAAATAAATAAATAAATAAATAAATAGAACTATCTCAGGTCCAGTCCTGCCAATGTTATCTGCTGGATCTGTGCTGGGGTTGGAGAGAGGACAAACAAGGAAACAGATCATGCAGACTTATGATTATAACAATAATATTGGTAAAAGTATGTTTACTATTGCATGAGCTGCAAATAAATGAGAAAGAATTGATCTGAATACTTTGGCAGCATCAATAATGATACTGATATGGCAGGGGTCAGCAACCTGTGGCTCTTAGACTCCTTTGCAGCTGGTCCCTGTAGCTTTGGTTCTACAAGTACAAATCTGTTTTGCTGCAGATGTCTCGCAAAATGTGTTACAAAGCTCAAGCAGCGTAGATTCACACGAGAAGAGTAGTTTGTGCAGTTGTAGAGGCAGACTGGAGAAGCTGTATCAGCAGAGTTGTGTTTATAAAGGATAACAGGCATTAGAAATAAGAAAAAAAAATCTGAGAAATGTTGATTATTAAATGTTGAATTTTTCAGCTGTCATTTTATTTGTGTAAATATTAGTCTACACATTTGTGAATATTTTTTCTGTGACTTTAAATTAATTTCACGTGTGGATTTTTTATACAAGTAAACATTTTTACATACAAGTTCACTTTATTTTGCTTTAAGTTCTCACATCACATTCTGCAAGCTCTCATATTTTGCAACATATCTACCTTCACAGTAATGGTTTGATGATGATTTGACTTGACTTTGTCTTTTTGTAAAAAAAAAGAAAAAAAAAGGGGGTTATTACTGTTGTAACCTTTCTCATTGCTTTTCCAAATATTTACGCTTTTTTTCCGGACAGAAGAAAGACCAGCATTCTCAAAACAGAGGGTTAAGAGCTGTACATAGACAGATGCTGTTCTTTCTTTGAAGAGGCTGAAGTGTTGAATTTTGTTCGTTCTAATAGTACAAATTGTGGTGATATTTCAGTTTACTATCTACGCTGGTGCGATGACGACAGAGTTACACACGCTGTTTATCAGAAGAAGGAAACGTTATGTAATACGACCCGGTCACACGCACATGCGCTCATCCGTACATACACGCACACACGCACACACGCGCTTCCTTGTTTACCAGTTCCCTACACATCGCTGTACACCAGACCACAGGACGGTTCCTGGAATCCAATTGGCCGGATATACCCACCCTCCTCTCTCATTGGCCATGAATGCTTACTAAGTAAGAAAGCAGTGTGTCCAGATGCATCGTTTCCGCGACAACTTGACTGTATTATCAGTTTTAACTGTAGCCCTCGCATTCTATGCTTTTATACGACACTTTTGTACAAGACTGTGTAGTATGTTAAATTGAGTTTAGAGGATGTCGAGTAAAATTAAGCTTGTTCGGTCCTTGGTCAAGACTGCAGCGCTGGCCAACGTGCCAAAACACATTGATTATTTCTCCAAGTTCTCTCCCTCTCCTCTATCCATGAAGCAGTTCTTGGATTTCGGTGAGTGTGACATGCTTATGTACTTCGTCTCTGTGGTTACATTGCTTTGTTCACTTGCATGTCTCTTTGGCTTCATTTTACTATCCGACCCCCTTAAAGAAAGCAAGCGGTTAGGCTACTGACGCAATGCCATCCTCAGACAGACCTCCACAAATCTGGAGATTCTATTGTGCTGTTAATGTTGTTTATGTAGAAATAAATAAATGCGGACATAAATAAATACAGAAATATATTTGAGATATTTAATAATTTATGTCCCATTTATTTACCAGTTTTTATGTATTTATTCACGAATTATTTTTTTTTCATTTATTTATTTATTCCAGTATTTATTTATAAATGTATTTATTCATGTATGTGATCTTGTCAGATCTTGTCCTCCATATGTTGTTGATGCTGCTTGTTTATTCTGCTCTTGTTTGTGGTGGTGACAACAAAGAATGACAATGTTCAAGCTTCTGTAAAATATCAAGCCACACCATTAAACAAATTAAGCAATGTAACTATATTGAGGAATCAAGACATGCTGTGGGGGTATTTTACATGCCCAGAGGCATTATGTTTTTGGTTTTTGTTACATAAGTCTGTCTGACCCTCCCATTCTAGCAAACCTGCTATCTTTGGAGCACTGTCACGATAACATCCAATCAAGGACTTCGCAGGACTTTTTTTTTTTTTTTTTTTTTTACCTTGAGCAGTTGTCAAAGATTAAGTATTTAGATTTGCATGCTTAACAACCAATTAACACACACACACACACACACACACACACACACACACACACACACACACACACACTTAAAAACTCAAAAATATAAAAACAGAAAACTCTGTCAGAAAACAGAGTTGCAACCTTTCCTGTGGATGCAGCAGGGGTACACTGTTCAAACCTTTTAATCCAATACCAAAAGCAATACCTGGACTTGGTATTAGTTGATGCTGGGCTGATCCAGTACCAGTATTAATTTAACATTTCTTATTCCTTAATATGAGACTGAGAATGGGAATAGGAAATGTGCAGTCATACGAACAAAATTACAGTTTAACTGTAAACCTCAGCAGAAAGAAAAGTTAGAAATTAAATTCGCATATATTGCAAATTCCCATTTGAGTTGTTGGTTAAACAAGCAAAATATCTTCAAACTACTGAGCACCTGTAATGATCGCCCTTCATGTTATTTTAGCTCTGTCTAGCTAAACCCATCAGGGTCGATGAACACAGAAGAGAATAGAACTGAGATCTACTCTGTGGATTGACCTGGTGACTTTTCTTCAAAAATCTAATCAAGTTTTTCCAGCCAAATTCTCTCCATCTCTTGGAGCTTGTTGATGTGTGTTGGGTCTTAATCGTGGAATGCCAGTCACTCTCAGATAACACAATGCAGAATTCTTTTTCCCATTTTGCTTTTATGTACATTGTATTCCTTCCATGTTTCTTCAGTAACCCTTTATACAGTTTAGAGACAATTTTTGATGGCGTTTGCTTATAAGCAGTTATCAACACCTCAATCACATAATTCTCATCCATTGAGATTTCCTTTTTAATTTCTGCATCATAGTAATGTCTGAGTTGTAGATATCTGAATAAATCAGCGTTTTCTAATCCGAATTCATTTTTGATCTCTCTAAATGATTTGAAGTATTGTTTATCCATAAGTGTACACATAGCCGTTATTCCTTTATTTCTCTACTTTTCAAAAGTCTTATCTAACACTCCTGGTCTGAATCTAGGGGTGTGTGAAGGCCAAATCAAGAGCTTACTGTCTCCACTCAACTTGTATTTTCTAACCACATCATACAACATTTCAAAGGTTTGTCTCATGATTGTGTTCACTTTTAAAATCTGTATGGTCTTTTCCACTTAACCTTGATTGTGGAGAAGTCGAACTCAGGCTCATTTCAATGTCTGGAGAACACCAATACACTATGTAGCGTAGCTGTGGGGCATAAAAGTATTCTCTAAGACTTGGCAGTGCCAGTCCTCCACTTTCTTTGTCAGGTTGAAGGGTCTTGAGTCTTATCCTAGGTCTGGCTCCCGCCCATATGAACCTTGATATTAACTTATCCCATGCCGCAAACTGTGATTCTGGTATTTTAACTGGGAGTGATAGAAAAAGGTACAACAGCCTAGGCAAGAGGTTCATCTTGATCACACACAATTCTTGAGCTAAAATCCAATATTAGTGTTGACCACTTTGCCACATCTCTTTGTATTTTATCGTTTATTAGGTTATAGTTTTATCATACATTTTGTTGAATTCCTTAGTTATTATCACTCCTAGATATTTTATCGACTTAGTATTCCAATTTAAATTGTATCTCTTCCTGGTTTAGTTATTTGATTATAGTTAAAAGTTAATACCTGAGTTTTTAGTATATTCAGTTTGTAGCCAGACATCGAACCATATTCTTCCATAGTCTCAATTAATTTAGCAAATGTTTTTCCTGGGTCCTGAAGGAAGGTAATTATGTCATCAGCAAATAAACCTATCTTGTGCTCTTCTCCTGCTATTGTGATTCCTGTCAATTCCTTATCCTGTCTAATAAATTGGGCAAGGGGCTATGTAAATCACAAATAAGGCAGGGCTAGCACAACAACCTTGATGAGTCCCTCTGTATACTTTGAAAGTTTGTTAAGTGTCCATTAATTTTGATGGGGGGGCGTAAACATTCACAAGTGTGACCAAAACAATGTCCATCCTGCCTTTAACTATTATGTATCTGCCATCGTCATCTCTTTTTTCTTTTATCAAATCAAAATGTAATGAATTTGATATCATTGTTTCCACGCCCTGATCACTCAGTTTTACTTTATTATGGCACAGTTGTTTGAAGAAGAGCTCTTCCTCAGTGTCCTTCCTTTGGTTTATATTTTACATCAAGTTTTCAGGCCCCCAGTGTGAGCGTGTTTTATGTTGGAATATTAATTAAATAAATGTAATATTAATTCCTCAACTCCCACGTAGTTGTGCTTTCCATAAAAAGTGGTCAGTGACAAGGCTTAATTTCTTCTCTCTGTCTCTGATGTTTGGATGAAATCAACTGAATTTATTTATTTATGGATCCATTGGATGACAAATGCAGTTCAGTCCATTTAATGAAAATCTGAATCAAATCAAAAGGATTGCATCTCTCCCTAAAAACTCTCTCTCTCTCTCTCTCTCTCTCTCTCTCTCTCTCTCTCTCTCTCTCTCTCTCTCTCTCTCTCTCTCTCTCTCTCTCTCTCTCCTAAGCCCTCAGTGCACCAATGTGGACAGGATCTTCTTAAAATGGGCAGGCTATTTTCCAAGAGAGCTGATTGGTCAGGAGATGGTACTTTTCTACTTGTCGATCTGTTATCCAGATCTTAATCTGCTCCGGAGCGAGTCAGCTGTTCAGCATATGTTACGGTGATTCATTCTGCTAAGAAGTGAACCAGCTTCGGAGAACAGGAAATCCAGGGTGAACCCTGAAGTTACCTCTCTAAGAGAAAATCCAGCTTCGTAGTACAAGCCTTAAATTGGTGCGTCCCTAACATGCAGTCCTTGAGTCATTTTGTGTCATTTTGTTGGTTGTTGTTTTTAGGTCCATATATTCCCATAATACAGATGTGTCCCCCCTCAAAGCAATAGTTTAACTGTCACTCTGAAAGATATGTCATTTTTTTTTCTCTTCTCCAGGTTCAACCAATGCCTGTGAGCGCACATCGTTTGCCTTCCTCCGTCAGGAGCTTCCCGTGCGATTGTCAAACATCATGAAGGAGATCAACCTGCTGCCAGACCAGCTTCGGGCCACTCCCTCTGTCCAGCTGGTCCAGAGCTGGTGAGACTTTAAAACAAACTGCTGTATATTTTCTGACTTTGAATAACTACCTGACCTAAAATATCCCTGGTGTATATTAGCATGTTGGTAAAGAAATGCTAGGAAGTTTCTCAATATTTTATCAGCGGGGTATCTCAGTTAATCATATGACCCCCCCCAGCATATGGGATCTAAAATACATTTAAAATCAATGATTTTGTGATTAAACAAACTATGAAAGTTTGTACTAATGTCAGTGCATGAGACAAACTCCCCTGCTTAGGTTAGGTTACTTTATTTTGTACCTGTAAGTAGATTTGTTTGGCAGCAAGAAGATGGCATCCACTTGAAAACAGACCATCCTGATCTCTCTAGCTTGTGCAAAAATTTCGAAACCCCATACAGCTTCCTTTTTTTTCTTAGAGTGGAGCCTCATTTTTCAGAGTTTCTTTCTCCATCTGATTGCCATGACTAGCTGTGTGTATATGCTTGCCCAGATCTTATCAGAGATTACTTTGCAGAGTGTGTGAAGTGGTGGTGAACTTTTTTCCAGTGACTTCTCAAACCCCCGCCTTTCTTGCTTGCTTTTTGACTGCAGCAACATGTGGGCAGCGAGAAAAAACAAAAAAAATTCACCCATGTACAGCACACCCCTGTACTGTGCTGATAGAGAAATCAGTGTTTCAGACCCAAGCTGTTTTTTGAACCAGGCTGTAAATATGCTTTTTAATGCTGCAAAAGATATTTTTTTTGGCTTGGTGTGTTTGTAGTTTACAGTCTTTCTGCAGCCAGCCTCTAGTAGACACCCGATGAGCAGTGGCTTTTAGCACTTCTGCATAGGCTTCTTTTTTTGTTTTTAAACCGGATGTTGCTCTTTGGTTTATACTTGGTTATATAATTATAGTACAAGTCATAGTTCTCAAGACAAATGGCTGTCTTTTTTTCCTTCCCCTGTATTATCGGTTCATAAGAATCATACAGCTAGAATCCCATTCCCCCAATTAAAGGTCAATATCAACGATTCTGAGAATTCAGAGAATCTTAGACTTTCATAAACCTTGAACACCAAATTAATTTTTTTGTGTGATATTGTTATTTGTTTTCATTATTTTATGTGATGGTCTGTCTTACTGAAAGGAATGCTTGTATATATGAGGGAAAACTCATCAGTATAGAGATGTTATTTTTTGCTACTTTCTCTCGATAGGTGGGAAAATAACAAACAACTAAGTGAGAATTTTGAGTTTTACAGATGCAACAAAAAAACCCCAACTTTATAGAGTTATTTTCTCAAGACTGCATCGCCGCGCACACACGACGGCTTGTGAATGGCTGGTTGTATTTACATTATACTGTTTTTCTCTCATCTAGGTCTCCCTTTGTTTTTCATTTTTGTGGCATGTTCCCATAAGTCTTTGAGTTAAAGGGTTTGATGTGTACCCATATTGGTTTGATTGCTCAAACAAGTCTTATTTCATGAAACAGCAGGCATGCTGACTAGTCAGTGACTCTTCTGTGTCTGTGTTCTCTCAGGTACATCCAAAGCCTGATGGAGATTTTAGAATTTCTGGACAAAAACCCAGATAACCAGGAAGTCCTTGAAACGTGAGTGAAATGTTGCTTTAAAAACATTAGCATAGCAGGGCAGCTCTAGGCATAACTTTCGTATTTTACTTTTCTAACCTTATATTCTCCCCTCACCAACCCCAGGTTTGTGGATGTCTTGGAGGCAATCAGAGACCGGCATAATGAGGTGGTTCCTACCATGGCTCAGGGAGTCATTGAGTACAAAGATGCCTTTGGTCAGCAGGATGCTGTCACTGACCACAATATCCAATATTTCCTTGACCGCTTTTACACCAGCCGCATTTCCATACGCATGCTCATCAACCAGCACAGTGAGCAGACAGCACAACACATGCACAAACAGCAAAGCTTTGGCTGATTTGGACATTAACCACACTGTAATCAGATTGTTTAAAATTGATCGACCTGTCATCAAAAACCATTGGTCACCCAATCAGATCATTCAAGAAATCAAGAAATGTGCCTTGTAAATTTAAAACAATGGCGGGATAAGTGACTGGTTCTGTTTTTCTTTTTCTTCTTCTAGCCCGTATCTTCTATGGTCACACAAACCGTGCCAACCCAAACTCCATTGGCTGTATCGACTCCATGTGTGATGTGACGGAGGTTGCCAGAGGTAAGCAGAGAAATTTAAATTATGAAAAAAGAAAAATAAGAGTCAAGGTGATTTGTGTAGCTGGGTTAGCATAATAATCTAGCAGGCTGATAGTCAGAACTTCTCTTCCTCTCTGTTGGAGCTCATTGCTGCCTTGCTACCTAACACCTGCTGACTGTTACATATGCTTAAAAAATGCACTCTCATATGCACAGACATTTCCAACAAAACATCCTGTACTCTTTAAGTTTATGCAATAGGTAACAAATGCAGAAGAAGTCGAAATGTCGGTAACCTTCTGAAGAACAACTTGACTTATTCTTTTCATGAGGCCTCTTCTGTATCTTCTATGAAGCCCTGATGGGCTTATAGTTTATGCATGGAGTGGGAGAACAAGTGCTCCAGCGATATATACAGAGTCTTAAATGACGTCTGTATGCATTTTTGAAAAAATTGTTGATACAGAGGATCAGGATATTTCTTTATATTTTATTTCAAAATGTCATGAAGTGTCACAGTTTCTTTCCTTTATTAAAAAACTACTTTACTTTCTTGCTTTATGTAACTTATGAAGAGGTAGGAAAGACACGTTATCAGGTGGAAACTGGGTCAGAGCTGGCAGGCGGTTCATCCAGTCTGTCCCAGTTTCTGTATATAAACAGGCATGTATCTGCAGCTGACTGTGGTCCAATTCACTTGCTTGTAATTCCTAAAATGATCCTGTATTAATCAAATCCATTTATCTTCATGTATATTTAACTGTTTTTATCACTAGATTTTTTAATTCAATTTATAATTACATTTATAAATGACACACACACACACACACATATATATATATATATATATATGTATATATATATATATATATATATATATATATATATATATATATATATATATATATATATATATATATATATATATATATATTCTCCTCTCCTCTACTCTACTCTACTCTACTTTACTCTACTGTATTTTAGATGCTTATGAGAGCGCTAAGATGCTGTGTGAGCAGTACTACCTGGGAGCACCTGAGCTGGAGCTTATGCAGATGAATGGTGAGCAACTAAGACACACTTAAAGTTGCCTTAAGGAGTAGTTTTGATTCTCTGAGCTTGGGGGGATTTTTGGGTACTTGAGTGAGTGAGTTTGCCTCTGGAGCCTCATGCAGGTCTTTGACTCCTTTGCAGTGGCTTCCTGTATCTTTACACACATATAATTAAATAAAGAATTTGGGGGGTATTGATGATTAACAACATTGACACTAAATAAAATTATGATTTAACATTTTGTTGAACTAAATATGCATCACTTCTTGCAATACAGCCTGCCACCTGTCTACTTCACTTCTTACAACATCAACAGCCCACCAAAGTTCCTTTCACATTTGGGCTAACCTTAAGTTTTACTCCCCTGGTAACTAAATCAACAAAAAGACAAAAATGTGAGAAAATAGAGATTTTAATTCTGTGTGAATGGATTCATGTAACTGCCAATATAATCGCTTACTATACATTTTTGAAATGTGGCAAGAAATTAGCAAACAGCAAAAAAAAAAAGATCAGATGAGCGATATTATCAATATGTTATCAAATCATTCATTCATTTATTCTCTCTGGAGTTCTGAAACTTCATAAATTCAAAAAACTTTTTGTTTAGATAATCATACAATGTATTTTAACTGTGTATAACATTTCATACACCATATTGTTTTAAGTGTGAAGGTTAAGTAGATTTTGTAACTCCAGACTAACTTTAATCCAGGTGAGATGAAGTAAAATGGTTCCTCTGACAGTAAAGGTTGCAGACCCCTGGCCTAGACCAAATTGTGGCTAGTGCCCTCATGAAGTCTACAGTTGTACTGACAGTAGTCCTGCTGTAGACTTGATGTGCTGTGGAATATATTTCAATCAATCTATCAATCAATCAATCAATCTTTATTTGTATAGCGCCAATTCATAACAAGTGTTATCTAAAGACACTTTACAATAGAGCACAAAGCTCCTCATTTTAAGGATAAACATATATGCATAGATACATATATACATATAAAGATACACATATACATATATATATACAAATATATACATCCAACACCCAACATGAATCCATATAGCCAATCATGAATCCCTCCATCATGGTGGCAAGAAAACACCTTCTGTTAAGCAGCAGGAAATCTTGAATGTGGACCCCAGTCTCATGATGAACAGCAAATCCACACCATGCTGTGTTGGGTGTGTGGGCGAAGGAAGGGAGGGAAGAGGAGACAAGTGGACTAAAGTAAGAACTAAAGTTAGTGACAGATCCATGAACCATAGACCTGTCGTCTGATTTATTAGAGGTTAGCCTCTTGAGATGCTACATCTCGTTTTCAGGAGGGACCTCATGGCTGAATGGTAATAATCAATGGCATAATCAATGATGTTCTGACTGAAAATAAAAAATTATGGTAGTGATGAACTCATGATGCCCAGACCACAAGTGCATCCCTACCATATTTGTCTCCGTTAAGTAAAGGTTTGTTAAAGGCCTCTTGAGATGTGACATCCCATTTTCAGAGGAACCTCATGCCTATGTGCTGATTAAAATAGATACTATAGATGTATTGATCATAGATAAGGAGATCAGGCTAATATCTACATTAGAAGCTATATGATAGTGGGAATAAATGTTCCTAATGAAATGGCCAAATAATGCGTCATGTCTATAGGTGCAGTTAATGAGTCTTCATGACTCCACAGCAGCAGGCAGTCTCCACCAAGGATCTGTTGGAAATGTTAATCTTTTCACCTTTCTAAAAAATAACCATTTGTCTAAAATAAAGAATCTGACTCCAAATTACTTTACCATTTCCAGCGCAGAACACATGATGTGGCTTGAAGAAGTAGAAGGAGACGGTCGAGTTCTCAGTCCATGTCAAATTTAATGATTACAATAGATCAAGAATGTGCGACAGAATTCTGGGTTCTTCTTTACCTCTCCCTCACAGCCCTGATACAATTCCGGGGCCTTCCAAAAAAGAAGAACCCCCTCTCTCATCCTGAACCCCATAATATACTCGTAGCTCCGCCTTTAATAAACATTAGTTTCCTGATCTGAGACGGTGTCCTCTTCAGTGCAGCCTGGCTCTGCATGTTTCCCCATCACTCAGCATCTGTCAGGGTGTACCTAAAAGGAAGTTTTAGTGCAAACTCTGACATCTCACATGTTTATCCTTCCTTCTCAGAGAATGGTATCTGGTACCAGGCTCTTCCTGCCCCCCTGATTTAATGACAGCCTGGTTTACAACCTCCTGCAGTCCTGCATTCTTTGTCTCCAATCAATCTCACACTCTCAACAAACACAGACTATCTTCCCCTCTTACTGCAAAGAAAATAGTTATATTATATAAGTGGATAAACAAGGTTAATCATTTATTACAACGTTAAAATTGACCCTTCATATTAATGGTGTTGATTCTTCCTTCATACTGGACGATCTGTAGCCTTCCAGGAGCTTTCAACCTTAAAAACAAGCCTATAATGAGCACAACATATATTGATTAATACACAAAATATAGGTAATAATGCTTAAAATTTCTTTCAGATCCCAGGCCACCTACAAGACAAGAGCCAGAGACGAGTACAGGAGCAGACAAAAGGGGAAGAGCAGATGGGGAGAGAGATTAAGAAAGAGAGATAGAGTCCAATGTGCCAGACCCCCCCCCCCCCAGCAGCCTAGGCCTATTGCATCTAAACTATGAGTCTAATTTATGAACTAATTTATGGACTATAAGCTGGTCCCTAACTGAAAGCTTTATCAAAGAGGAATGTTTTAAGTCTAAGTATTTAAGCCACTCTCTAAACCTGAGGCTTCATTAGGTGTGTTTCTCAGACCTTGACTGTTGTTTTTTTCTCTTTCTAGCCAACAAGGTCAAAGAGCCAATCCATATCTCATATATTCCGTCTCACTTGTACCACATGCTCTTTGAACTCTTTAAGGTAATACATCATTTTGTTGCTACAAACAAAAAAATATTGCAGACCCGGTAGAACAAAAGCTATTTAGAACATTGGTAAAGGGACTTAAGAGGATATCTTTGTGTTGTTGTACTCTGTTATTATGCCCCTAACCTGGTAAAGGTCATTGTTCCCTCTCTGCAGAATGCAATGAGAGCAACCATTGAAAACCATGAGGCCAGCAGGACGCTCCCTCCCATCAAAGTCATGGTCTCTCTTGGCAAAGAGGACCTGTCAATCAGTGTATGTAGATCTTACAGCAAATATAATGACAATTCTTAAATTTACAAATGTGTTAGCTAATACTAATGGTCTCCTACCATAGCTATCTCTGCCATTAGTGTGCAAATGTGGTTTGGATAGGGGAAAGCGAGTAGAAGTGTAAAGTGCTTTGAGTGTCAGAAAGACTAAAAAGGCTATATAATTATGGTCTATTTTACTTTCTTTTTTCTACTTTTCTTCTGGCACTTTCAAAATCATCACACCCATCATCAGTACACTGCAAAAACTAAAAATTAAGCATGTGCTTATGTCTTCTTTTAAGTGAAAATGTCTTATAAGATTAAATATTAGCCACATTCACCTGACCTGTCCAGAACAATGTCTTATTTCAGGATATTACAAAGTGATGCCTGAATTGCTTGTAAAGAATAAAAAAAACCTGCAAATGGGGAAAGAAATTTATACTTTTTATTTTATTTTCTTTCTACATTATTCTTATTTCAAGAAACTTGTCAGCACATTTTTCTTACCCCATTGGCAGATTTTTCTATTTGTCTCTAAGTGTATAAATTCTTCAAAGAAGTACACAATGAGGAAAGGACCATAAGCCCTTTTCGGCACACAATTTCAGCCAGGCTTTCTATCCCATCACAAATTGAACAAAAGGGGTCATGTCTAAATCTAAATTCTTAGGCAAGAATAGAAACAGATTCTTCTAATATAACTCTCCCTGTTTAACACTGAAGTATGTCACACAAACAGCGTTTAGAAGCTCAGATGACAAGGGCTGTTGACGAGAAAGGAGTCATCCCAATGCTTTTCTTCTGTGATGTGTTCTGACCCTTTTGCTCCACCTGACCGCCCTTATTTTGCTGCTTAGTGTCAGTACATCATCAATACATCATCCACCTGCATAGTGTCTCTTCTCTCAAAATATTTTATCCTGGCACATCCAGCATGCTAGTGACACTGTGTTAGCTTTCCAAGCTGTTAGTAAAAAATCCATACAATTATGAAACAAAATGTAATGTTGCAATTCAGGGTTGAGTTACATACTTACACGCATGTGAAATTCTGATTACTTCATATCCTTACATCTGAATAAACTTGAACCCTCTTGAATTGCTGCCTCTAAATTCAGCTCCTTTCTCTGATTTTTCTGACCTTTGGCCATTATAGGAAGAAACATGTCAACACAGAGAAAATAGCCTGCATTTAATTTTTAAAAGCTTGAATCAGCTAAATTCAATTCGACTGACACGATCCTGGTTCCTGGGCAGCTTTACAAACAAGTAATTGTGCTATCTTTGCTGCTAAGCTCTCAACATCAGATCACCCTCTAAATATTCTCTGCTTCTTTCCAGATGAGTGACAAAGGAGGAGGTGTTCCTTTTAGGAAGATCGAGCGTCTATTCAGCTACATGTACTCAACAGGTCCTCGGCCCACTTTTGGAGAGAATCACAGAGCTGCACTGGTAAGCAACTCACATTCAGACACATGTTAAAATACTGTTAAAACCTAGGCTTAGATAACGTGTGTGTGTGTGTGTGTGTGTGTGTGTGTGTGTGTGTGTGTGTGTGTGTGCACGCGGGCAGGCTGGGTTTGGCTATGGTCTGCCCATCTCTCGTCTCTATGCTCGCTACTTCCAGGGTGACCTGCAGCTCTACTCAATGGAGGGTTTTGGTACTGATGCCGTCATACACCTAAAGGTAACAGACAAACAGCTTAAATCAAATACACCTGCTCATTGTGCTCTGGTTTGATTTTATAGTATATTTCCTGTTATCATTCACAGTGATACATTCTAGATGATCTTGAAGCCAAAAATCCAAAAATTCAAAAACCTTATCTGAAGTATTATCAGCCCAATATGTTTGAAAAAAACAACATTATCATTCTGGTTTTGAAGTTTATTCTCCTTGTCTGTCTCCAGGCATTGTCCACAGACTCAGTGGAGAGACTGCCAGTTTTTAACAAGACAGCTTTGCGCCACTATAAGCTGAGCCTGGAGGCAGATGATTGGTGCATTCCCTCCAGGGAACCACTCAACCTTGCCATCCACCAGGCTTCCAAATGATTCAGCCAGGACCAGGGGACTTCTCACATACAGCACTTTGAAGTTGTAAAACTGCATTAAAATGACAAGCATTACATGAACAAAACATTAACTAAATCACACTTGTTCTTGCTCTGAACTCGGAAGCTACTGTTAGTGTCTCATAAATCATTTCAGCGAATTGTTACTTATTCTGGTTATGTTCCTTTAAGTGCCTTTACCTAGCCAAAGTGGTAGATTTTATTCTTTACTCATAAAAGTTGAAAATGGGGATTGTTAGGGATGGCTTGTAGCTCTTTAAACTAGTTTATATAATTAACAAGATGAGTTAGTGTGAATTAGAGGTAGCATACCAACCTGGAGAGTTTCAAAGTCTGACCATATCTTTTATCAACCAAATAAAAGCCTGATTGTAGACTGAGCGCAAATGACCAAAGAGAGGCAACCTCCAGTTTAAAAATATAAAGCCCATGCATAGTTCTAAAATCTTCAGTTCTTCAAGAGTCTGTTTGAGGATGGCTGCAGAAACACCAGAAACCTTGTACACAACAAGCTAAAAAATCCCATCTTTACAGAAAAAATAAACGTTTACAGCTTGGTTAAAAAAAAAAAAAAAAAGGTATAAAGTTATAACCTATGCATTTTGCACATGTAAGGGCATGTCTGACTTGACTGATGGGGGCACACAGTAGCTTTCTTCCTCTTTAACTCATCCAAACTCATACAAAGCTAGGTTGTGTCAAGTTTTTTTTTTTTTTTTTCAAATTGCACCTGCAGTCAATAAGCTACAGAACTCCTCCAGCTTTTTCCCCATCTTTCTTTACATTCTTTATACATTCTTTAACCAGATGGGCACACTGGGTCAGGGCAACATACAACATGTTCAAGTCCAGAGAGAGAAGCTGGAGAAGTGTAATTATCAGCTTTTAGGACTGATTGTTTATCAGGTTTTAAGTGGCAAATTGTGAGCAGAGTATCCTCTGAACAAAAAGTGCCTGTCTTTATGAACAGAGAAGTTTTTTTTTTTCTTCAATTGCTACCAAATACATGAGATTTCCATTTTTTGTTTTGCATTCTCTTAGATTGAATCAGTAAGAGGGAATATCACTCAGGTTGCATTTATTTTTGTTTTGATTGAACTTGACACTAAGTAAATTTTCCCCTCATTTTATGGCCTTGTTGATTACAGCTGCAGAACAAACACATGCTCAACTGTTTTGTTACTGATTGTGAAAAAGGATTAAGAATTATGTTGTCCGAGTTTGGAAAGGACTGTCACCCTGTCTAGAGTTATGTAAACTTATCTTCTGTTGACAGGAAACAGGTTATTCATTAATGATCTTTGCTTAATGTTTGGAAGCTCTGAGTTCAGCTTTTAGTATAACATCTGAATGGTACTAAATGTAATGTGTGTTATTGTGATTTCTTGTGTATTCAACAGATTCTGTTTTTGAAGGGCCTATATTTTGTTGTGTATTTGAACTGTTCTTAATGAATGAGTTATATTTTTCTAAGGAAATGTTCCAAAATAAATTCAGAAAAAAGTTTAAATATTGTGTTATCATTTTTATTGATGGTAGATTTCTGTTTGCTCTTCAGAAATCAGAGCACATAAAAAAAGAGAGATTGTTTCAGTGGCTTTGTCTGACAGAACATGAAGGAAGCAGTTTATCTGAGTCACGGCCAATCAGACACTGAGTTATATAAGATGTGTTTCTCTGTGTTGATGACCTGGATGGACTCACATCAGTAACGGGTCAATAAGGGGACTTTGTCCACCTTGCAGAGTAAGTTGCCTGTGTCTATCTGCCAATAAAAACATTATTATTATTACCTCTATTTACATGGCCATAACTAGAAGCATTTTCATTATGATCAAAACCTTGTTTCAAGACGAGTATTATTGGTAAATGTTATTTTTTGGCAATAGTCAGCAGTATTTCCAGGTCTTTTGGATTTCATTTTTCAAACAGTTCCCAGTCAAAACCTGAAAAATGTTTGCTGTCATATATCAAAAGCGTGCCTTTTTTTGGTTGCACTTGTTTTTTTCCAATCTCATCTAAAGTCATCAACCTCAGACAATTAAGACAAACAGATGGCCCCGTTCAGATGATTAATTACCTGGCCAAATTTTTTTTTTCAGATTATTGGAAGAAAAGGTTGTTTTTTATTATTTCTGTCAGAGCAAATTACTTTTTTAGATAATTTTCAAGGAAAGGCAGTTTTGAAATTAACCTTATGTGATTAAAGCTGTTGGGATCTGATCCCCCTTATTAAAGGAACAGCTCATTGAATAAATAACTGTTGACAGGTTATGACAGGAGGTGGTGTTTGACAGGTTGTTGTAAGTTTTTGAGTGACATTTTAAAATCAGCAAGCAAAGTTGTCTACTTTGGTAGAGATCACAGTAATATTCTTCAACTGGAGATTCATCAAAAGAGGTTAAGATTCAGCTGATGTAAAAAAAAAAGGGGAGTAGATCCTATTCTTAAACAGCTCAAGCTTGGTGTGACTTGATGTGAAGATAAGGCTCCCTGTCAGAGCAGGCTGTTCTCAGTCATAGACTCGATCACCTGTGTACAAATATGTTTGGACAGGTAGAAAGACAGGTTTGGCAGTATTGTACCACCATACGATGGGTCAGAAGATGAAAAATTGATATTCTTCATTTTAAGAACAGTCTATCATAAATTAATTGGTGGTGCAAGTGAAAGCAGCTTGTAACAGTGGTGCTGTTCAGCAGCAAGAAAACCAAAAGCAGAGGAACTAATTGACAGCAAAATACTATACTTTGAACTTTGGTAATGCAAATATAAAGCTACCTGACATTTGTCAAATATTTCTGGATAAGATCAAAACTAACATTTTGGCTGCAATTTTACACCAGATACATCAGCTTTAAAAACAGGTCCCCAGCACAACCTCATTTTGGAAAAGTTGGGGCATTGTGTCAAATGTCAACAAAAACATTGAAAGCCATATGGCTTTCAGATGCAACGTATTTTTATAAAGCTGGTACAGCAACAATATCAGACAGGAAAAGTTGTGAAAAGCTTAAAGAAATCATGTTATGGAATGTTTTACCATTTATCAAGGTAAATGTTTAACTCTGGGTCTAAAAGAGTATCACAGGGAGGCTGAGTCTTTGTGAAGCAGAGATGGGCAAGGGTTTATCACCTAACAACAGTGCAACATAGGGCTGGGCAATATATCAATTAATTAGGGCCCTAGCCAACCAACCGCAGGTGCAGTGGAGTCCCTCTTGAAACCCTTAGGATTCTTTCTTTCTTTCTTTCTTTCTTTCTTTCTTTCTTTCTTTCTTTCTTTCTTTCTTTCTTAAATTAACGCGATCACACCTAGCCACAAAATTCAGTCGTGGCGAAAAAATTTTTAATGCAGTGTTTTTGTGAAAATACATGCTCCATAGTGCCCCCTAGTAAGTTAAAACTGCAGCCCCTCAGGCTCCTTTGAGCTATGGGCCTAAAATTTGGTGTGCATAGCTATCATACCAAGACCTACAAAAAAAAAAAATCTCTTAAGATCATGGTGAATTCCGAACAGGAAATTTGGAATTTGGAGTTAAATGTCTGATATTTTGAGGTACTTATTTGATCGAACTAGTACCACAGTTTTCTTCTGATCATCTTGATTTTTTTTTTTGTGTGTGTGTATACTAGACACATTCACGATTAAAAGTTATTAAAGGAATTTTTATATCTCAAAGGGTGGGGCCATGAAAAGTTGCCAAAGTTGATGTTTTTTTTTGTAATATGTTGGATCTGGACCACTGCCTTATACATCTATATACTTTTTTCACCTCAAAGTACATTGCCCCCGTTTGTCAATAGGAAGTCATGTTTTACTCTCATTAAAAAATCCTCCATTCTTTAAATATTTCTTTCTACTCTAATATGTAACGTCTTTCAGACCTTCATGTTCTGTACTTAAACAATGTATCCATGGCAACGCATCAAACTCTGATAGCTCACCATTAAACAAAGTTATTGTACCTCTTCATTTTACAAATCTGTACTACTGCAATAGTGGCACCCTCTGGAAATGCAGGGTAGTGTCAGGTACAATACAAATGATCACAGTCTATCTCTGGACTTATATGCACATGTACATATGCAGATGTTGCTGCACATTTATTTATTTTTATTTATTTAAACATTATTTAACCAGGTAAAACCGATGGAGATTAAATCTCTTTTCCAACGGTGACCTGGCCAAGAGGCAGTGTTAGACATCAATGTTCAACAAAGAAAACAAATACAGAACACATTGCGCACAAAGAGTGATCACATAAAACATAATGAAGTAAAAACTGCAGCATTTGATTAAAACAAAACACCAGAGATAGAGTTGGGGAGCAATCAGGCCCAGCATTGAATGGTGATTCGCAAGCAACTTCAGCTGATTATATTTAATTTTGTGTTCATGTCACATGTTAGGTCAACATACATGTAATGGGCAGATAAAACACAATTATTTCAGCTTTCAATTTCATGAATGACTTCTCCACATTATTTAGTTGGTATGAAAAGAAGACACAACCTGAAAATGATTTACTGGTCCATAATAACCCATTGTAGTGAATAGAGACATGTGTATCACAGATTATTTTGTCTATTTTATTTACACAGTAATATGTGACTGAAAATGGAAAATTAGGACTAAAACTTAGTTTAGCACCAAAAATAAAAAAAGAAAAAATCAAATACTCCAGTGCTCTTTGATTCTTTCAGCAAGCCCTGAAAGGTCCACATTCAGCCTATAGTCGTAAATTAAAAATTCTTTGTCTTGCAGGCATCAAATTTCTGCTCAGAGCCACTCAGCTCTCCGTCTCATTATTGACAGAAACTTTGTGATTGTCATGATGCCTCTGCAATGTAGACTGTAAACTGTGCAAATAGCAGTGAAGTACTGACTGTTAATAGTTTATAAAAAGTAAATATCTTGCAATAATGTTGTAATAATTATTGCATTCTGATGATGTTATACTTCTCAGGAGACATTGTTGAGTTATCTTGAACCCATAGAACCCATCTTGAACCCACTGCAGGACTTCATACTGCAGTGAAAAATGAGACCACAGTGAGTAAAAAAAATTACAAACATCAAAATTTGTAGATTCTTTGAATGTAGAACCACCACCAATATTTGTCCTCTGTTCCTTGGGCATTTTAGGATAAAATCAGAGAAATTCATTCTTTGTCTCTAATGATTTGTAGCTTTTAAATTGTCACACTGCATGAAGACATAAATTTTTTTTTTTTTTTTTTTTTTTTTTTTTTTTTTAACACCTCGCTGAGCCAAGCTGTTGTCCCGACATGCCTCAAAGCCACCGCCATCATCCCGGTCCCGAAGTAGCCGTCTCCCTCCCGCTACAACGACTACCGCCCGATCGCACTCGCTCCCATCATTATGAAGCGCTTTGAGCGGCTAGTTGTGCATGAAGACATAATTGAGCTACATCAGTCTATAGCCATGGTTGTCCTGAATCTATAGAGGTGCAGGACTTAATTTTGCTTAGAAAAATGAGACCACAGAGAGTAAAAATGTTAGAGAAGCAAAAACACCACCAGAAACTGCTCAGGATCTGAGGGTTAAAGATCAGCTGGTCAGTATTAATGAAACCCAGATTTCTGGCAGAGTTTGTGAGTATAAGTTAGTTGGATTCAAGCAGGACACTGTTGAATGTGTGGTTGAACAGAGGAAAAGGCTAGAATAACAATGATCACTTCACTTTTCATTTTTGTAATTACCAGACACTCTACATCTTCTGCAGTATGTGTAACATATTTACATCCTTCAATATTTGCAAAAAATATTTACAGCAGTAAGGATGAAGGTGTATTTTGTATGTTGTATCTTATGTATGTTTTATGTTAAGATAACTGCAAACAGCAGTTGAAGTGGAACTCATGAATATATTACATATGAGGAGTTTTAATTTCATAACATTTCTCAGGGTGCGGACGATAATCCCTGATGAGGATCGGGTCCACAATGTTGGAGGAGGAGACCCAAGACCTCTCCTCTGGGCCATAGCCCTCACAGTCCACCAAGTACTGCCGGCCCTGCCCACGGCGACACATGATCAAGAGGCGCTTCACTGTGTAGACGGGAACCCCATCAGCAATCTTGGGAGGAGGTAGGTTGCTTGGAGGGTGTGACCAGGGGGCTGGTTTTAGCTGGTTTGACCCAGCTCACATGGAAGGTGGGATGTATCCGCATGGTCCTGGGTAGTCCTAGCCTGATGGAGGCAGAGTTGATGACCTTAGAGACCGGGAAGGGTCCCACGAAGCATGGCGAAAGTTTGCAGACAGTCAGACAGCAGAGACAGTCTTTAGAGGCAGGTCCTTGGTTGACAGCCAGACTCTTTGACCAGTACAGTAAGTAGGGGCCTCAGTTCTGCGATGATCTGCCATCCTCCTGTAGCTAGCTGACTTCCTGAGGAGAGTCTGACGAGCCCGCAGCCAAGCTCTGCGGCAATGACGAACTAGAGCCTGGGCTGAGGGGACAGCCACCTCAGGTTCGAGAGCTGGGAAAATGTGGGGCTGGAAGCCATAAACACACTTGGAAGGGGGTAATTTCAGTAGAGGCAGAGGGTAGAGAATTATGAGCATATTCAACCCATACCAGTCAGTCAGCCCATGTTGAGGGGTTGTGTGAGGCAAGGCAGCTAAACCCTGTCTCCAGCTCCTGATAAACGCATTCTGTCTGTCTGTTGGATTCAGAATAATATCCGGATGTCAGATCCACCTGAGCTCCCAGAAGTCTGCAGAATGCCTTCCAGAAATGTGATGCAAATTGAGGGCCCTGGTCTGAAAGCAACCTCTGGGGAGACCAATCCTGGGCTGAAAACATGCTGAAACAGGATCTTAGCAGTTTCTTTGGCCAATGGCAACTTAGGAAAGGGGATGAAGTGAGCCATCTAAGATAACCAATCTACAACAGTGAGAATGGTAGTGAATCCCCGCGATGGGGGCAAGCCTGTCAGAAAGTCCACAGCAATGTCTGACCAGGGGCGATGTGGAGTGGGGAGAGGCCGAAGCAGTCCTGTGGGGGGTCTTCTGGAGGTTTTATTCTGGGCACAAACCAGGCATGCGTCAATGAACTCCTAAACTCCCCTTCTCAGGTTGGGCCACCAGAACTTCTGTCCGATGACCAACGAGGTCCGTCAGGTACCTGGGTGGCATGAGAAGTTAGAGGAATGCGCCCAATTGATTACCTGTCCTCTAAGTGCAGGTGGAAGGCAGGTGGGAAGGCTTGCTAGCTGAGGCTCTATGCACATTTTCTTCAATCAGCCAGGTCACTGCCCCCAGATAGCTGGAGGCTGGCAGAATAGGGGTGTCCCTCTTCGTCTGAAAAGAGCCAGCAAACTGACAGGGAACTCACACTTCTCAGAGTCTTGACATAGAGCTGGTGAGCCCCCAGTCTCTGGAGCACTTGCCGCACATGGTTGATATGGGTCTCATCATCGGGGGAGAAGATCAGAATATCATCTAGATAGACAAAAACAAACACATTTACAAAGTCTCTCAAGACATCGTTAATGAATGATTGAAAAACTGCAGGGGCATTTGTTAAACCAAAAGGCATCACCAAATACTCATAGTGGCCACTGGGGGTGTTAACCGTCATCTTCCATTCATCCCCTTCTGATGCGGACCAGGTGATAGGTGTTCCTGAGGTCGAGTTTGGTAAAGACCTTAGCCCTCTGCAAGAGCTCAAACCCTGAAGAAATCAGCTGCAGGGGGTAGTGAGTCTTCACTGTAATATCATTAAGCCTCCGGTAGTCAGTAATACAGGGGCGAAGCATCTTGTCCTTCTTTTCAACAAAGAAGAACCCTGCACCTGCTGGGGAAGGAAGAGGGCCAAATGATACCAGAACCTAGAGCTGACTGGATATAGTCATCTATCACATAATTCAGGAGCAGAAAGGGAGTAGAGGCGTCCCATAGGGGGAGTGGTTCAGGGTAATAAATCAATGGAGCAATCATAAGGGCGATGGGGAGGCAGTGAGAAAGTTTTAGCCTTGCTAAAGACTTCTTTGAGATCATGATAACACTCGGGAATTAGATTCAAATGAATCTTCTCATCCTAACTAATGTCCACAGGGAGTTTGAGACATTCTTGGTGGGAGAAAGCACTTACTGGCACATCTCTCTCCCCACCAGGAGATGGTGCCAAATGACCAGTCAACATGTGGGTTATGGGCACATAGCCAGGGGTACCCTAGAATTAAGGGGTGTTGTGGCCCGTCATACACATGGAAGCAAATCTCCTCAGTGTGATTATAAGGTTAGAATTACAGAAGGGGTGGAGTGAGTTACTCTGCACAGCAATCTACCATCTAAGAAGCTAGCATCTAGGAGGGTAATAGGTAAGTTAGTGGGACAGCACTCATGAGTGCTGAGTGAGACGCTGAGGAGTGCAGACGTGTCTCCGCTTGCTCCTGCTGCTTCCTGCTTTTCTACTGCTTTAATCACTCTTAATCACCTTACTTTTTCTGCAAGTCTTGGATACGATTTTATTCCTTTTCTTTTAAGTGAACCAAAACTTTATAATCATTTTTATGTTTTTTTTGTTTGTTTGTTTGTTTGTTTGTTTTTTTAACAGATCTGACAAACCAGCTACTACATTCTTCTCAACATGCCTCAAAGAGTAACCCATTCAAAGTTTCCCTGTGAAAGCTGTCAGATATATCAACAAGAACCTTAGCTACATTATTTTATTCCTTAGCTACATAATTTTATTACATATATACTTTATTTTTATTTTACTTTATCTCTTTTGCACTGTTTGCACTAGGGATGCACTAAATATTCGGTAACCGAATATGTTCGGCCTAATATTGCAAAAAAAAGCCACATTCGGCCTTCGGTGAAGTGAGTTAAAAGCAAGGCCGAATAGTAGCGTGTGAAACAATGACGCAATCAAACAGCAAAGGCTACTGGGATATTTAAAACATGTCAGAGTCTGCAGACAACAACCCGCTGCTTCACGTTCAAACAAGCGCCGCTCCTCCGCTGGTCTGTCTGCGGACACTACTCCAACATAAAGCAGACTTCGGGCGCACGCACGGCTCGCCTACGTCACCATGAAGCGTCTATCAAAAGCGTTTTACATGCAGCGCGGTCTGATCAGAGTCAGTAGAGTGAGACAGAGAACAGGATTATAACTTTAGAGACTTTTTGGCTCATGTTAAGTTGTTTTGGTCCCACACAGCCCTCTAACACCCCGTTATTGTTTAAATAACTGTCAGGAGGAGCGCTCACGGCGATCATGTGCGCGTGCTCATGCGTGAATTGTACCGTGCAGGTAATATTGGAAACAAAAAGAGAGTCACACTTGATCCCAATCAAGTTGATAGATTTGTGTTTCTGGCAAATAATGAAGAAATGAAGACGGGCTGTTCAGCTTGAGTATCAGTTATAGGTTTTACCTTCTTATTCAAAGCTGTCGAAGCTTTCTCTTCCTGTTAAGGAGACTGTTAAGGAGAGCGCACGCAGGGGCGGGGGGGTATTTGACTATATTTGAAGAATGACGGGTCATTTAATATTCGTTCGAATATGATTTTTTGAAAAAGTGACAGCCCTATTCGGTATTCGGTATTCGGCCAAGCGTTTATATTTTATTCGGCTTCGGCCACAAGTGTACATTTCGGTGCATCCCTAGTTTGCACTGACTGAAGGGCTTTTGTAATTTCGTTGTACTCGTTGCAATGACAAATAAAGTTCTATTCTATTCTATTCTATTCTATTCTATTATATGAAATTTGTGCGCGACAAGAAAGGGTTTTGCCTTAGAAACTGAAAAAGGACTTCGTGAAACGCTCCCAGTGGAATCCAGTGGTAAGAACAGTGGCGGTTTGTCAATAGGGGGCGCTGGGGCGCCGCCCCATCCTCAATTCATCAGAGAAAGTCTGCTAAAACGCAACATAGTTTGTCAATAAATTATTTAAAAAAACAAAAAAACCTAATAAAACTTATATTTTTACTACACAGTTAAAGTCTGTCAGCAAGACCTGTCCCCATTCAATAAAGAGAGGTTTAAAATATATTACGTACGTTCTATAGTACTATACGTTGTGAATATAGAGCTTACGTTCAACGGGCCAAATGGGTGTCTATGGGTGTCTTTTACTTTTGCTCTTCCCGTGACCTGAGGCGTCTTTTTAATTGGCCGCCTCAACTTTTACTGCGGGGCGCAGACAAGTGCGCCCCGCAGCAAATAAGCATTATTCTGGTGTTTATTTTCCTCATGTGACTGGACAACGAGTGCTGTCAATCATATCGACACATCATTGCAGCAGATTTCTTCACGCGCATCCTCCTCCTATTTTTTCTTTACCACCAGTTTTGGAAATGGCAGCTTCACATGGATCCGCGGAAAACTCGGTTATTTCACTACAGAATAACCCGTTCTCAAGGCGTTCACCTGAAGAAAAAAAGAGGGTAAAGGAGCTTGGACCTGACCAACCCGACATAAAAATACAGCAGCAAGCTAGCGATCGCGGCCGAGCGTACACCCGGGGCTTCTCGCGCTCTTGCTACAAGCGGAGCCGGTTGACGGGCTGCTCCGTAAGTAATGCGCTTTACTGCTTCCCATGTTTACTCTTTGAAACTGTTAGCACCGATAAGTTGTGGACAACGGCGGGAGTACGAGACCTCAAGCACCTCTCTGAGAAATGCAAACGGTATGAGCATAGCCGAAGTCACCTGGACAACTGCTTGAAGCTAAGTTTTTTTGGAGGGCTCAGCATCGCTGAACAGCTCGATGAAGGCTACAGGATTGGCATTAGGAAGCACAACGAAGAGGTGACAAAAAACCGACACATCCTGTCTAGAATGATAGACTGTGTTAAATTTTGTGGAGCCTTTGAGTTAGCTTTACGAGGCCATGTTGAGAGGGAGACGTCCGGCAATCCCTGTATTTTTCGTGGCTTGGCTTTGTTGCCTCTCTGGATGGGGTGTTGAAAGAGCACCTGGAGAACGCCACGGTGTTTAAGGGGACCTCAAAAACAGTGCAAAACGAGTTGTTGGACTGTATGCTCTCTGTTGTTAAGGAGCAAATCATTAAAGAAGTACAGAACAGCGATTTTTTATCAATCCAGGCTGATGAAACCATGGATATTGCCACTCAATCACAACTTGTGCTTGTGCTGCGCTGCATTGATCCAAAAAACAACCTGCAGAAAAGATTTTTTGAGTTCATCCCCCATGCAGTCATCTACAGCTGAGACCATCTCCACATCACTGAAAGAGCATCTTGCTGCCATTCTTCCTGAAGATCAGAAAAGTAAGCTGATTTGTCTGTTCTTAGAATGGTGACATAAATTACAGCTTTATTTTGTGGGGGCAGGTTAAGCTATGGCTGTTTGATTTCTTTTTTTTTTTTTCAATAAATACTGAAGTTAACTTGTGATATTAAAATGTGTTTAACACTGTACTTGTGTGCCTCTTTCTGTAGATCAGTGACACCATATTGGGACACACCAGGGAACGATTCTCCTTCACCAACCATCTTGTCAGTGCCACTTTGCTGCAGGGTGACAGGTTTACACAGTACCACACAAGATTTCCTGAAGATGCCCTCAGCAGCACCTTGAAGGCCTATCCAATGCTGAGTGGAAGCAAGCTGAAGACAGAGCTCAGCCTCATCTACAGCAAGGATGAGTTCAAGGCCTGCTGTGGTGCTCTAGACCTTTTCCATTTGTTTATGGAAAATAACCTTGGAGAGGTATTTTCTGAGACTGTCACACTGCTCAAGATACTCATCACCACACCCATGACCACAGCAGAGGCTGAAAGGTGCTTCTCCACTTTGAAAAGAATTAAAACGTTCCTCAGAAACACCATGAACCAGGACAGGCTTAATGCACTTGCCGTGCTGTCGATGGAAAAGAGACTGGTGACGGATATAACAGACTGTGGCTCAGTTGGTAGAGTTGTCGCCCCACAATCAGAAGGTTGTGGGTTCAATTCCAGCTCCTGCAGAATGTCCACCTGTCGTGTGAATGTTAGCTACAGCTGATGGTTTGATTAGCTTCAATCGGTCTGTGTGATTGGGTGAATGTAACTGAGTACAACAAAGAGATAGAAATCACTGTGCACACCAGGAATTATGAAGTCAGCACAAAGCAGCAGAAGGACAGAATAACTGTGCCGCATATCAAGGTCAAAGATACTCTTGTGCTTGGAGACGGCGCCATATCTAATATAAACATGAACAGCATGATTACTTGCAGCTATCGAAGTGCCACTGTCTCTGACATCACAAAACTGATACCAAAGGAACTGGCAAAACACCAAGGGGTGAAACAGCTGATTGTGCACGTTGGTGCAGTGGACATCAGGAAGGCACAGTCTGAAATCTTAAAAAAAGACTTTAATAAATTATTTGAGAGTCTTGATAAATTGGCAATACCAACGTTCACGATCAACAGGAGGATCAACAAATTCAGCTGGCGGCTTCAGCTGAACACATGGCTGTCCAAAGTCTGTGGGTCCAGAGGACTGCATTTCATTGAGAACTTTAATCTTTTCTGGCAAAGAGATGATCTTTTCCAAGGAAAAGGCCCACACCTGAACAGAGGTGGAGTGAGACAACTGACAGATAATCTCCTCCATGCTCTGAGGTATCAGAAAAGGCCAGGACCTGGTCCTGTACTTCCACAGAGAGGAGCGAGAGAAGAGCTTCAGCCTCACCAGCCAGCACAGAATTCAACCGCAGCAGCACCTCCAGCATCCCAAACACAGGATTCAGACACAGCAGCTCCTCCATTGCTGTCACCTAGTAGGCTCTCACCAAGGCCCTCACCCAGGCCCTCACCACAGGCCTGGGAGCTACCTGCAGCATCTACACTCTCCAGAGGTGCTTCACTGTCCTTCTCATCTCCACCATGACACTTCCTAAACATCTTGAAAGCTTGGTGAAATTAAGGATTAAAATGGTTCCCCTCACGCTAGTTGTGACAAGATCAAGGATTTCATCTTCAAAGAAGAATCGAGCCCCTCTCCCTCCCCAGTCTACTCCACCAACCAAAGCCCCCCCCAGCTCAGCCCCCACCATTGGTGCCCACAGCTGTTATCTCCAGCAGCATCAATGCTGTTGTCTAGGATGCTAAGGGCCTCTGCATTGCCATCTCCCATATCAACCAGAGGCCCAGGGAGGGAGTGCTCACTTCTAAAACAATAACTACATTCAAGTCACATAGACTAGATAAGAGAAGGACAGTCAGACTGTCCAACCAGAGAAATCTTATCCATATTTCTTGCAAGAACACAGCATCTGGTTTAACTCCAGCTAATCTCAAACATGCAGTACTAAATGTCAGCTCTTTAAGTAACAAATCATTCTTAATTAAAACTTTTATTTCCTCTTACAATCTTAAATTTAAGATTTTAACTGAGACATGGCTTGAGAAAACACAGCTAATGCAGTTCTGATTGAGTCTAGTCCATCTCAATTCAGTTTTTGTCTGAAATAAGACAAAACCAGAGGGTTGGAGGTTTTTTGTTTTCATCATTTGAGTATGTGTCATTCAAGATGGAGATAAAGCAATCCTCCATACTTTATATCACCATTTACAAACCACCACAGAATTGTTTTATTGATGATTTTACTGAATTTCTTTCAGTTTTGTGCACTGAATTTGACTGTTTGGTCATAACAGGGGACTTGTACCTGGATGTAGCTCATGACAAGCAAGCTAAAGGACTCACTGCTGTCCTTGAAATGTTTGGTCCAACTCAGCATGTGACTGAGCCCACCCACAGCAGAGGGCACACTCTAGATGTGGTCATTACTAAGAATGTTATTATCTCAAATGTGGATGTCACTGATGTAGCTTTATCTGATCATTTCTGTGTTTTCTTTGACCTGTGTGTTACACCGAAACCGGCAGTTGGATCTGCAGTTGTTTGAGGAAGACATATAAATGACAGCACAAGGGCACAGTTCAAGGAAATGATTAGGTTTGAAAATACTCCATCTTCTAATGCTGATGATCTGTTGAGCTCCTACACGTCAAGTGTTTTAAATGTTCTGGATACCATTGCTCCTGTCAAGGCTAGAATGGTTAAAAATAGGCAAAAGGCACCATGGAGAAATGAAGACTCAGTCAAGTCAAAGCTCCAGGTTCATAATGAGATTTACAAAGAAAAGTTATGTGTTCAACCAACCTTTGCGTAGAACAAGGGAGCGATATTTTTCTGAAATTATCAAAAACTACAGTAACAACTCTCGTGTCCAGTTTGCTACAGTAAACAGATTAACAAACCCTCCAGTTTCACTGCCCTTAGAACTGGTGTCTACATCTAAGTGCAATGAGTTTGCAAAATTCTTTAATGACAAAGTTCAAGGCATTCAAAATGCAATACTTTCCACATCACAAATAACCACTCTGCAGCCAGTTAGACACCTGGAGCTGACACATTTCACACCGGTTACTGACAAAACAGTTGATGAAATCATCTGCAGTCTGAGTCCATCATTGTGCTGCCTTGATGAGTTACCCACTAGATTTCTAAAGCCTGTGTTGAGCAGTTTGTTACCACAACTCACTCGTCTAGTCAACATCTCACTTCAGACTGGGACATTTCCAAAGGCCTTAAAAACTGCTGTCATTAAGCCTCTCCTGAAGAAAAGCAGTCTTGATGCCACAGTTCTGAACAACTACCGGCCTATATCGAACCTGCCATTCTTAGGTAAAGTCCTGGAAAAAGTGGTATACCAACAGCTTACTGACTTTCTTCTGTCTAGCAATACCTTTGATACTTTCCAATCGGGCTTTAGGCCCCACCACAGCACTGAGACAGCTCTGATCAAGGTGACAAATGATATCTGCCTGGACACAGATGCAGGCAAAGTCTCAGTCTTAGTTCTGCTGGACCTGAGTGCTGCCTTTGACACAGATGACCATGTGATCTTATTACAGAGGTTAGAAAACTGGCCAGCTGAACTCTGATAAAACTGAAATTATTGTCTGTGGTCCACAGAAACAAAGTGTTATCAGTCACCTCTAGACTCTCTCTAAAGGTTAATAGTCAGGTTAGAAATCTAGAGGTAATACGGGACTCAGACCTCAACTTAAACAGCCATGATTAATCAATAACAGCATCAGCTTTTTACCATCTGAAAAACATCTCCAGAATCAGAGGAATACTGTCTAAACCTGACTTAGAGAGACTCATTCATGTGTTTGTCTCCAGCAGGTTAGATTACTGTAACGGCCTACTCACTGGGCTCTCTAAGCGAGCTGTAAGACAGCTGCAGTACATCCAGAATGCTGCTGCGCGAGTCCTGACCAGAACCAGGAAATACGACCATATTAGTCCTGTGCTCAGGTCTCTGCACTGGCTTCCTGTGGCCCAAAGAATCGACTTTAAAACAGCTCTGCTTGTCTACAAGTCTCTTCATGGTTTAGCAGCAAAGTACATCTCTGACATGTTAGAGCCATATGAACCAACTCAGACTCTAAGAACCTCAGGGAGGAGTCTCCTTCTGGTTCCAAGAGTGAGGACTAAACAAGGTGAAGCTGCGTTTCAGTTTTATGCTCCTAAAATCTGGAACAGTCTTCCAGTAGATGTGAGACAGGCCTCAACTCTGACGATGTTCAAATCCAGGCTGAAAACAGTTCTGTTTAGCTTTGTGTAACTGGGACGGTCTGCAGGTCCCTGCTACTCTGCGTTGTGTTCTGGGGGTGTGTATATGACCACAGGAAACCAGCAATTCTTAAAGAATTCAGCTTTATTGCTGCAGTGAATTCAAAGAGAGCAAAAACGAAATGCTGTCAGGCGTCTTGTCTCCACAAAGCACGCCTCTCTCAGTCATGTTCAGTGCAGACTGACATTATCAAAGAGACTTAAACATGTAAATGAAATGGAAGTATAAGACTAAACATTTTATACACAATTTGTAATAAATGAATCACATTTAGGAACAAATAGTGTACATATGTGAAATGAGCCAGTACCCACGGCAGTCATATTATACAAAGTCACGTAAGTCACTAAATTCTGAGTGAAAGGAAAATACACTTACTGAACGTGATATTGGACGTAAAACATATTTACACAAACCTGCAGTGAATTCAAAGAGAGCAAAAACGAAATGCTGTCAGCCTTCTTGTCACCACAAAGCATGCATAACAAAAAAAAGGGTAAGCTTAAACATATATTCTCAAAAGTAAAATGGCGGAATGCAGCTACTTAACTTTACATTTAAAATGTGTTTAAGCTAGATATTCAAGCTCTTGACGTTAACATTTACAGGTACAACACGACTGCAAACTACGCTACTTTTAGAATAACACTATTCCAACCTGCTAAGCTGCTGTGTACACTTAAATCAATGTTTAAACCTTAAAATCTGACTTTGTGATTGCGCTACTTTGAGTACGTACCTCTTTCAGTCATGTTCAGTGAAGACTGACGACGGACGGAAAATGACACGATATGTTCACCAATGGTCAATAGAGGGTGCCATAACACAACCTAATACTATTCAATACAAAAAGGGAGAATAACCCAATAGATGGAGGATCTTTTTTAAATTAATATGCAGTATGACAAAAAATCCCTGAAATGAGTTTCTATCATTTCTTATACCTGTTACATTTGAATACAACTGACAGTATTTTATCTGCACTTCTCATTTTTAAATTTATCATTTTAAATGTTTTAATTTTTTTTATCTATTTCATTTTCTTTCTAACCATGTGATTTTAATGTTGCTGTAAAGCACTTTGAGTTGCCTTGTGTATGAATTGTGCTCTACAAATTACCTTGCCTTGCCTTGCCTGGTCTGACTCACCAGCTTACTCCTCTCCCTGCTTCCGCTTCTCTGCAGCGTACAGTCCATTAAGTAATGTCAGGATTAACCGCAGTACAGAAAAAGTCCCTTGCAAAGCCTGCACTATATCTCTTCCGGGGTGAGGCTTGACTGGCCCACCTGCATGGGCTGAAGAAGCAGCTGGGGCCGGTGGGGGTGTAGCCAGCCTTCCGCCGTCTGTCTTGGCCCATTTGGGCTTGAGGGAAAAAGACGAGCAACGCCAAGCCGATCGTTCATTCTCTTTCTCTCTTTCCAACAGTCTCTTGTAGATCTTGCAGGCCAACGCCATGAGGGGCTCCAGTTGGTCAGGGAGGTCGAGGGGAGTCAGGTGATCCTTTAGGGTTTCAGTTAGACCCCCGAAGAAAGCATCAGAGTGCTGTCTGGTTCCAGTTGCTCCCAGCCGCCAGGGTCCACAACTCAATGGCATAGTCAGCCGCCCTCCGCTTGCCCTGCCTTAGGGATGTGCGGAGCCTCGTGCCCAGGATTAGTGTGTAGGAAAACCTGGATCAAGGTTTTGCAAAAAGGGAAGTGCAGCACAGAGCCTTACAATTCCATTCTAGTTTGGCCCAGGCCTCCACTATACCAGACGGGGGAAATCATGAACGCGATTTTGGCCTGGTCTGAAGTTAAAGAGCTTGCCTGAGACTCGTAATGAAGCTCGCACTGAGAGATGAGTGGGCGACAGTCCCCTGAGTCTCTGGGGAAACAGGCTGGCGGGTAGGGCTGTATCCTGGAGACTCTGGAGGTGGTTGCGGGGATCGGGTGTCGGTAGATTGCTAAGCAGGTGAGTAGGAGGCAGACCCTGCTGATGGAAGAAGCTGGAGTCGCTGGAGCTGTTCCATGTAGTTCATTTGCTTCCTGTCTCCTGACGACCAGAGAGGTCATGCACCTCATGGTGTAGGATATTCATCTGTTCGTCTTGACTCGAGACCCACGGGTCAACGACAGTAGAGAAATCTGTGCCAGATCTGTCACTACTGGTTTCATTACTGGCCAGATTATTCTGTCAGACTCAAAGGAAGGAACCAAATACAGAGATAGACAGTTCAAACAAAGTCCTTGAATCCAAACAAATCTGGTACATGAGAGTCAGTCAGCGGAGGTGAAGGTACAAGTCTGGCAGACAGAAAGCATGCAAGAAAAACATGAGGACTAACTATAATAAGGCTGGATGTATCGACTAGGTAAACATAGTGATAATCTGGCGGGGAAGGAAAGGGGAGTGAGTCAAACAAGACACAGGTGCAACACATTAGGGAGGGGCCCAGTGATCAGCTGTGAGGGAGACAACTTGGCAGGAACTGGAAAAGACAAGAGACAAGGGTTAGCAAAACATAACAGGAGATTCAGAGAATAATATGATGACTTGACAGTCTGACATCTTCTTCCTTAAATCAAAACACTGTAAACACAAAACTCCTTGCCAAGGAATGTTTTTTGTTTCTGGCTTGAAGACGAATAGTCTGGCCTTGTCTGTTTTACACCCCTGATAAGTTTTATGTTTTCTGTTTTTTAACAGAAACCCAATATCAGGACAAGGTAAGAAGACCTCTCTTATCTTAACCCACCATTAATAAAGACCTTTACAGCATTTAGCAAGTTACAATGGAGAGAAAAAGCATCCCTTTACCGGACAGAAACCTCAAACAAAACCAGACTCATGTTAGACCGACATCCGAGAGAGAGAGAGAGAGAGAGAGAGAGAGAGAGAGAGAGAGAGAATTAATGAAGATTTTCTTTTTTCAGTAAAAAGAGAACTTTGGCGACCTCCCCTGGCCATGGCAATTGAGTTACAAAAAAATCCTTTGATAACTTTTAATCATCAATGTGTCTTGTATGCAGCATAATATTTGAATTTGATCCAAAAACAACTGTGGTACTAGTTCGATTAAATGCATACCCAATAAATCGTCAAAATCAGACATTTGAGTTCAATTTACAAACTTCCTGTTGGGAATTCACTATGATCGTAAGTGACTTTTTTTGTAGGTCTTGGCATGATGGTGAAGACCACCAAAAAGCAGGCCAATAGCTCAAAGTAGTCTGAGGGGCTGCAAGTTAAACTCACAAGGGGGTGCTGAAGAGCATATATCAGCATGAAAACAGTATAGATCTACTCAGGCTGTGACACTGAACATGTGTGTCCCTTTTGGTCCAGATTCAAGATTGAATATCAGTGCCATTAAGATTTGTATTTGCCAAAAAAAATGTCAACTTTGGTGACCTCCCCTGGCTACGCCCACTGAGATGTAAAAAATCCTTTAATAACTTTTAATTTGTGTTTAGTATACAGCAAAAACATTTTAAGATGATTGGAAAAAAAACTGTGGTACAAATTCAATCAAATGCGTATCCCTAAAATTGCAAAAATGGGACATTTAAGTCCAATTTCCAAACTTCCTGTCTGAGATTCACCATGGTCATAAGAGACTTATTTTGTCTTGGCATGTTTGTTATGCACATCAAAAACCAGGCCTGTAGCTATAGAGCACAGATCGGCACACAACCACTGCAGTCAAACAATTTCATACAGGATTGAATTTTGTGCAAAGTTTGGAGAGTTTTTGAATACACTGAAGGCATGCACTTTGGGTTTAAATTGGCAGAAACAAAGAAGAATCCTTAGGATTCCAAGAGGGCCTTCGCCCCAAACCCGATTCTCAGGCTTGGGCCCTAATTTAAGTCACAAGCGGCAATGAACGGGCAACATGCCCCTGTCGGGGCATGTTGCAGCCACCGCATGTACAGCAAGATCTGCATGTGTACATGGGGTCAGAGTAGAATTGTGACTTTTAAACACAAAGAAGAAGACATGACTTCTTCTTGATTGTAGGGGGCACTGTAGTTTATGGTTGAAAAGAGCCTAAAGAAACACAGGCTGTGACACTGAACCTGTGTGCATTTTCGGTCCAGATTCAACATTATATATGAGAGGAATAAAGATTTTCACAGAGTTGAAAAAATTGTCGACTTTGGTGACCTCCCCTTGCCACACCGATTGAGTCACAACAAATCCTTTAACTTTCCAATAACTTTTAATCGTCAATTTGTATTGTATAAAGCATGAATATTTGAAGTTTATTTGAAGTGTTTAGTACACACAAAAACATTTCTAAGATGATTGGAAAAAAGTTGTGGGACAAGTTCAGTCAAATGCGTACCTTAGAAATGGCAAAAATGGGACATTTAACTCCAGTTTCCGAACTTCCTGTTGGAAATTTACCATGGTCAAAGACACTTTTTTTTGTCTTGGCACCACTGATGGTAAAGAAAACCTTCATAGTGTCGGAAATGGCTATCTTTTCACCATCCTAAAAAATATCAATTTGTTTAAAATAAAGAATCTGACTCCTAATTACTTTTACCATCTAGCGCAGAACACATGATGTGGCTTGAAGAAGTACAAACCGGATTCGGTTGAAGTTGGGAAATTGTGTAAAATGTAAATAAAAACAAAATACAATGATTTGAAAATCCTTTTCAACCTATATTCAATTGAATACACTACAAAGGCAACATATTTCATGCTCAAACTCATAAACTTTATTTTATCTTTTAGATAATAGTTAACTTAGAATTTCATGGCTGCAACACGTGCAGTAGAAGTTGGGAAAGGGCCTGTTTACCACTTTGTTACATCACCTTTCCTTTTAATAACACTCAATAAACGTTTTGGAAGAGAGGAGACTAATTCTCTTGGCTTCTCATATGGAATTCTTTCCCAGTCTTGCTTGATGAACCGCTTCAGTTCTTCAACAGTCCGGGGTCTTCTCCGTCGTATTTTACGCTTCATAATGCGCCACACATTTTCAATGGGAGACAGGTCTGGACTGCAAGCGGGCCAGGGGAGAACCTGGACTCTTTTACTTCGAAGCCACGCTGTTGTAACACGTGCAGAATGTGTCTTGGCATTATCTTTCTGAAATAAGCAGCGGCGTCCATGAAAAAGATGTGGCTTGGATGGCAGCATATGTTGCTCCAAAATCTGTATGTACTTTTCAGCATTTATGTTGCCTTCACAGAAATGTAAGTCACCCATGCCATGGGCACTAATGCACCCCCATACCATCACAGATGCTGGCTTTTGAACTTTGCCTTGATAACAGTCCGGATGGTCCGCTTCCTCTTTGGTCCGGAGGACACAACGTCCAGTGTTTCCAAAAACAATTTGAAAAGTGGACTCATCAGACCACAAAACACTTTTCCATTGTGCATCAGTCCATTTTACATGAGCTCAGAGAACCCAGCGGCGTTTCTGGATGTTGTTCATAAAGGGCTTTTCTTTGCATGGTAGAGTTTTAACCCACTTACTGATGTAGTGACGAACTGTATTTACTGACAGTGGTTTTCTGAAGTTTTCCTGAGCCCATTTGGTGATATCCTTTACACACTCATGTCGGTTTTTAAGGCAGTGCCGTCTGAGGGATCGAAGGTCACGGTCATTCAGTCTTGGTTTCCGGCCGTGGCGCTTACGTGCAGTGATTTCAGCAGATTCTCTGAACCTTTTGATGATATTATGGACCGTAGATGTTGAAATCCCTAAATTCCTTGCAATTTTGCTTTGAGAAATGTTGTTCTTGAACTGTTCAACTATTTTCTCACGCAGTTGTGGACAAAGTGGTGAACCTCGCCCCATCCTTGCTCGTGAATGACTGAGCATGTTTGTGGAGGCTCCTTTTATACCCAATCATGGTACCCACCTGTTCCCAATTAGCCTGATCACATGTGGGATGTTCCAAATAGGTGTTTGATGAGCTTTTCTCAGCTTTCTCAGTATTTTTTGCCACCTTTCCCAAATTCTACTGGACGTGTTGCAGCCATGAAATTATAAGTTAATTATTATTTGGCAGAAAACAATTAAGTTTATCAGTTTGAACATTAAATATGTTGTCTTTGAAGTGTATTCAATTCAATATGGGTTGAGAAGGATTTTCAAACCGTTGTATTTTGTTTTTATTTACATTTTACACAATTTCCCAACTTCAACCGAAACTGGTTTGTAGAAGGAGACGGTCGAGTTCTCAGTCTAAGCCAAATTTAATGATTACAATAGATCAAGAATGTACGACAGAATTCTGGGTTCTTCTTTGGCTCTCCCTAACAGCCCTGATACAAAAGAAAAAAAAAGAAAAACCTCTTTTCTCATCCTGAACCCCATATTATACTTGTACAGCTCCACCTATAATAGACATGTAGTTCCTGATCTGAGACCGTGTCCTCTTCAGTGCAGCCTGGCTCTGCATGTTTCCCCACCACTCAGCGTCTGTCAGGGTGTACCTAAAAGGAAGTTTTAGTGCAAACTCTGACATCTCACATGTTTATCCTTCCTTCTCAGGGAATGGTATCTGGTACCCGACAGACAGTTTTACAACCTTCTGCAGTCCTGCATTCTTTTGTCTCCAATCAACTCTCAAACAACACTAACACAGACTTTCTTCCCTTATTACTGCAAACTAAAACAGTTATATTATATAAATGGACAAACAAGGTTAATCATTTATTAAAGCATTAAAATGAACCCTTGATATTTATGGTGAAGATTCTTCCTTCATGCTGGATGATCTGTAGCCTTCTAGGAGCTTTCAACCTTCTGTAAATACACACATTAATACAAGCCTGTAATGATCACAACTATTATTGATTAATATACAAAATATAGTTATAATGCTTAATATTTCCTTCAACAGGTCTAGACCAATTAATGCTTTTGGAAAGTGAAATATCTCTGGATATTAATAAATTTATAATTGTACGTCATTCCATTTGAATTGTCTTTAATGCAGTTAACAGAGGGACTTTTCAACAAGCTTGGCAGTTCCCTTTCATCTTTCTTCTGGCTATACTCTGAGTAATACCTGGACACACAAACCACTAACACCCTCCATTGGTAATCAGCTGTAATACTATCCAATCACTATATAACATCCCTGCCCTCTTAAAACTACTCTGTATTTGTGTCACGGGTTTGTTGAAAGGAAAAAGGAAAGATGACGGCACAGTCGGAAACTCCAGTTTGGTGGATTTTTATTAACACCAAATATGCAAACAGTAAGGAAAAATAAACTATTTACAGTGAAGCAAAAAAGGCATTCCCAAAAACAAAAGTATTTACAGGAAAACGCACGGCAATAGACAACCACACTGCTCAGGGTCCCGAGACTCTGACCCCAGCTTCAACTCTCTTCCCTTCAGAGCAGAACTATTCTCCTTATATACCCCCTTAGCCCCTCCCCCGGGCAGACCAACGTGATTAAGTGGGGTCTCAGCATACCTTGCTCATTAAATGAGCAAAATGAATAATAAACTGTGATACAAACCTTGTGAACAGAGATGCCCAACCTATGGCTCTTCCTTCCTGTCCACCACATAGTAAAATAAAAACAAACTGAAAATTAACCAAATGATACAATCTATGTCACATGATATTCCAATTGTGCCACCTTTCACTATTTATGTTACACCCAGGAAGCGCCTCGGTTTGGCGGGGAGGCAGACAGGCAGCCACATCCATCTGGTGAGTCCGTTTGTGTGTGTGTGTGTGTGTGTGTGTGTGTGTGTGTGTGTGTGTGTGTGTGTGCGTAGCCACCGAGTGTGCACCCCAGACGGACTACAGTACCGAAGTTCAACAAAGAATGTGGGGAACAGTTTGTGTGCGGGACCGCGGGATGGGAGTGCGGTCCCGCAGGGGAATATGAAGCAACCAGTTTGTGCAGGACATAAATGCAGCACCACATGTGCACCCCATTTGCTCCTACCGCACTCTCTCCTGAGAAGGCGAGAGGGCGTGCAGCGATGGAGGAAGACAGAGCGGTCCTTACCACTCTGTCACAATTTGCCAGTTCCATAAGCACAACATAACAAATAACTACCACATCAGCTAAACTTAACAGCATGTAAATTTAACATGTTTATCAGTTCAGTCACCAACATAAGGGTATTCAGCATGAGTGAGTTATTTAAAACTCTAACACTGCTGAACTAGAAAACAGCATTTCCTCCTTGTGTCTTAAATACATAATTTACTTTACAGAGTCAGTCATGTATGCTGGTGATCTCTTGTCCCTTTGAGAAAGGTACAACCCCTTATTTGGTGACTCAACAGTTTTGCTGTTCTCTCTGTCTCGTTGCACTTTGGGTACCACCTTGTTCTTCACTTTGCAGTACTCTAATCCTGTCTTTCTGTGCTGATCACTGGTGGTTGTAATGCGCAGCCTTCCTCACATTTCAAGTCTTGAAACTGAACTGAATCTTGTTTGGTTCTGCTAAACAGTTGATCAACGTGCTGCTGAATAACCTTCCCATTTCCAAGCAGCACATTTTAGGACACTGGTCTTGTTGTCTCCTGTACTAGTTCTGGTATCCATTTTGGTCCTGCTCCGTTTTTGTATAGACAGTCTCCAGTCTCTTGTTGACTGCTGAGTGATACTCTCTTCAGTTTTGTCTCCAGTGTGTCCCCTGAACTCTTTTCTTGAGTTCTTTCAAGGTTTATACTAGGGATGAGAGAGTACACCATTATCTGTATCTGTATCTGAGTCTGTTTACCCATCCATATTATCCGTATCCGTATCCGTACTCGTAAGGGGCGGGGCCTAAACCGGAAGTGATTGTGTTTTGTCTGGAAATGGGCGGGATTTGAATCCGGACATTATTTTAAGTCTGAAACTGGCAAGAATTGATTTGAAATGGCTATATTTATTTTCAGCTATGTTTATGTACAACTGGTAAAATGTATATGTAGTGGTGTGAAAGGCTGTCTATTTAATTATGATCTGTGTAATTTTAATAGGTGATTTGTGCAAACATTTAGTGGCAAAAAAATAAAAAATATGCCTTGTTGTTCACTGTATTTTCAAAAACACTGTGCTCAGAACGGGCGAAGCTTTCCAACTAAATTTCTCACCAGCCAAACTAAAATCTCGCAGCCAGTTAAAAAAAAAAAAAAAGACCGGCGTGGAGAAACTAGGGGGACACGCGAGACAAGGAGTTTACAGCTTTAAATCTCCAAATGCGTTGTGTGTACGTTGCAAAACAGTTAATCAAGTAACTTTAAATATAAAAAAGAACTAAAGAAATGCGAGACATCGAAAACCTTAAAAAAAACGGTCCCGAATTGAAGCAAGAGGCACTGACCAGTGTGACATGAGCCGTTTTCAGTTGGGTAATATGGCACAACAAGCTCTTTTGAGATGGCTGAATCTACTCACAGAGCACATATCACTGGAGAAATATCTGCTGACAGAAAAAAATCAAATATTACTGTAGAAAAATGGACACCATTTATTAAATCATTAAAAATAACCTTCTAGCTTTATTTTGCTCTCTCTGTTAGCTGATGCCTTGCACAAACTTCCATTTAAACACTAAATCTGTCTCAGTTAATGTTGTCTGTGACCTCTAAATTTGTCTCCTCTGCTTCATTCATTTCCTTCAGTTTGGACATCTAAGGTATTTTTTAACCATAACTATCAGATTGCAGTAGGGGTGCTCTTTCTCACTGGACCCCAGGTCTGATTTCTGCTCTGAAGGGTAGCGCGGCACATACATGTGCCCGGTGGCTCTCCTGGTGTTCTTTGAGGTTGCTGTGTCTTTGTGGTTCCTCTGGTTCAGGGTGCAGGTCCAACCAGACCCTCTGCATTGGCCTTGGCCTGTGCTGGGGGCCCAGGATGTCTGGGCTCTCCTGCTGCTCTGCCCCCCCAGACCCCCTCCCCGTCCTCCTTCTGCCACTGCCCTCCTTCCCTACCAGCTCTGCTCCCCCCAATTTTGGAGGGGGGTGGTGGTCGTCCTGACTGGCAGGTGCGACCGTGGGCACCAGCATTTCCCCTCAGGTTGCGGCGGGGGACTAGGCCTGGCTGCTCGGGGACACAAGGTCTTGGGTCTTGACTCCCACTTGCCTGATTGGTGGGTTTTGTCCTGCATGTCTCTTCTGTGGTTGGCTGATGGGGTTGGGGTCACTGGTCAGCCTCTCGGGGCCCATTGGGCGTATCGGGGCTGGGATCTGTGTGTTCCACCATCTGGCCCTCCCTGCCCGCTGGGGGTGGAGTGGGAAGGTGGATGGGGTGCACCTTGGCTGGGAGCGAGGGGTAGATGAGTTTGGGATGAGGGGTTGGGTATGACAGGTGGTGCTGGCAGTTTGGTCCGTGCACCTGGTATCTCAAGGTGCAGGGCTGGTGTGGGCCCTTCTGCATCGGGGGAAACACGTTTTCCTGGCAGCCTCTGGGGTTCCCAGTGAGTTCCATCAGGGGACCCTGCACAGCCCTGGGGTTTGGCAACCGGGCCCTGCCACTCTGCAGAACTTGGAGTAGCACCTTGGGTGTTTCAGTGACTGGTTTACAAGCATGCGTGTCTTAACTACACAGCCCCTGCCGGGGCCCATAACAGAGACCAGATGGGCAATGTCAGGATGAGTTAAGTAACTTTGTAAGCCCAACACGCAGCTTGGTGCCACAATCACCTCCTCTCCACATCAGCTTTACTGATTGACCCATTTCTCTCTATTGGATCATCACATTTTAGGTACACTTCTGACTTTTACTTTCTTCTTTCTTTCTTTTTTTCTCTGTGATATTGCTAGGGATAACAAAGCATCTTACCTAAGACTTTAAGAATAGAAGTACTACCCTTGTCTCCCTCCTTGTACCCCCCTCCACTCCATCATCTTACACTGTCATTTCTTCCCCCTTCTTTTCCCTTTTTTTCTTCTTCTTTGTGACTTTTTTTGGCACTTAGACGTTGCACTGCCCCCTTTGGCTTTAAATAGGAAATTTCCAATGAATAAAGTCTAGTTTCCAGAGAGGGCTGGTGACGGTCACTGAAATGCACTGAAGAACTTTCAGCTGCAAGATAAAAACTGCATTAACCTTAGAAAAAGTTGACTCCTTGTGGTGTTAAACTATGAGAATAATGCAGACAAAAAAAATTAAATGAAAAAAGGTAGCTGCTACACCCCCTCCTTGCCCTGTGTTTCGGGGGGTAAGGGTATTAAGGTAACTGGGAGGAATAGACTCATTTAAACTAAGATAATCACCCTCACACAGCCAGGTTTCGGTCAAAGCAAGAAAATCAATATGATAATCTGATATTAGCTCATTCATTAAAATGGCTTTAGAAGATAAAGATCTACCCTTTAATAAACCACATTTAACTTTAACATCATGTGATTCAGCTGCATATGAAGTTTTAATTTGTATCAGATTTTTATAATTTTCTTTTTAATGTTACGGGTAAAGGGTCTTGGTCGTTGAGAACAGACACAGTCTCTATATTACAGGAGTGGCTGGGTAACGACTCTAAGGGAAATGCAGAGGGGCGTGTAGGACTGCAGCTCTGCTTCCTGGTCTCCACTCTGAGTTGTCAGATTGGCAGACTAATAAAATCAGCTATATTCCTAGTTCAGCAAGCCGCCCCATCCAAAGTAGGATGGATGCCGTCACAGCTAATCAGACCAGGCTCGCCACGGATAGATTTCCAGTTGTCTATGAACTCCACGCCATAATCTGGACACCATCTCGATGGCCAGGGGTTGAATAAGGATATGCGGCGAAACATCTCATAATTAGCCCCATTCGGCAGGGGACCAGAGAAGATTACGGAGTCCGACATCATTTTAGCCAGTTTACATACCGACTCCACATTAATCTTAGTGACTTCCGACTGGTGACGTTGGGAGTTGTTAACGCTGACATTTATCACAATCTTCTTAAATCTACATTTATTCTTTGCCGGCAGTTTACAATTTCCTTCTATGTTGCCTGCTCACACCCCTGGGAGGCATCAGACTATGCTTGCTGGTGTCGCTAATTTCACATTTCTGACTACGGAGTCACCAGTATCTAGAGTGGTTAGCTTCTTAGCAGGTGTGTTGCTAAGTGGAGCGAATTGGTTTGAAATGTGAACTTTCTTGTGATCCGGTGTGAGATTATTAAGTTTGCGACTACAGTGCCGCTCAAAAGTTTGTGAACCCCCTCAACATTTTGGAATTTTCTATTGTTTCAACCTGATTTCCTAATTTAATCAGAACCGTTATTTTTTCTTTGAAATAACAGGTATAGCTTTATCAATTCAGTAGACTTTTTTTTGTTGTTTTTTTTAACAATTGTGTAGTTGAGACTAAATTAAAAAGAGTAGGTGGGACAAATTAGTGGCTAAATTAACCACTGAAATGGACCAATGAAGTGAGAGATGTTTAGGGAAGAAATTGTGCATCACTGATTAAAACAGAGATAAAACCAGGTCACTTCAGTCTTACCAGGTGAACCCATACAGGTCAATCATGCCGAGAGGAAGAGAGATCTCAGAGGACCTCAAGAAGAGGGTAGTGACAGCACATTTGTCTGGGGAAAGCTATAAAGTAGTGGTGGGACTTGATTAAAAAAATTAATCGAATTAATTATGCCATTTGTAATTAATTAATCGTAATTAATCGCATTTTAATCGCATCCATATTCAACATCAGAAGCAACACTTTTCAAACAGATTTTGTGGTCTAAACTTCTGTATGTGACTATTCAATGATTTAGTCTGCTACCAAAATCTGTTTATTTTGCTCAAAAGATGTTTTTTTGAAAATGCGTCAATCTCTGCAGAGCAGATCGTACCAAACAGGAAAACAGACACGAAAAACGATCAGAGTTTCCGGTCTTTTCAAAATAAAGCAGCATGTTCAGCCTGTCGATCGTAAAATTATCCTCGTATATCAAAACTATGACACTGGCACAGGGCCTGCAGTCACAGCGGGTCAGACCCAGAGGAAATCTGAGGCCATGAACGAGGAAAAGTTTATATTGGAGGCGGAAAACCTTATAATTATATACGATACAACACATCCTTTATATAAGGACACCAACAGAGACTAAAAGGGAAGGACTGAATTAATGAAGCTCTGGGAGGGCAGGTGAGTTTAACATACTAAATATCATGAAAGTAGTTGTCATGGGTGTGATTCCTGCAGGAACATGTGGTTCTCCTGTGATCTTGTGTATCCAGCTGCTATGAGTACGCTGAGCTGCGCTCCGCTCCTGAGACGGATGCAGTGTGAATTGGCTCGCGCTGACGGACCGCGGCGACTGTTTTTTAAAAGTAAATTTTCCATCCACCGAGCTAAGCAAGGCGCTGTCATCAGTGTTATCCATCACTCAGTGTGTCGCTATAATCCGTCTGCCAGAAACTCGTGCACTGAGAACCGTTCTGTGTGATATAGACTATAATATATAATATAATATAAAATGCGATAAGATGCGTTATTTTTTTTTTAACGCCGTTAATTTCCCCCCGCGTTAATTATCGAATTAACGCGATAAAGTCCCACCACTACTATAAAGTCATCTCAAACAAACTTGAGCTTCATCATTCCACCGTGAGGCAGATCATCTACAAATGGAGAGCACTGAAAAAGACTACAACCCTACCTAGAAGCGGACGACCGTCTAAAATATCAGCAAGAGCCATAAGAAAAATGAAGATTCAGGTAAAAGCCAACCCAAACATAACATCTCGGGATTTGCAAACCTCTCTTGCTGCATCTGGGACACATGTGCATGCTTCCACAATAAAAGAAAACTCAATCATCATGGCTTTCATGGAAGGGTTGCTAGGAAAAAGCCTCTGCTCACAAAAAAGAACAAAACTGCCCGTCTCAACTTTGCCAGAGAGCACCTAGAGAAACCTGAAGCTTTCTGGAAGTCCATTCTGTGGACAGATAAGTCCAAAATTGAACTGTTTGGTCACAACCAAAACCGCCATGTTTGGCGAAAAGTCAACACTGCATACCACCAAAAGAACCTTCTCCCAACAGTGAAGCATGGAGGTGGGAGAGTCAAGATCTTGGCTTGCTTTTCATCCTCAGGACCTGGACAACTCCACATAGTCCAGGGAATCATGAATTCTGTGGAATATTGTAAAACCCTAGAACATAACCTGACGCCATCTATTTTGAAGTTAAAGCTTGGCAGAAGGTGGATCATGCAACATGATAATGATCCAAAGCATTCCAGCAATACAATCAAGGAATGGCTGAAAAAGAAGAAGATTCGTGTTCTGGACTGGCCCAGTCAAAGTCCTGACCTAAATCCCATTGAAATGCTGTGGCGGGACCTGAAGCAGGCAGACGCCCATCAAACCTCTCTCAACTGACTGCGTTCTGCAAGGAAGAGTGGGCAAAAATCCCCCAAAGTAGATGTGAGAGGCTGGAAAGTCACTACAGAAACCGTTTGGTTGACGTAATCTCTGCAAAAGGAGGTGCAATATCCTATTAACTGAAGGGGTTCACATACTTTTGCACACATGATATCTGAGTTTTTCTTAAATAAACCACGTTTGTAAAGAATGACAATATAACTATTTCTTTTGTTTCAGTCCATTATTTGGAATGTCAGTATTGTGGCTTTGGGTATAACGTAACATTTAATAAGGTTATTTTAGTGTTTTTTACAAAAAAATCTGACCATCGCTGTGGGGTTCACAGGCTTTTGAGCAGCACTGTATGTTTCCCTCTCACAGTAACCCAGCCACTGCCCCCTGGCTGCTCCCGATCCGCCGGGGGGAGGCTAAGCTTGGACGGCCTTCACCAGCTACAGGGGGCTGGCTAACTACCGCTGCTAACTGAGGGCTAGCTTCAGTGCGGAGCCGTGATTCTAACTCAGAGACCCTCGCCTCCAGAGCTATAAATAAACTACACTTAATGCAGGTATCACTATCCGTAAAGGAGGACGAGGAATAACTAAACATCTGACACATCAGGCAGCAACGAGCAGGGGAGGAAGAGACCGGGTGAGAAGCCATGTCTGGTGCGAAGGAGCTAGAGGCTGACAGAAGCAACAGTGGTTGAAAATCAACAACATCAACAAAGCCAACCAAAGTGAAAATAAACAGTGCATAGTGTGGACTACTGTAGATTGATAACATTATAGGTTTAAGAGAAGAGTGAGTTAAGATGAAAACTGTCGCAAAAGAGTGACAGCTTAGCAACAGCGGTGCTACAAACAAAGCAACGGCAAACCGGAAACGATACAACACACTCACGTGACTTGCAGGTGAATCAGGACCAATTACTGAGAGAAATGCTGCCATTCTAACTCACATCATGGTATTTCCAAAAAGCCTGTTGTATTGACTATTTCCAATTCCAGTCCCAAAGTCCCACCATTTCATGTTGGGACTTAAAAGTCATAAGAAATACACAAAGCACACATCTCGTGTCGACACAAGCTGTGCTTTATCAAGCCTGGGGGTGTTTTAGATCACCTGAGTGCACGTTGCAGAGGAGGCCCATTCCTGTGTATCTCTACCTCACAGCCATTATAAATGTGCCTGGGGGTGTTGTGGGGATGGTATGTGGGTGTGTGTATGTGTGTGTGTGTGTGTGAGGAGGGGGGATTAATAATGAATAAATTGTGTGCAACAGAGTGTGTGTGTGTGTGTGTGTGGGGGGGGGGGGGGGTACTGAGCACTCACATGCAAGTATGTCCACTGCCTTAAAGACCAACCTGGTGGGTGGGTTGCAAAGACACACACTCAGCCATGTGTATGCTGCTGCTGCTGCACAAAAAAAATAAATCAATTAAAAAAAAAAAAAGGGGGGGGGTCGCTTACACACATTCACATGTAGTTCTCTTAACACAATGAAAAATACATCTTTACTACAATATGCTTATAGTGGTTAATTCTTCTTGATATAACTATTTAGAGTTATCCTGTTCATTGTATTATGTGTGATTCTTTAGTACTTTCACCATTATAGCGCTACACAGGCACATCATTCCTCCATCATCCTTCTGTCTGTCAATCAATCCTTGTTTTACTCATCCCTTGATCCTGACTAATTAATAAAACCACCCTGCCCTGCTAATTGTCTCCCGTTTATGGGACCACAAGAGACACAAGAGAGTGAAAGAGTTTGACAGACAGAGGTAAAGAAAGAGGTACAGTTGTAGGGGTATAATTATGTTAAGCCAAATCACAAAGGAACTTGATAGAGCTTATTCTTAGCACAGGGAACATAGGAAAAAGAAAGTCAGAAGAGACAAGTTTATTTCAGTTCAAGGACCTTATAACTAAACTGGTATGATGCATTCTGGTTTTTTAAAAACAAAATAGAACTTTTTTTTACAGTTACAACTATCTGAGAGGACATGTATTTTATAGCAAAATTATTGCACATAAATTAAAACTCCTGCAGGTCTAGGCCTTCAAAAATCAAGTCTTTTCATATTTGAACTTCTGTATGCTACACAGCCCATGTATGTGTGTTGTCTGGATGATTGAGTGACCCAAGGCCAAGCTTTGTTTCAAACTTCAGTCTGAATTTTAGATTCAGCACCAGTTTTCTCCATAAATATCCAGAATCATAGTGTGATTTGATTTGGCTGGTTTAAGTGTAGAAAAAGAGAAACTTCAAGTCCACTAGCATAATGCAACAGAAAGTAATATTAGGGAATATCAATACTTTACTTAAGATTTAACATTTGTACACTTAATGCTGATACACTTTCCTTCCTAATGAATTCTTTACCATTCTTGCTTAATGTTCAACTTCAGTTGATCAACAGTCCGGGGTCTCTGTTGTCGTATTTATGTTCATAATGCTCCACACATTTTCAATAGGAGACAGGTCTGGACTGCAGGCAGTCTGGTACCCGCACTCTTTACTGTGAAGCCACGCTGTAACAGGTGCAGAATGTGTCTTGTCATTGTCTTACTGAAATAAGCAGTAAAAAGACGTGGCTTGGATGGCAGCATATGTTGCTCCAAAACCTGTATGTACCTTTCAGCATTAATGGAGCCTTCACAGATGGTCAAGTTAGCCATGCCATGGGCACTAACACACCCCCATACCATCACAGATGCTGGCTTTGAGACTTTGACCTGAGAACAATCCAGATTGTCCTTTTCCTCTTTGGCCTGGAGGACACCACGTCCATGATTTACAAAAACAGTTTGAAATGTGGACTCGTCAGACCACAGCAGACTTTTCCACTTTGTGTCAGTCCATCTCAGATGAGCTCGGGTCCAGAGAAGCCGGCGGTGTTTCTGGGTGTTGTTGATATATTTCTTTGTCTTTGCATGGTAGAGTTTGAACTTGCACTTTTAGATGTAGTGATGAACTTTTCAACTGTTGGACAATTTGCTCACGCAGTTGTTCACAAAGTGATGAACCTCGCCCCATACTTGCGTGTGAATGACTGAGCCTTTCAGGGATGCTCCTTTTATACCCAATCATGACACTCACCTGTTTCCAATGAACCTGTTCACCTGTGGAATGTTACAAACAGGTGTTTTTGGAGCATTCCTCAACTTTCACAGTCTTTTGTTGACCCTGTCCCAGCTTTTTAGGAATGTGTTGCCGGCATCAAATTTAAGTTTTGGTGCTTTCCGCGCATGTGTGTGTTCCAGAACCGGCTGCCTGGTGATGTCAGGACATCCAGTGTAGTTAAAAAATGTAGGTGGACAGCCAGCTGATTTTTTTTTTTAATCAATTTTGGGAATTTGTATTGACTCTGAATCATAGCAAATGAGAATCGAGATGCTTATATACATCAATTTTTTGGCACACCCCTACTGGTTATGGTGATAAAGAAAGAGTATTGTGGTGTTTTAGGCTACATTCTGTCCCTTTGGCACCCCTGTAGCAGCTTAAAAAGATTTACAGTTTTAAAAAATCCAGTATTTTCTCACACTTGTTTGAGAAAACCATATTTCAGCCTTTGTCTGAAATGCTTTGTTTTAGCTGCTGTGTCTTTAAGGTTCTCTGCTCCTCATACCCCCTTCCCTCTAACTGACCCGCCTCCTGGAGGCCTGTCAGTAGCAGAGTTATGGGCAGACCTTAGTGTTTGAGGCTCTTATGTGATGTCCTTGTCATTACAGCAAGTCTAGTGAAGACCTTGCGAAGAGCTCATGCTATTTTTGTCCCGTTTGTCTGCATTCGTCATTTCAGCTGAGCACAATGTCAACATTTCTTTTTTCAGTGCAGACAGTTTTGAGCAGTTTACAGACATATTAAAGAACTTTGTCACCAAATGTGTATGAAGTAGTTTAGAAATCTGTATATGTTTAGTATGAACAACTGTGGTGGCCTACAGGTGCAAACACGCTTCACATACAAAATCGCCCTGCATATGAGAACAGAAACGCTAGTGGAAAACAAATACAGAAGAGTGCTACATAAATGAAAACAACAGCAAGAAGAAAATGCTGCATATTCACCCACACAACTGAAGTGCTCAGGGCCTCTAGGGGCAGAGGCAAATTTTCACCCGAGAGACAGACAATGGTCTCCAAAATTGAGGAAGTAAGAAATATTTTATTCATAATTTTGTCTTGAAAAAATATGTTCTTTTTATAGCTATTTATATGCTGGTAGTTTGTAAACAGCATACATGAACAACTGAATTTTACTCAGCTGACAGTTTTAACACTTGATCACGTTTCAGTCCGTATGGTGTGTGTGTGCGTGTGTGTGTGTGTGTGTGTGTGTGTGTGTGTGTGGGTGACTGACTGAGGCTGGATACTTGCAGTCTCGCACACTGAAGCTCAGTCAGTTGTTCACTAAACAAACTGAATGACAGTCTCACCTCTGAGTCAAACAGTCATTGAATAATTTGTGCACTGAATGTAATAAACAGAACAGTGGGGTAAACTATATGTGGTTGATTTAGCTGCTTTCAGTTTTCAAAATGTAGCTTTATCCCTCTAAATTCTCAGTTATTGGCTTGTTATTCACAGTGGCAATTTTAGGGAGTGGCCTGCGGTGGCCTGTGCCACCCCTGAAATCTCATTGGCCACCCCTGTGGCCACCCCAGATCTGATAGGTAGTTGGCCAAGTTCGTCAACACAAGAAACAAGAGAAATGCTGTCGATCAATGGTGATAGCTAACTGACGGATCTAGGGTCAGTTTTATACTTTAAACTAACACAATATGGTCAGACTGAGACTGCAGAGAGCTGATCTCTGATCAGCGGAGGTTTTTCCAGTGACCATGCAGGTCTGGGATCAGTAGAGCCACAAGATGAGCATGCTGCATCTCCATGTCACTTGCAGCTCAGACGAAACAGGACAGAGACAACATTCATAAAGATGTTTTTCAGGAGCTTTTCCGTCTGTGCAAGATAGCCCTCCCCGGAAGCAGTGCAGCATGTGAGTGGAGCTTCTTTCTGGGGGTGTCGTGGGGATGGTATGTGGGTGTGTGTATGTGTGTTTCTTAAAGTTTTTGCTACCAACCATCAAAACAGGAGAATTCATCTGATGTAAGATGGATAAACACAGAATTTGCAATGTGTTCTAAATTTGCATTTCTTAATTGTATATAGTTTGTTTATTTGTGTGGTGAAGTCTTAACAATTGAATTTAAATAAAGTTGTTGTATGCTGAATCACAGCCAATGTTTCAATTTATGCCTTCATCAGGGTCATTAACATGAATACTTTTTGGATTAAACTACTTTTTTTGCATGTTTATACATCATGAGATACTCTATGATGATTTTCCAGGTATGTTTTTATTTAACCAGAAAAGGCAAAGAACAGATTTTAAAAATCAATAGTTAATATAAATGATAACACACTAAACATGTAAAGCTTAGTTTACCTTTTACAGAAAGTTTTTAAGAAAGTCTATCTTTCAGTATTGGTTCTGTGACCTGAATTGCTGTTTTTATTTGACCACAAGGTGGCCCCTCATTTGGTAAGGAAAACTCAGGTAACAATACAAGTGAGAGAGAGAGAGAGAGTATAATTCCGTGATACAATGGCCACCCCAGACTAACTTTGTGTCCCATCCTGGCCACCCCGGTAAAAGTGTCCTGGATACGCCACTGGTTATTCACCAGCAGGAGTACAATGGCGAGTACGATCACGAGTAGAACTTTATGTTTGGCTGTGTTTCCGCTTATTAAATTCCGATTTACAGGCAAAGCTGTGGAGAGTACGGAACATAGGCTGTGACTAATGGACATAGTCTCTGCGACGTCATCCTTCTGTGTCTGATACAGAGTTTGGAAGCATCGGCTGGCCAGGCCAAATTGACAATGGGGCAGGCTTTGATGATACCAAGGAAGGTCTGCACTAGAGTTTAATATTTTTCCCGAAAGTTAGAGGGATCAGATCCCGGGAAATACAATGAATTTCCCGGGAATCCCGAAAAATTGCGTGTTGTTGGTTTTTTTTTTTTTTTTGTTTTTTTTTGCAGCTAAGCCAATTTGCCAATTTGTTCCTCAATCCAAAGATTACATTTTTTGCACGTTATATTTATCATTATTAGGGCGCAGGAACACAGTTTTTGTCCATCAGCACAGGCTATGAATGATGAAAGAGAGCTCCGTGTGTGTCGGGACTCAGGAGTCACATCTGCTGCAACGCTAATTGTGAAAAGCCAAACACATTGTCTGTAACTGATCTTCTGAAAAACTTTACGCAGCAAAAAGCAAAGGGCAGGGGTATTTCTTTAACACCTAACCTAGAGGTTACACTAAACGAAAGAAAACGGCACACAACTGCACATCGCGCTGCAACAGAAAAATACACCCTGGCGGCAATTTTTGCTTCATAAAAATTGTTAAAGTAGACCATTTAATGATTCAGATTACAGCTCTATTATATAAACTAATGAAATCTGCTACAGTAACCCGTTCAAGGATTCCCTCAACCATTACTTTAAACGAAAGTCTATTCTGTGGCTGTTGAGATTTCGGCTGCGAACAGAAATAATTAACGATTGGAATTTGTATTTAACAAAATTTTTCTTTATAAGAGCAGGAATATGTTTCTGTTTTACAGACACATAGCTTACAACTTAAACTAAATGGAAAAAAAAACCACGGCACAGTGCGCAACGTGCACTGCAACAGACAGGGCTGCAGCTTCCAGTGGCTACTGCTGCGTAAGTGAGTCTCTGTGTTACCGTAATTACAGTGAAGCACCGCAGTCTACATTAACATTACCGTAACAGAGGCGCTGTAATAAAGGCGCGATTTCTTATTTTTTTCCTGTTTCCCGACACATCCTTTCCCGGGAATCGAGAAACTGTTTTTTATCAGATTTCCCGGGAATCCCGTGTCCCGGGATTAAACCCTAGTCTGCACCTCGGTGACTGACAATGGAAAGCTGCTTTTTGATGCCATTTTCCAAACTATAAAATTATCCTCCTGAAGTCAACTGGAGATTTACACATGGCGGGTTGGGTGTTGTTCTTTATTGCAGTTGTTGCACCAGAAGTGACAACTCTTTTGACCAATCAATGGACTGCAGTGTTTCTAGCGCCACCTTATGGGCTCGGTTTGGTATGTCTGGCCGACAACTGAAGGGTAATAAAAAAGTAGGACAGAACGGGCCGGTTATTTGGGGACCTATCCCGGTTTTAGCCTATGGAAAAGCTAAAAAATGCCTGCCATGTAGAGTGAACCAAACTGAGCCACTGGGTGGAAACACAGCCAGAGACAAACTCAAAGACTCCCAGAGACATGTATGTTCAGTGCCCCTCCACCACCACCACCAGCAGCATCATCAGGATCATCGAGGATTTTTTTTGGCAATTCTGACTCCTCCTTCCCCATCACTCTTCTTCCCTGCATCTCTCTTTTCCTTGCTTGAAGAAACTGAAACCTGATGAGGTAGTTTAAGGGAGCATGCAGACATGTTAGCACAATAAAAAGCACCCATAGAGTAGAGGCGGGGGGAGAGTAGAGCAGCAGAGGAGGAGGAGGGAGGGGAGACTGCAGTGTTTTGGTGTCCTGCAGTTCCTATGTTTGGCCCTCAGATGTCCCCCTGCTCAGCACTGCAGTACAGGAGATCTGTGAAGAGATGCAGAGACTGAACTGGGGAGTGAGAGAGAGTGAGAGAAAGGCAGAGAGAAAGAGACAGACAGAGAGAGAGAGAGAGAGAGAGAGAGAGTGAGAGAGAGAGAGAGAGAGAGAGAGAGAGAGAGAGCAAGAGAGAGAGAAGGAGAGAGAGAGTAGAAGGTAGGGCAAGAGAGGCAAGGAGATAGAGTCTTTACCCTTCTGTTGCAACGATGCAGTTTTATGCCCTTGTTCCCCCTTTGGTCACTGATTTAGAAGTAAGTAAGTAACGCTTCTTTTCAGTGCAGATATAGACCCAGACCACAGGAATATAAGAAATATAATAAACCTAAGACAGCAATAAACAACAAGGGAAAAACACTTTACCATAAACAAAACAGAGACCATAAGATAAGTGAGACAAACTGCACAGTAAACAGAAATGTGTTAGGGTAAACTTAATTTATATTTGTTTTGCTTACTGTGAGAGAAAACAAAAAAGAAACAGCAGAGAAAAAGCTATGGATACAATAATATGTAAGACAGCTCAATTGAGAAGAAAACAGATTATTACAGCTCTTTTCACTTCATGTCATCTCATCATGACTGTAAATGTTCATTTAGGCATGAGCAAGGCTAAGTTGTCTTAAAGAAGACAGCAAAACTAACAGTAGCTACGGTCGCAGCTCAAACTGTCAGTATTTTCATTTTATTCTTTTGAAATCATTTTTAAATATTCCATCATTTGTGTCATTGATTGATTTCTCAGGTAATAGCTGTGTGATAATGGGTGCAATATTTTATAAGCATTCAGGGTGAAAGAATATGTGAAATAAAAGACAATTCAAACAGACTGTTACTAGCTATGGATTCTTGTGACAGAAAAGCACCGTCACTAACCACGGAGTGCGCACACACACACTCACACCAAACATTTCCCGTTCCAGCGGGGAATGCGCACACACGCAAACACACACACACACACACACACACACACACACACACACACACACACACACACACACACACACACACACACACACGTCAAACATTTCCCGTTCCAAACAGCATTTCATTCATCCGGTCAACCTACCAGTATCTCTTCTTCCCTCTCCGTTCAGAGCTTTTGAGGGTGCACACTTTAAGCTCTAACATCTTATGCACACACATTCATTGTCTGTTTTACTTACCTGTCCGAGGTTGCGTCTATGAAAGCGGAAACCGAGCGCCACAGGCATGCACAATATATAGTGGTGTATGGTGGCCAAAAGTGGTCATGTGACCGAATGTATTTAATGTTTTTGTTTGTTTTAAATTGTTTCAGCGCTTGATTAAGGGAAAGAAAATGTCAGTAGAAATGTTTAAATTATTCATTTGAATGCATTTAGGGATAACTAGGTTAAGAAGGCCTGAATACAAGAATATTGTGGTTTTGTAAAACCTATGTAATGTCTAAGCCCTGCGATTGACTGGCGTCCAGTCCAGGGTGTACCCCGCCTCTCGCCCTAAGTCAGCTGGGATAGGCTCCAGCCACCCGCGATCCTGAACAGGAGAAGCAGTATTGAAAATGAATGAATGAATGAATGAATGTAATGTCTAACGCCCAGTGGGAGGGGCTAATACCTTTAAAAGAGGGCCATTTTGAACTCTCTGGGCAGTTTGAGCCAGGTTACTCAGCAGGTAACATCTCTGTTCTTGTAATTACTGAACTGTAGTTTTTTTTCCCCCTTGCTTGTTTTTGCCTTTTTTGTCATGTGGGTCTATGGATAATGCGGAATTCAGACCACACTGACATATTTTTGTAAATTTGTTAATAGTTCTTGTTGCACTCGGGTGGCCAGCAGCCAAATTAATCAACACCAAACTCAGTTTCTCCGACTACGCCTCTGTTTTCCACATTTTCTTTGAGTCTGGCAAGAGGACCCCGCGACAATTCTAATAACCAATAAGAATTATTTCCAGGAGACAGTTTTGTTTGAAATAGTTATAAGCATCATCATGTATTGTAAGGGATCACTGTGGCAGGAACCGTTTTAGTACTAACCTGCTTTGCATCTGAGACCAGCTCTGTTTATTGGGGTTCCATTTTGCTATAGCAACCCAGCCACTAAACATTACTCCTTGCTTAGCTGTAGAACAGAAAAAAATACTGGCGGTCTATGAAGATAAAATGGAGGCACATTAGTGGTTTTGAAGACTGATTTCTAGCTTAACATACCTGTCAACACTTACCCCTGATTCACACATACCCCATCAGCACCGAGGTCTGTCAGCGAGGCAGTCTGTCAGCACCAGCAAATTCACACTGGATTGGTCTCTGGAGCAGAGCGCAGCTCAGCGTACTCTTTAGCAACTGGCTACACGAGATCACAAGATCACAGGAGAACCACATGTTCCCGCAGGAATCACACCCATGACAACTACTTTCATGAAATTTAATTAGTATGATAAACTCTCCTGGCCCTCCCAGAACTTCAGCAATTCAGTCCTTCCCTTTTAGGTTGCTTTCACACCAGAGCTGTTTAGTCCACTTTTCATGGACCATAGTTTGTTTCCTTGGATAGTCCGCTTCGTTTGGGCAGGTGTGAAAGCTCATCTGAACTCTGCCAAACAAGTGAACTCTGGTCCTCCTGAAAACGTGGGTCTCGGTTTGCTTGCAAGTGAACCCTGGTTCAGTTCGTATGCAGTGTGAAAGCTCACCAGACCAAACACAGGACCAAATGTACGTAGTGACGCTATACGCAGTCAATGTTTACCGTTGCTATGGCAACAAGTGACCGCTGACATTAGCAGTTGCTAGCTAGCTTTGCTCAATTGTCTGAACAACAATAACCCATGATTTCACAACTTGGCATATTAAAACGAAATCAAATCACCACTACCAGCAGTCTCAGTCCTTACACTCTGAGCTCATATGTTGTCACATTTTAGATCGTCAAAGTTAGAAAATATCAGGATCAATCCCTGACAAGCTATGATAGCGTTATAGGAACAGAAGCATTCACTAACGTTGTAGCATTCCATAAAATAGTGTGACAAAGCACAATATAAGACGGCTAGTCCACCCCTGTTTGTAATCCGTGAGGTTACATACCTTGCCCACCGTCATTGCAGCAACACCAAGAACCCGTAGTCTCTCGCCAGTTTCCTCAGTCTTTTCCTCTGGTGCCACCTCTCTTTTATTTGTGTCACTACAAAATGCTCCATGCCTCGCTGCCTTACCAGGCAGTCATATTGCACCGCTTGCCGAGCCATGTGCATCTGAAACAGGAGCACCATCCCGTAAACAGCCAACTTCACATGATGCTCCATCTTTACTGCTGTTTTTCCCTACTTTGTCCAATCGGCGAGCGCCCCTTTCAACCATGTGATGCTGCTCAGACAGTTTGGTGCGCTATAGAAATCACAGCGTGAAAGCAGAACCGAAACAAGTGATTAATGTAACAATGCTGCGACTTTCAGCTCCCCAATCAAACCGAGTCCACTTGGTCAGGTGTGAAAACGACCTTAGTTTCTGTTGGTGTCCTTATATAGAGGATGTGTCCTATTGTATATCATTACAAGGTTTTCTGCCTCCAATATAAACTTTTTCTCGTCCATGGTGTCGGATTTCCTCTGGGTCTGACCTGCTGATGACTAGTGGCCCTAAGCCAGTGTTGTAATTTTGATATACCAGGATAATTTTACGATCATACATGATGTACATGGTGCTTTATTTTGAAAAGACTGGAAACTGATCGTTTTCTGTGTCTTTTTCCCTGTTTGGTATGATCTGCTCTGCGGCGCGGGCTATGTGAATGCACTGATTGTCTTGAATGGTAGCGAAGTAAAGTGTTGTGCACAATGCTGATGGACCACGGTGCTCACGCTGTATGTGTGAATTAGGGGTTAAGACTAGCATACACCAGATGTGTCTCCAGTCTCCCTCCGTCAAGGCACCGGATCAGCTGTCATCTGTTGTCATTTAAGTAACAATTGTGTTGCAAACATCTACATGTAACGCAGCAAATATAAAGTCTTAATTGTGATTATGGAAGATGTTGAAGACAACCTAAAAAGTTACTTTTTGCCTGTGTATTTAAGAAGTTTTATTTAAGAAAACAATGCCAAACTTCAACAATTGAGTGATTAAATCAACCCCAAACGCGGCAAAAAACAAGAACATGATGGCAAAGGTCAGGACTTCTTTTTTTAAGAAACTCCTTCAGCATTTAAAACAAGTATCTCACTCTCTGTTCCAAGATCTCACTGCGCATCCCCTCTTCGCTCTCCCTCCCTACAGTTTTAGCTGTGGGATACCAACAAGCAGGTTCTTATTCTATTTGCCTAGTGTTCTGTTTCCATCTTAAACAGATATATTGCACACACACTTTTTCCCTGGCTTTTATTTTGCCAAATCAGCATGCAAACCAATTTATAACTGTCTTTGTCTCCTATTCATCTTTACAGCAGACTAAAGTGGAAAAAAAGTTTATCTGTGTAGGAAGTGACATTGGTTTGGTTTAAAATGTTGAGTCAGTGCTGACCGTAATTTCCACTTCATAAGAGTCTTATGATAACAATAACTTTATTGATATAGCACCTTTAGAAACAAATGTTTACAAAGAGCTTTGATAGGTGAAAGCATGGCAGAAAATCAGGGGGATGACAAGAGAAATATTTAACAGGAGGAGATAAGCATTCATGGTATGAGTGGAATATTTATTTAGTGGAAGACAAAAAGTATGAAGGTAAAAAAAAAGAAGGGTTTTTGGTAGAATAGGAAGAGACATCACATTAGATGAAAATAGGAAGGAATTAAAGGCTGCTAAACAATAAGAAAAAAGAAATATATGGATCAATATATATCAAACAAATGAAGAAATTAAGAGCACCAAAATTAAGAAAGAAAGAAAAAGTGAAGTGATTTAAAAGATGTCAATGCTTCTGCCAGTATTATCTCCTCAGGGAGGTCATTCCAAAGGGCCCTGGTGGAAAAGGCACCGTAACCTTTGATTTGAGCCTAGATTTTATAACGACCAGAAGAACTCCACCCCTGAGGATCTAAGGCCGCAGGATGGCTCTTATGTGTCAACATTTCTGCAATGTAATTTGGTGTAGGACCTAGACAGCTTCAAAAGTAATCAGTAAAATCTTAAAATCAATTCTAAAAAAAAGGGGAGAAAAAAATGACTAGAATGATCTCACAATGTCTGATAAAACCAGTAAGAAATAATGGAAAGGTCCTGTATGATGGAAGTACTGTATTTGATCTATCATACCCAATCTACTCAGATGTACTAGCCAGTGTCCAGTGTTCAGGACTTGGGTCTGTGTTTGCTCGGAATGGAGTGATATGACATTTATATTTTCAAAGGGCTCAAAGCTGACAGTGAATGAAGGGGTCACGACCATCTGCCTTTGACGTTTCTGTTTTTTTTTTTTAAGTTTTCTCCCAACACAGGCACAGTCATTCTATGTTTACTATGTAGGTGGTAGATCACTGACAGTGAAGCAAATCAGGAACTGCACTGCAATAGGTGAAGAAATTAGGACAGAATCAGTTAAATGCTCAGGGTCTTTTTTCTGGGAAGGTAATGAGAAGTAAATATTTGGCACACATACACACACACAAACACACACGCTCGCGCGTGCGCACTTAACTGGTGCAATGTCAAAACAAAGACATATCTCTCCAGGCTGACTATGTGTCATCCTGTCCATGTGTGCACTTTGTGTGTTTGTGTACATTGTGTAAATGTGTCCCTTTCTCTATCACTCTCATGCAGCAAAGAGCTCCGTGGCACCTTAGTCAGCATCTTGACTTAATTAACTGAGTGAGTGAGAGTATGAGTGTGTGTGTTTACATGTTCTAATGCATTGTCCATCTTTGTCAGATTTGTGTGTAGGTCTGTATATATAAAAGTAGGTGTGTACATAATAGAGTCGGAAGGGAGCATGTTTATTATAGCTTGTTGATATAAGAAAGAGCAATGACCAGCTCATCTGACATTTCCTTTTGAAAAAAAAAAAAAAAAAGTTGACCTCAATTTTCAAACATGCAACCACAGGCTAAGGGGGGTTCTTGAGAACACAAGTGAAATGAACTTCAAAAGAAGAAAAAAAAAAAGATTAATAATCGATTCTCATTTCGAAAATACAAATAATGGATGCTACAGTGTACCTGCTCAAATTTGGCTGTACCCCTTACCCAGCCTATTTTGCCCATTATTATTATTTTGTTGAACATATTGTTCTTCTACTTTAAATTCACTTCTTCTTTTTAATTCTTCTTCTTTTTCTTCTTCCATACTTTTTATGGCACCTATCTCCTTCCACAATTTTTCACCGATTTTCACCATTCAACTTTTAAACTATTCAGCTTCTTCAGGACTATTGACTTTTTGTCAAAAATATTTCCCATTTGAAATGACTGGAAGACTTTGACGTCTCTTCCTAAAACTCCTTCAACTTTAAGCTACTTAAACTTCATCATACTTCCATTACAGACTTCATTTTTGTTTTAAAATATTCAGATCTTTCTACGATTTACACGTTTCAGCTTTTTAAATATCTTCAACTGTTTTTTAGATAATAAAGGTTAAGCAACCAACATACACCACCCCCTGCAGTTTGGGAATGGGTGCTGCACACAGTGTGAAAAAGCATAAAAGCCACACGCTTTCTCTCATGGGGATCTCGCACGTCTCATTTCTGTGCATCATCTTTGTGTGGAAAGCACAATCAGCCCTTCAGGCAGTGCCCTGTTTGGGTAATCCCAGGCTTAAAAATCCTGACACACCCCTGCTTGTCAGCTCATACCTTGCTGCAGGTATCTTATGTTGCTTTGCCCATCAGTGAATGGATATATGCTGAACGGATGGTCGAGCTTGGAGTAAAGGGTTACAGTAAAAGGTAAAAGTCAGCTTTTCAAGTATTTATGGCCATACAGTGCACCACTCTCTCTCCAATTCAAATTTAGTCCAGACTGCCCATTGACAAACCATCTTCCTCCCCGCAGTCAATATTCATAATCCATCCATATCCCCAAAAATAGTTTTATGGAAAAGCAGCTTATTTCATGCGACAGTTACCAGGCACAACTGTGTACCTTGATCAAGGCACTTCTTCGCTGACCTACTATGTATTTATTCTTTAGCTTACAGATCACTCAAAGTAAATAGACAACATGTTTTGTTGTAAAGACTTTGCTAGGTACACCTTGGTACTCGTAAGTCCCCCTTTTTGCAGCAGAACTGTTTAGTTCTTTGTGGCATAGATTCAACAAGGTGCCAGAAACATTTTTAGAGATGTTGGTCCATATTGATATGATGGCATCACACAACTGTTGCAGCTTTGTGATTTGATTTAAGCTGCAATTACTGCCACTCACTGAATATTTTCTCTTTTTGGACCATTCTTTGTAAATCATAGAGATGGCTGCATGTGAAAATCCCAGTAGATCTGAAGTTTCTGAAATACCTAGACCAGCCTGTCTGGCAACAACAACTGTACCACACTCAGAGTCACTTAAATCACCATTCTTCCCAGTTCTGATGCTTGGTTTGGTTTCAGCAGGTCATCTTGACCATGTCATCATGCTTAAATGCACTGAATTGCTGCCATGTGGTTAGCTGATTAACAAGTAGTTTAATCAGGGGTATCTAATAAAATGGCAGGTGAGTACACTGAACAAAGTTTTCCAAAGTTTCATCATACACACCGTGATGATTGCTGTCTGCTGTGTGGAGTGGTGCCTGTGTTCTCCTCCTCCCTCTGCGGCTGCACAGCTGGAGCGGATCTGCAATCAGAGCTGCAGGTTCTTCAGCCCCAGTGGAGGGAGAGTCTGACACCAGTGGATTGATGCTTTCATAGTGGTACTATGAATAGTGGTACTATGGCCGATTAAGTATTGAGTTACATTTGAGTTTCATGCAACCTTTGAATTTTGCCTTGTACTTACCTTCATGTCCTCTCCTTTCCCTCCATTGCCTCCACAAGCTTCCCTGCAGCCCAGCAACACCCATGCAGCTTCAACTCTCTCTTTGGTCAATTCTGTGGTTCTCTGGACTTTTGCTTGTGACAATAAATCATCTTAAACTGCTTCTACACCTCTGCCTCGCCTCTGGGTTCTGTTTCAAACAAGCTGGTTATACAAACTGTAAGACAAACGTGTACAATTTTGCAGTTACGAAATAGTAATTAATAAAATATTTTTAACCTTGTCACATTTACCCCTCTATATTTACATTAAATTATCAAATACGTACATCAAAAAGCATAATCACCACAAAAACTACTGGCTTTCAGACAAGAAACCACAAAATGAGTAGAACAAATCAGCAACATAAGCTACCATTGATTGGATATGAGTCCACAGATTAGCTCGGTGCCAAGCAAAATCTGAGGAATAGTCTTTAGACAAAAATGGGGTGCCTTTTACACCACACAACAAGGCCATACACAGAGTGGGGACAATAAGAAGGGTAAAAATCTCACAATATCACCAAAATACAACTATCTATACTCAAGATCAACATAACCTTCAAGAGAAGCAGTTAAGAGGCAAACAGAGGGTAAGTAACTACACGTGTAGAACAGATTTAACTTTTTCATTATCAAACAACGTTCCAACCAGAGCCATTGACTCAATAAGACAACAAACAGGTTTAATGACTACCAAATCTGGAGGCAAGTCTGAGGCCTATATTTGATTCTGTGTGGCCTCTGGCACTGGTATGCAAGGCGTGTGGCTCAGCAGAGGAGTCTGAGGGGAAACAGCACCAACCAGCTCACTTAGAGCAGGAGAAGGAACCACAGGTGGGGGACATGAATCAACACCAGAAACAGAAACAGCAGGGGAATGTTGCTCACCCCAGGAGGCAATAAAATCCTTATTACAGTCACTGACAGGAGGGAACCAGCAAGTGAGGGTCCGACCAGCCTAGCTTGAGAGTCCTCCACTGACACCTCTGCCCCAGGCAGTCCAGACATGGAAAGGTTATCATTCAAACACACAGGAGTTGCATCATCATCCAGGGAAACAAGCAACGGCAGGAAGTTGACTTGAAAGAGAAGGTTTCGGTGCACCACATGCTCACAACTATGCCTGTCTCTGATTTGGTAGACGTGTAGAGCAGGTTTTGAGTCCACAACAGTATAGACATGAGGATCCCACTTATCAGAAAGCTTCTACTTGCTCCTGACTCCTTTGTTCGCCACCAGCACCTGATCACCTGGTGATAGAGGCAGACCCTTGGATCTTTTGTTGTACTAGTCAGACTGATTTTTCTGCTCAACTCTGCTGTTTGCTTGGGCTGTGAGCATAGCAGGTGCATGTGCAGGTCATCAACCAGAGACTTGAAATAGGAGTTGTAGTCACAAGTGGTGTCATCATGAAGAATGATCTGAAACATGAGATCAACCGGTAGCCTGGGGACCTTGCTGAACATCAAATAGAAAGGTGTGAAACCTGTGTGTGTTCAGCACTACATTTATACATATCTGGTCAACAAAAACACCAGTAGCATCAACCACATGACCCAAGGACTGCACAGGCCGCTGGAGAACATGACACTTTTACTGCGACAGCTTCAGAGTACTGTCCTTTAAACAGGCGAAAACAGCCTCCGGTCTCTTGAGAGCCTCGTCCTCAGAAGGTGTAAACACCAACAGGTTATCAAGATAGCACAGAAGACTTGATGAGTTAAGATCACCAGAGATACTGAGCATCATTGGCATGAAGCCTTTGAAGCTGGTTGTAATTATAAAGACCAAGTGGTGCAGTGAAGGCTGTGTAATGCCTGTCAGACTCATGGAGGGGAATGTTGTAAAATCCCAATGTTAGATTCATGGTACAGAAGAAGGTATTTTCACAAAGGGCAGCCAGACGGTCCGCCTGGTGAGGCAGTGGGTGAGCGTCCTTCACAATTTTGGCATTCAGCCAGCAGAAATCAGTGCATTTTCCCAAGTCCCCCAGTTTCTTCCAGACCATTACAAGTGAGAAGTATATTCACTGATGGATTTGCTGATTATGCCTTTCATCTCCATGTCAGAGAGCACCACTCTTAACTTTCAGTATTGTGCTGGAAGAACTCTGCAGGAGGGCAGCTTGCAAACCCCTTTGCCTCACCACAGGCCACGTTTACACAACAACGGTTTTAGAAAAACTGCAAAAGTGTTGCTGCATTTCAGCCTCTTGTTTACACAGAAAAGCCATTTTAGCCGACCTAAAATACAACTTTTTTAAAATGCCCTCTAGAGTGGAATTTTTCCGATACGCTGCAGCCTCTGTTGCCGTCTAAACAGCAAGATGGAGTTTTCGGTGGAAACGCTGACGTCACACTCCATTGTGCCTATTGTGGGAACTTTTGCTAGCCATGCGCGAACCGGACAAAAAAAACTGTTCAATGGTGGATTACTGTGTTGGGCTTGTGCTGCTGAATCTGCTGACTGCCTTTCAAAAAATGTGCATTTGTTGTTCATTCTTCAGCAGCAGGCTACCAAAAGACTCCACAGTTGTATTGCCACCTACAGGCCTGATATGCATCCTACACCATTTTCAGTCCCTCAGTGTTTCCATGTGAACCCAGATTTTCTTCTCTGCATTTTTTAGTTTTTGAGTGAAACGCTGTGAAACGTTGTCGTATAAAAGGGACCACAGTCCAGCTTGTACTTTGAAATGATCTTTGTAACTCAACAAAAGCTCAGCCAACTTCCTCTCCCACTCAACAGATACCTCACAGCTCTCAACATCTATATCACCCAACCCACAGGTATCACGCAGCTTTACAGGGTCAGACACTGAGTCTGGAGAGGGAGGAGTTTCATTCGAAGGGGGACCTTGGGTTTTTTCAGACCCTCAGCATTGGGCAGCTCCTCCACAATAACACAAGGTAAAACATCTGCAATCTTAGCAGTATGCCGCAGAGAGCTCTGTGTAGCTATCTCTTTAGCTAGTATCTGTAGCTAGCTCTGTGTATTGCTATCTCGGGGTGACTTCAACCATGTCACCATGAACAGAGTATTGCCTAACTTCACAAGCTGTCCCATCAGAGAAGCGAGGACCCTGGACTTGCTGTATACTAATGTGAAGGATACATACCCCCCCCCACCCCCCCCCACCCCCCACCCACCCCCACTGGGTAGGTCATCACAACTTGGTACACCTCAGCCCCTGCTATGTGCCTCTGGTGAAGCCTACGATCATGAGGACAGTGAGGAGATGGTCAAATGAGGCATATGAGACATTGCAGGAATGTTTTGAGGTCACTGACTGGCAGGCACTCTGTGAGCCGAACAGAGAGGACATCATTACATTAACTTCTGTGTGGACATCCATTGTCCCGAGACTGTTCACTGCTACCAAAATAACAAGCCATGGGTAACAAAGGACATCAAAGCCATCCTGAATGAAAAGAAGAGAGCTTTCTGAGATGGCAACAGGGAGAAGGTGAGAACTGTGCAGATACACTTAAGGACCGTTTATACGACAATGGTTCACAGCGTTTCACTCAAAAATGCAAAACACAGAAAATAATTTGCAATCACACAGAAACGCCGAGGGACTGAAAACGCTGCAAAGAAGAGGTAGGCTGATCATCCAGTGTACATTTTAAATGCGACTTATCTGAGTGCAGAAGTGGAGCAACAGATGAACATTTTTTTGAAAGGCAGTCAGCAGATTCAGCAGCACAAGCACAACTCAATAAGTCTGCCACTGAACCATTGTTGTTTTCCGGTTCGCAAAAGATGCCACAATTAAAGTGGAATGTGAATACGCAAAACAGAGTGTGATGTCAGTGTTTTCACTGAAAACTCTAGCTTGCCATTTGTACGGCAACAGAGGCTGCACCATTTCAGAAAAATTCCACTCTGGAGAGTTTTAAAAAAGTTGCTTATTAGGCCAGCTAAAACGGCATTTCCATATAAATGAGAGGCCAAAACGCAACAAAAATTGTGTGTTTCATACCATTGTTGTATAAATAGATCCTTAAAGGTGAAGATCAGGGAGGCTAAAGAGGAGAACAGGAGGATGCTAGAGTGGAAACTCCAGCAGGACAACACCAGAGAGGTCTGGAGAGGGATGAGGACCATCACTGGTTCCAGGGCCAACAAACTCGATCTGTTTTTTAACTTAACTCTGTGGCCCCTGTACCCCCCGCTGACACCCCCATCAACACCACTGCTGTCTGCCCAACCTCCCCCCCCCCCCCCACCACCACCACCACCACCACCACCACCAACACCACACACACACACACACACACACACACACACAATCTTGTCTAGAACCTCAGAAGTGGACCAATGAGAGATATAGCTAAGAAGCTGCAGAAACTGTTCAAAAATTACGGGTCAGAGTTACGGTGAAACAAGCTCCCAGTATTTTTCACTTGACTTCATCTCTTGGATGTTGGAATGCAGCACATTGCTACAAACAATGAGTTCATCTCTCCGACCAACCACTACAAACACAGGTACCACATAACTGAAGCCATAGATCTTAATGTCAAAGTCATAGATACATTAAGGATGTGTTACAAGACCACCACAGCCTACCAGTGCCACATTCTCCGGCACATGTTAAGGGTCCAAGAGAACACCAGAAACTCTTAGCTTTGACTTTGCTTCCTCACTCAGAGTGCATGGCATGCTTCCTGAATCAAGCATCCCTCCGAGTGTAGACTTCCCAGTGATAGACACTGGAGCAAAACAACTCACATGCCCCCTCAGCACTTTGCAATCCAACAACTATCACTGTCTTGTCAGCAGGCAGGTTTTTGCAGCAGGTAATATACACAGAGTGAGGGTCTGTTTTATTGGTGAGGGTTTCTCTGGTGCTGCCCATGTTGCCCCTCTCTTCACATGGGTCTGCTAGTTTAAACCAGCATTAGAAAAGGGGGAGTTCGGCAAGTTTGGTTTCTGGCTGGGCTGGCTGCATTCAAGCTTGACATGTCCAGGGCTGAAGCAGGTGAGACTCCTTCTTGTCAAAATTCTTGCTTGTGTTGTACGTCGCTTTGGAAAAAGCGTCTGCTAAATGAAATTGTAGAATTGTAGAATTGTAGACATAGCACGTAAAGCCGACAATGAGAATGAGTGGAATGTTCTCCAGAACCACGGACTTTGCATGCAGCAGGCTGAGCACCTTTTTGAATATGAAACAGCTAGGCTGGTGTTGGTGTCTCTGTCCACTGGAAACGGGGGAAGTGCACAGGGAGAGAATTTTGTCAAACATGGCCACCATGCTTTGAGACTTAGATCTAGATGCATGTGTGTTGGAAACAGCAGATGTAGAGTGCACAGTGTGAGTAGCATTGGATCAGGAAAGTGGTTGATAAACATTGTGACAACCTCTGTGCTGGGGTCCTCCAACTGTTTGCCTCGTCTGAGAAGACATTCATTAGCAGCATCAATCATCTTGTTCAGACAAATCCAGTAATCCATGGCCCTTTTGCCTAATTACTGTACAGTGCTGTAAAAGTCTTTCATAGGCAGGCTAGAGTTTGTTAACTCACTAAAGTTGCACTTCAGGATATCAAACACAGCAGAAATCTTCTTATCAACAACTAGTTCAAAATGGCAGTGGAGTCTCTTGCTCTGCCTGTTTATCTGGACAAACCTTTCAGTGTGTCTCACAGTTCATCCTCGACAGATAACATTTCATCATTCCCTCCCATTCCTGAATGGAGAATGCATCTGTATGGTCACCCTTGAAGTATGGAGGGGCTTTGGATTCAGACTGAACAAAAACCTTCATCTGGGATGGATCATTCGAACTCACAGGTCTGTCAGTAGACTTGCTGAAAAATAAAACAGAGGTTACACAACTGAAGCCTGTCTATTAATACACCTTTTACATAAAATGACACTTCTTTTTTGTCTTCTCTATAATTAAAAAAGTTTGTTTTGGCACAGAGAAAATATAACACAAGACAATGAAAAAAACTGTTAAAACATTAAGTCCTCAGGTTCACAAACACCACAGGCTACAAGAACACCTGACAGACGAAGACAAATCCTCAGTGTGGAGCAGCAGAGCGGTGGAGCAGCAGGTAGGATGGCTGCAACAGAAGTAGCGTAGTCGGTCACTTGTGGTGATATGACGGGTTGAACGACACCAAGTGTGACTGGTGTGAATCTGCTTTATTTTACCGACATGAAAGATGTCCGAAACAGGAACTAGCTCTGTCTTTTTTTTTGTTGGACATAAAGAAAGAGCCTCAGAGTTTTTAACAATCGCATAGCTTGCCTCCACTCCTCTCCCCAGGGATGACATAGAAAAGGGGAGAGTGCAGGGGCAAACCAAATAAAAGGACAAGACACCAATGAAGAAGAAACTGAACAGAAGACGCGGCTGCACTACATCATCTCTACAACATACACACACGTGTAACCTTTATAATTATAAAAAATAATTAATAAAATACTTTTAACCCTGTTATGCCAGCACCAGAAGGAATACCTGCAGTGTAGCATCATGCTCTTCAAGGAGACATGGCTAATGGAGCTAACACCATGAATGCCACAATTAAGGATTTCACCTGCTTTGGGTTCAGGAGAACGAGACTGAACAGACTGTTGAAAAAGGCCAGCTCGGTCCTGGACCCTGTGGAAGTGGTGCCTGACAGGAGAGTTATGGCCAAACTATTGTCTCTGATAAACATTTTTGCCCTATACACTTTCTTGTTTGCTGCTGTGACGCCTCAATTTCCCTTTGAAGATTAATAAAGTACATTCTATTCTATTCTATTCTATTCTATTCTATTCTATTCTATTCTATTCTATTCTATTTTTTAATTTAGGGTACCCTTGAAAAATATGCTTTACACACGAATGTGTCTTGGGGACAGTTTGTGATAACCTGAAGAAATGTTGGATATTAAAAGGACTGTGGATGAATGCCAGTTTTTTTAGTCATGACACAGGAATACACAGAGATGCACACGATAGTGTAATGTATATTAAGAATGGATGTTATTTGCAAACTAGCATGTCAAAAAATAAAAGTGTTATCTCAGCAAATACTGTGACTTGCCAGCAGTAAATAAAAAAAAAACATTTACTGCTGAAAACATACCGCAGTCTGAAATATAGTCCTCAAAGCAAGCTTGCTTTTGACTTTTTAGTCATTATCAATAATAAATCTCTTCAAGGAGACAGGGATGTTTCCGGGGAGGATGTCTTTACACCACAACGAGCTTTACATGTGATCTGTCTTTGAGTAGTGAAGGTTATTTAGAAGCATCAGTCCTCATGTCATGTTTGTGTGTGTGTGCGGGTTCTAGTGACAGTGCACCCTGTATGGCAGAGCACAGTGCTGCAGAGTGTTCTCAGCAGATTAGCTTTGCACTAGTAAGAGAGAAAAAGAGAATGGAAGAGAGAAGGAGGGAGGGCGAGAGAAAGGACATGCAGCAGAGTTGATAAGGATAGGTGGAGAGAGCAAGAGAGAGAGTACCACGTGTGAGAGAAAATGGGAGAGCGCTAATGATCTGATGGTCTGCAGTCTTTTTCCCCCATTTTGTGGAGCTCAGCAAATATCACTGGTTCTGGACTCTCTCCCTCCTTCTCTTGCTGGTGGTGGGGGGAATATCTTGGAAAGGAACAGAGAAATAGGGGAGGGAAGAGGCGGTGGGGGTGAAACACTCTATCATATCCCTCCCGCTCTGCTTTAATTGAGCCAAGTGTTTTAGTAGATTGAAAAACAGTGTGGAGAGAGGGAGTGATGCAGCACGCACACACACACACACACACACACACACACACACACACACACACACACACACACACAGCCACACACAGCCACACACGCACAGCGAGTGAGTGAGAGAGGTAAGTGTATGAGAGAGACAGAGGGAACAAGAAATAGAGATTATGAGGTACCCCTCAGAGAAGAACCACCAGGGGAATAAAAAGACAGTAACAAGAAAGAATAAGAGAAAGGAGGGAGGTATATAGATACATTTATAAAGAGAGAGAGAGGGAGAGAGAGATCAAGAAATAGAGAAAATGAGAAGCAAAGAGTAACAGATAAGGAATTCAAATGGAAGAGTAAGAAAGAGAGAGAGAGAGAGAGAGAGAGAGAGAGAGAGAGAGAGAGAGAGAGAGAGACAGAGAGAGAGAGAGAGAGAGAGAGACAGACAGACAGACAGACAGAGACAGAGAGAGGAGAGAGAGAAAAGGGAGAGAGATGGAAGGTGAAGGAGAAAAGAAGAGAAATAGGAGACAAGAAGAGAGAAAAAAACAAAAGAACAACAGGAGAGAGAAAGCAAAGAAGAGAGAATGAGGGGGAGTGAAAAAGAGAGAGAGAGAGACAGAGAAAAGATGAGAGTGAGAGACAAAGAACAACATATAAGACCTTGGTAAAGGAGAACACACTAATCCAGCTCTTGAGCAGAGTATTTGGGTACTGAACTCAGATTAATTCAACTGACATCATCCAACATGCAGGTTTACCTAACAGGTTAACCCCCACCTGCCTGGGGGCCTCTCTGGCTCCATGCTGCACCTCACCTGCCCAAAGGTTTTGTGCAGTACTTTGGGAAACAGGGGTTCTGCAGCACCTCCTGCTTGGTGGTGCTGCTTCACTCCAAAAATGTGTTCACCCAAAATGAGGTAAACACAAGAAATAAAGGGAACAAAAAATCTCTTTGTATCACGTAAAGACACTTGTAATTGAGGTATCTGACCACCAATGGCACAAAAAAGTTTTTGAGACAACATCTCAGAAATGTGACAACAGAGAGTTGGAAGAGGCAGATTCACTGCCCAGTCCGAGCACCCCTGAAATGACCAAATAAAAGCAGCACACCAAGACTAGGATCGTAGTGATCAACCAGGCGTGTTGATGGGAACTGTGTACCGGCAACTCAGGCTAACGCCCCAGGTCAAAATGCTAACATATCAGAGGCACTGCATCTACCAACTGGCCAAAATTCAAAATGTAGTCCTTTGACAGTATGCCTGCACCATTCAGAGTGAGATTGTGTCCCATGCAGCAAACAGTCCCTACTGTGGACTCACAGCCGATGGTACCACAGACGCCAGTACAACAAAACAATTTTCCCTGATGCTGCGATATGTGGGCGAGAACATCAAGACTCATTCCGATTTCCTGGGATTTTACAATGCTCCTGACAGCAGCAGAGAGACACTGTTCAAGTGCATCAGAGATGTATGTCTCAGGCTGAACATCCGAATAGGACGTATCCAGGGATACTGTTTTGACAGAGCTAGTAATACATCAGGACGATTTTTGGGTGTTGAAGCGCGGCTGAAAGAACTATGTCCTGGGTCTCTGTCTGTGCACTGTGCCAACCACTCACTTGACCTAGTTCTTCAGGAGGCCACTAGAGAAGTGAGTCTGATCACTGACTCCATGAACTTTGTCGTGGGTTTAGCTGTGATAAGTCATCCAAACCCAAGGAGCTCTACGAGTCAATGTTTGGCTTTAGTGCAGCAGTAGTTACCGTACTGGCTTTATGTCCGACAAGATGTTACACATGAACAACGGCTATCAAGCATGTCTGTGGTGCCTATAGACAGATTATTGACACTTTGGAGCAGCTTAAAGATGACAAAAGTGTGAAAGGAGAGACCAGAGCCAAGATCAGAGGCCTGTGTAAGAAGGTGCTAAAAGCTAAAACCTACTTTGGTCTCCTGTGCTGTGAAGCACCTTTCGAGCTGTGTGAGTCGATGGGCAGGGGCTTACAGCTCACCAAAGCCAGCACACTGGGTGCTCTTGAGTGCACCAAATTGCTGAGGAAGCACATAGAAGGACTTTGAGATGAAGCAGTGGTGGAAAACATGCTGCACAAGGTATCCACAGCTGGACTGAAAATGCCAGACAAGCACAGGATGACAAAAACCCCAGTCCACTACTGGCACACAGCAGAGCCAGAGGCAGCAGTTCAACACTCATGGTGATGTGAGTTTAATGAAGCAGTGGACTTGGTTACAGAAGAACTAAAGAGGAGATTCAACCAAGATGGCATGAAAACAGCTGCTCTTGGAGAGCAGGTGGTTCTTAAGTCAGCCAAAAAGGAACAAACTATGAATGTGAAGTCCCTGAACCTTCCCTTGCACTTTGACAGGGACCGGCTGGAGAGGCAGCTAAAAATGATCAGAGACGTCTTTGGCGATTCTCACGGTAACACCATATAAGACATAGCCGCAAATATGTCCAAACTCCATCCACAAACGAGGGCTGTTTTTAAAGAAGCTGAAGACCTCATCAGAGAGAACATTTTCCACTCTGCACCGCCTGAAGACATGGTTATGCACAAATATGACACAAAAAAGAGTGATGCACCTTGCCCTCACGGATGTTCATGGAGATATTTGGACCATCTGGACATTAGCAGCTTTATGAGGAGCTTCATCAGTGCCAACCTGGAGAGGAATACCACATTTGGAGCTGTGTGATGCAGCACACTTTTCTTGAAATGCTGCTGCCGCCACAAAGCATGCTTTTGCGCATGCCTTTACACATGCCTTACATACGCCTTTGTGTATGATGTTCAGCTCTTTGCTAGAGCTTTCTTTTCCCTCAGCACCCTGCTGAGAATATATTCCTGCAGCTATAGTTTTGTGTTCCAAAATTATGTGTGGCGATCCTGGTGAGGCTGTGTGGTATGCTGCTCTCTCCCCCTCCTCTACCTGCTGAGCCTGCTTGCGTAGCTGGCTCTTAAGCTCCACTGGGAGAGCAGTCCGACGCCAGTGAATTCTTGCTTCGACGGCGGTACTACAGCTGATAAGTATCTTGAATAATATTGAACGTTGATGATTGAAATTCCTGATTCCTGTGGACTTACGTGCCTTTCTCTTCTCCTCTCCTCCTGTGACTTCTTGAGTGCAGCCCAACTCCCAGCCACACAGGTGCAACTCTCCCAACAATAACCAAACCTACCTCATCTACCTCATTACTCATCCTGTGTCAAAACAATCCCTTTAACCTGCTCCTAGCCTCCATCTTGATTCTCGGTCCAGCATTACAGCTAGTTTTCAATTGTCACATAATTCACTGGCCAAGATGGATCCAACGGCTCCAGAGGCTATAAGGAATGCACTATCAAGCTAAGGCGTTCTACTGAGAGAACGTGTTAAGACAAGGCTAAGGTAGCTTATGTTATAAATTTGCTGCACGGTTGCGCCGTGAAATGGGCCACCACTTGGTGGAGTAGCTGTTCTCCTGTGTTGTCTTCTTTTGAGCTGTTTTCTTCAGAGCTCAAAAAAGTGTGATCATCCTGTTAAAGGGAGAGAGGCGACATTTCACCTTTTAAGTTTGACCCGGGGATCCCAGTCTCATCCGATTCATCTGAGACTACAGTAAGGTGGTCAGCCCCCTCACTGACTCACCTTGACATCAGTTCCGTTCCTCTGGACCCCTGAGGCGGAGGCTGCGTTTATTCACCTCAAAGCTCTGTTCACCAGCGCCCAGGTGCTCAGACATCCCAACACAGAATTACAGTTTATAATGGAGGTGGATACATCTGACACTGGGGCAGAAGCTGTATTATCTCAGGAGGATCCCAAAAAAAGTTACATTCCTATGCATTCTTCTCACGCTGCCTGTCTCCTGTCGAGAAGAACTATGATGTCAGGAACAGAGGGTTGCTGGATGTTGTGTGGGCTCTACAGGAGTGGAGGCACTGGTTGGAGGGGATCACGACCCTCTTCATCATCTGGACGGATCACAAAAATCTGTCGTACCTCCAGTCCGCAAAGAGGCTCAACCCCTGCCAGGCTCGCTGGTCTCTGTTTTTGAGCCGCTTCAACAATACTCTCTTCTACCATCCTGGCTCCAAAAACTTCAAACCAAACACTCTCTCCCAGTTTTACTCCCCATCCACAGCTCAGGTGGAGCCTGAGCCGATACTTCCCCCCCACTTGCTTTGTCAGGGCTGGATCCTGGGAGATCAAGTAGGTGGTCAGGAGAGCACAAAGAAATCAGCCTGATCCTGGAACGGGGCCTCAAGACAGGCTGTTCATCCCCGACTCGGCCCGTTCACAAGTACTCCAGTCGGAGCATTCTTCAAAGCTGGTCTGCCACCCCGGAGTGACCCACACTCTCCATTTTCTGAGGCAACATTTCTGGTGGCCTAGTATGGCCAAGGACACCCGGGAGTTTGTCCTCACCTGCTTTGACTGCACCTGAGGTAAAGCCTCCCACCAACCGCCTGCTGGTCTGCTGCGCCCTCTACCAATCCCTAGCCAACCACGGTCTCACATAGCTCTGGATTTTGTTACCGGCCTGCCTCCCTCTGAAGGTAACACACTCATACTCACCATCATTAACAGATTCTCTAAAATGGTTCATTATGTGCCACTCCTCAAGCTACCTTCTTCTCTGGAAACCGCCAACCTTCTTGTGTTCCATGTGTTTAAGTTTCACGGAATCCCTGCAGACATTGTTTCAGACAGAGGTCCACAGTATTCCCCCCAGGTGTGAAGAGGATTCTGTTCTGCAGTGGGTACAGCAGCCAGCCTCTCGTCCAGCTACCATCCAGAGATAAATGGCTGGATGGAGTGGGCCAACTAAAGTCTCGAGTCGGCTCTCCAGTGCATGGCAGCACAGAACCCAGCTTCGTAGAGTACATACCTCCAGTGGATCCAATATGCTTACAACTCCCTCACCTGATCGGCCACAGGTATGTCACCCTTCAAGGCATGCTATGGATTCCAACCTCCTGTTTTCTCCAATCAGGAGAAAGCTGTGGGCATCTCCTCAGTGAGGAAGCGCGTGAGGACTGTGTGGAGGGACTCCAAAGCAGCCCTCCAATGCACGGTTGGCAGAAACAAACAGTTGGCCGACCGTTCACTTGCCCCTGCTTACAATCCCGGCCAGCAAGTGTGGCTTTCCTAATGGGACCTCCCCTCTCCGCAATGAATCACGTAAACTTGCACCACGCTTCACTGGTCCATTTCCAATCATAAAAGTTATTAATACTTCTGTTGTGAAGTTGAAGTTGCCTGCTTCCTTTAAGATCCATCCCTCCTTTCACGTTTCACTCCTCAAGTTCATTGCCACCAGTGACCTTGGCCCTCCGGCTGTCCCCCCTCCAACCCCCTGGATCATTGATGAGCACCAGCCTTCTCTGTGTTGTGGATTCTGGCCGTCCAGCCGTGAGGTAGAGGGTTACAATACTTGGTGGACTGGGAGGGCTATGGCCTGGAAGAGAGGTCGTAGGTCTCATGGAAGCTCATCCCGGACGACTTCCTGCTGGCGGACTTCTACATTAGGAGAAGCCTGCTAGAAGGCATCTGTTGGGGGGGGGGGGGGGGTACTGTGGTGATCCTGGTGAGGCTATGTGGTGTGCTGCTCTCTCCCCCTCCCCTCTCTGCTGAGCCTGTTTAGCTCTCTCCGCCCTGGCTCGGCTCTCCTCGCTCTGGCTCTGAGTGCACCTGCAGGGGATCTGCAATCAACGTCACTGGCTCTTAAGCTCCACTGGGAGAGCAGTGAATTCCTGTTTCGACAGCGGTACTATGGTCGATAAGTATCTCGAGTAATATTGAACTTTGATGATTGAAATTCCTGATTCCTGAGGACTTATGTGCCTTTCTTTTCTCCTCTCTTTCAGTGCCTCCTCGAGTGAACTCCTGCAGCCCAACTCCCAGCAACACAGCCACAACTCTCCCAACAATAACCAAACCTACCTCATCTACCTTATTACTCATACTGTGTCAATAAAATCCCTTAAACCTGCTCCTAGCCTCCACCTTGATCCTGGGTCCAGCATTACAGCTGGTTTTCAACCGTCACATTTCGCTTCAGATATGAAATACATGAATATGAGTACCTGGACTAAGGATACAAAGTATAAATAGAAATTCTTGATGAGCTGCAGAACTCTGCATATAACCTACAGCCTTGCGAAACTCTCAGAGAATATAGAATTAGAATATTCATATCACATCCACACCTCTGATGCACACACTGTAGGTGATATGATGCAACAAAGATAAAATATGAGCCAACAGTCAAGGCCTCTTTTTCTAAAGTGAATGTATTACTTATTTGTTAGTCAGCAATTTGTTGTGTTAACTATTATAGCTTATTTATTTAGATTATGAAATAATCTAGAATTTATGAATTTCATAATTTCATTGGTTCTTTTTTTTATTGACTGTTTGATATCTACTCATTTCAAGGTGACTTGTAAAACAGCGAGTTTGCTAAGAATAATTCATGCAACTTCCTCATTCTGTTTAGCTGATGTCTTAAATATCACTGTAACAGTAGACATAGCATCTTTTCTATCCTGATTTTTTTCTGTAAAATTGTGCTATTCTCACATTGATGAACATGAGAGAAAAAATATATAAAAAGTCATTGAAAGTTAATGGTGAGACATGAATGTGTCGCATGAAATAAAATGCTTCATATCCCTTTATCACTCACAGATTACTTTGTATATTTAAATACAAGAAACAATCATATCAACTTAAGGTAACAGCAGCAAGATACAATACAACCAAATACTTACTTTCATATCACAAACTTAGGATTTTCTTTTTGTTACATAGCTTGTAGCCTTTATATGTAGCCCATAATATAGAATGTTTATAGAATGGACGGCGTGGCTCTGCCTTTTAGCATTGCATGATTTTGAAGCCATAAAACCTGTCACAGGAGTCGCTATTGTCAATCAATCAATCAATCTGTATTTATTTCGCACCAATTTATAAAAAAAATATCACAAGACACTTTCTAAGTGTTAACAGGTAAATGATAACCTGTAAATTAAAATAACATAGTGCAGCCAGACTCTGAGCAGTAGTGACTAGAAGGGACTCTGAGAGAATCTGAGTCTGGTGACAAAATAAAAAAATAAATGTATTTTTTTCTGTCGACAGTTTAATCTCTTCTTAACTCTTTTTCCTGATGTATTTTACTGTTCCTGAAAAAAACTACAGAAGAACAGCAGCTGTCAATCATAGTTAAACAAGATGTAAAACCCCATTTTCAATATCTAATAACTTTGGAAAATTTTCAGAAAAAAGAGGACTTGAACACAATGCAGTCCAATAATATCTAAATATCACCACAGCATACAGGTGAGAGAAGCATTTCTACAAAGTGTATTAATTTGTTTAGTTTGACCACAGCCCATCTAGAATGAATAGAGGCAGAGTTTTGGGCCTATACTGCAGCTAGCCACCAGGGAGAGCAGCTACTGACTTCCTCTCAATTCTGCAGTGGCCTACAAGTGTAAATGTGCTTTATATAGAAAAACATGCTGCTTACAAGAACAGACATGCCAGCTGAAAACACTGTTAATACATACATGTGCTGCATAAACAAAAACTACTGCAAAAAGCAAATGTTGCATAAACACTCACACAACGGAAGTGCTCAGGGCCTCTAGGTGGAGCAGTGAGTTTTCACCTAAGAGATAGACAACTGTGAGAGAACAAGCGTAGTAACAGGAAAAATACAGTTCTATTCCAAGTACTGAATAATCAGAATCAGTTCAGTAAAGTCACTTGTTCAAAAGATTTGTTCGCGGAATTATTCAGTACTCCACACAGCTCTGCCTGTGAATTAGAATGTAAAAAGCTGAAACATGGCCGAACATTTAGTTCTGCTTGTACTTGCGCAACGGCAGCTGGTGAATAATAAGTCAATAACTGGTAAAACTACATTTTGCAAAATGAAAGTTGCTAAAACAATCACATATATTTCTCCCCACTGTTCTGTTTATTACATTCAGTGCACAAATCATTCACTGACTGTTTGACTCAGAGGCAAAGCTGGCGTTCAGTTTGCTCAGTGAACAACTGACTGAACTCCAATGTGTGAGACTGCAAGTCTCCAGCCTCAGTCACACACACACTCACACACACACACACACACACACACACACACACACACACACACACACACACACACACACACACACTGTATGGACTGAAATACGATCGAGGGTTAAAACAGTCAGCTGAGTAAAATTGAGTTGTTAAAATAAGCTGTTTGTAAACTACCAGAACATAAATAGCTATAAAAAGCACAAACTTTTTGTGACACTTAATTTTAAATAAAATATTTGCTACTTCCTCAGTTTTGGAGACCATTGTCTGTCTTTAGGGGAAAATTCGCAGCTGCACCTAAAAGCCTAGAGCTCTTTCGTTGTGTGAGTGAATATGCAGCATTGTCCTGTTGCAGTTGTTTTTGTTGATGCAGCACCCCTCTGTATTTGCAGCACTTTTCTGTACATACATCAAGTTTCTGTTTTTGCAGCTCTTGTCTTTATTTGCAGCACTTTTCTGGATTTGCAATGCATTTCTATATTTGTGTTTTCCACTCGCATTTCTGTTCTTATACGCAGCACGTTTTTGTATATGAAACGGGTTTGCACCTATAGGCCACCATACATGCTTTTCAACAACTGCTGTATTAGTGGTAACATTTATCAGCTACAGTTTATTGTAATATGTAACTGTGGACAGGCAAGCACAAAACATAGCAGGGCCGGAAACAGCAGCTCTGCCTACAAGGGTTTCTGGGGAGTCTGCCTACAAGTATGTTTTGATCATGACAAAGTCAACCACGAATTCACTGCAGAAATACAAACCAGGCTTGTTTTTTTTTTACTGGAGAAAGACAGTGTGTCAGAACACCTGTTTCAGCTGACCTGGTCTCCCCTATACTCTGCTATACTGTGCAATGTGTTAAAAATACTCAGGGTTTCTGATTGTCCTGAAACCTTATTAGTCAGTTGAATTGTGGTTTTTAACCCGCTGTAGCAGTTAATGTTGGGAGTCTAAAACATTTCAAAGGAGAAGGCAATTTCTTTACTTCATCTGATTGCAAAGATTACATAAAATACCTTCTAAGCTTTAAAATTAGAGGGAAATGAGTCAAGCAACTAGCATACAGCACAGTTTGACGACCATTCCATCCTTCAACGGTCACTTTTCTATATGACAAAGTCCCATCATTAGTATTCGGCTGCACTGCAGTTGTGTCAAAATGAGAGCAAATTTTTCTTCAGGTTCAACATGTGCGATTTCGACCTCTTTTCTCCTCTGTTTCATAAATCTTGTTTTTCTGCAGGTTAAGCCAATAATGCAGCAAAATCAACAGAAGAAGCAGAGAGCCAAAACAGAGGGGATCCAATTAATTCGTCGACAAAAGGCAGTTTTTAAACCATTATACCATCGACTTATCTGAAAATGTTGTCCGAAGTAAGTAAGGTTGTCATTCATTGAAAGAAAAAAAAAATCGATTCATAAAATCCGCATCCCACTAAATCCCCCTGCTTCTTCTTAACACTCACAGTTGCAGACTCGATCTCCCTCTCCCTCAAACATCCATGCACAGACTCCTCCTTCCTCTCTCCTCCTCATCAGTTGGTCCTGTGCTTCCTTGACGGGACAGTATAACAGAAGCCATACAGAGCTGGAACCGGCGGTAGATGAGGACGGACAGTAGCCGCAGTAGCAGCAGCAGCAGTCGGGCGCACCGACCGAAGCATGCTCCAGCGCAGCCATGACTTGCTCGGCGTCAGATAGCGAGAAGATCGTGATCAACTGCGGTGGGATCCGACACGAGACCTACCGGAGCACACTAAAGACGCTGCCCGGGACGCGCTTGTCTTGGCTAACCGAACCCGACGCTTACAGCAACTTTGACTACGACCCAAAGTCCGACGAGTTCTTTTTCGACCGCCACCCCGCCACCTTTGCCTTCATCCTCAATTACTACCGCACTGGTAAGCTCCACTGCCCTAACGATGTTTGCGGACCCCTCTTTGAGGAGGAGCTTGCCTTCTGGGGCATCGATGAGACGGACGTGGAGGCGTGCTGCTGGATGAACTACCGGCAGCATCGCGACGCGGAGGAAGCGCTGGACAGCTTCGAGACTCCTGAGCCGGACGCCCCCGAAGATGACCCGGCGCTCACCGGAGGGGCAGACGGTGACCTGAAACGGCTGTGTATGCAGGAGGACGGCCGCAGGGCGACGTGGTGGGAGGTGTGGCAGCCCAATATGTGGGCGCTGTTCGAGGACCCTTACTCCTCCAAATACGCACGGGTGAGTGTCTGTGCAGTTACAAAGTACTTTTCTTTCACCCTTTCCTTTCTGTTTTTCTACTGTCGTTTCTTCTTACTTTGTTGATATCTTTCCTTCTGTAGTGTGCACGTGCTGTTCCGTTTTGGCACTGGTTCTGTCACTATACGCAATACTATGCATAAAGGTATCCTGTAAAGTCTGTAAAATGTAGGGGGTGCGAAAATTCATCGCATGGATGGATGAATGGATGAATCAATTATGAAATGAGATAGATAGATAGATAGATAGATAGATAGATAGATAGATAGATAGATAGATAGATAGATAGATAGATAGAATTGCGTCAATATAGTGTTAGATTTGCTGTAACTGGTTTTGTACTCTGAATTACATTATGCACAGCTCTGTGCTCTTCTGCTTTTCACGTTTCCCCTCAGTCCCCTACCCTTGCCTTTCATCGTTGCTGATGTCGTGTAAAGTCAGGGCTTTTGTCTCTTTGCCACCCCTCTCTCCCCTCTTTCTTAATGGTTTTAATGTGATCACCACCTTATTTCCGTTATAGATGTAGCCCGAGAATCTTATTAAAAGGAAAGACTGTGCACCTGTCCGACTGTTCAGTTATGTTGTTAGATGTTAAAGATAAATCAAAAAACAGTCCCACACGCAGAAAACCAGTTAAAAGTGTGTCCCTTGTATGTGCTTTCAGGTGAGCATGTACACTTTTGTTTTTCAAGTGCGTTATTTTTGTTTTCAGAACTGGTTCTTGTTCATTTGTCTGGTTTTATTTGTCTTGCTCTAGAACACACATACTAATTCAGACTGGACAGTCATGAATCAGGTTTCAATGTAAGCCTTTGCTTATTAAAAAACCAAAGCTGAAAAGTTTTGTATGTGCAGTGAAAGGGTATTATGGATAATGATTAAAAGGAAAAAAAGAAGGACAAAAAAAGAGGATCTGTCAACCCAAAAACTAAGTGCAGTGTCCAGAATGCAGAACGATGGGAAGAAGCTTTTTAGAAGAAATACTTTAAGGATACGAAAAAGCTCAAACCTTAAGTATACAGACTCAGTGGGGTGACGCTATCTCCCAAGAAATTAGAATTTGAATAATCTGTCAACATAATTTGATGTGGCAAAGTGGAGAAAAAGCTAAGAGTGTACGGGTCTCTTTCTGTGGGGGAGCCTGGACTTCCCTCCCATGGCCAAAGAGCAACTCAAAGATTTGCACTAACATGATTTTTGCCCAGCCACTGGATAAGATGGGGATCTTGTTGATGACTAATTGGGTTGTGTAAATTATGTTATAAGTAAGTATTTTGGTTTTGTAAAGCACATTGTTGGATATATATTTATTATTCTGGCCATGTTTTTTGTTGCATGTGAACATGTTTGTTTGACAACAATGTGAAATGTGTAAGAGGGAACACGTTCATCCAAGATTTTAAAACAGTTTATTTTAAAGAAATCTTTTCAGGACGCATGAGAACATGATTAGCTAGGGCAATGGTTATTGTGACCAACAACTGGGACGTACCAGTGCCAAAAAATCCCAAACAGCTTCGCTCAGTATAACTCTTGTAAGAACACATCTCACAACTCACAACAGCAGAAACACACACACAACACACAGACATTAGCTGCTGAATCGCCCATCACTAGTGATGCATTCACTTGAGCCTTGTAATTCTCAAGCACACAATCGCTTATTTTAACAGTAACACATCCCCAGTCCGGAATAATAATGACCCACAAACTCTGTTACAGTATGCAGTGACGTACTGACGTTCAAGGTGACACAATGATGTGGCTCCGTCTTGGCTCCTTGCCTATGGAAAACCAAACCAGTTTTTTGGAGGAACGTGATCAGAACCAACTAAGCACTAGTACTAGCACTGAATGAGCACCTTGTTCTTTTGATGGAAAAGGGGTAAGTGAGGTAACTAGACTTTTCTCTGTCTTGTGCTGAAGTAGGCTTCAAAACAGATGCAAGGAAAGGCAGCATGCTCAATGAAAGGCAGAAATTGGGCATTCAGCCACTGGAACTGCGTGAAACTATGTGTCTCATACAGATACAGAAGAGAGTCAAAAAGCTGGCATGTGACACAGTCTGGCTTATTGTAGATTCAACAACATCAAGATTGTTACCAGGTGGAAAAAAGATTTAGACAGTTTAACATTAGTTACTGGAAATATCATCTAAAATGTGCACTCTAGCTACCCAAGTGAACTGAAAGCAATTTTAGAGTGTTGCATACGTAAGCAGCCTTTACTTAAAAGGTTTTTATTTATTTTGCTTTTGCATCAAAAATGTATTTTAACCTAGAGATTCCCAACACATTTCTGAGGGATTTTATTTTTGCCGTTTTTACAAACTTTATAGAGAAAAGAGAAGGAAATGCAGGAATTAGAGAGTGATATTTCGCAAAGGCTTAAATCAACTGGTGTTTACTTTTAGATGTTCTTAGCACTGTGGATAACTTGAGTGTGCACGTACTTGTCATGTAAAGCTAACTACGAATGTACAGCACTGAAAAAGAAAACCAACTTAAGTTCAGATAACAAGGGTAAGGGAAACTACGTGGATGGCTACTGTATTTCTTGTTTAAGCTGTATCACCTATTAAGCTTGTTTATTAATTTGAATAAATAAAACTCAAAACAAACAAAAAAGTAAAAGAAAATCTAGAAACTAGGCTGAACAAGTGGGTAAAAAACCTGAGATTGAGAGGGGGCAGTTAAAAAAGGGCAAATCTCACCAGGGTTGTGTCATGATGGGGGATGGAGGAGATCCATTTGACAGCTGAGGTGACTTAGGAAAGTGTTGCAGTCAATAGTTTCTGTGCCAGAATGTTGACATAAAGATAGGTTAGAAAGTTTGGAGGGGGCAGCCAGCACTCAGGTTGGCTGAGGTCAGGTGGCCGGCTCAGTTTTAGCTGATTAGCTAACTGAAGAACGTTTAGGGCAAAGCTGCTTTGTCCTTGCCAAAGTCTTGGCTGACTAAGACAGAGAAGGGAGATGATCCGAAAAAACAACAACAAAAAAAACTATGGCAAATGAATGAAATGACCATTGGTGCATTACATTGTCCCTCCATTAGGTGTTAACATCTTTGCAACAACAACACATTTTTTTTTATTTTTTCCTCTTTCTTGGCCTCCTGTCTTCCTGTGATCTAGTCTAATCTATACAGTCCTCCCTCCATTCCTTTCTTCCTCGTCATCACCACTTGCAGCTTGTGCTGCTTTATAACCACGATTTCAGAGCAGAGTGCTGAATTGCTTATTATCACTATTCAGTCCCCCAACCCCCTCCCCATCCTTTCCTCTTCCCACCCTCCTCTACTTCACCCCCTCCTCTAGCTCTCCCCAGCTCTCTGCTTGTGCTATAGCGTAACACTGCAGTCCCTGTAGTAGCTGACTGCGCTCTAGTCTGCTGCAGAGGAGAAGGGGGGAGGATGGGGGCTGGCATGGGAGGTGTTTTTGGTGAGGGGGTGGTGAATAAAATCAGAGTCAGAAGCAAGGTGGAATGGGAAGAACAGGATGGGGGTCACTTTCTGCATCACCTCGTTCTTTTTTTTTTCACTCCAGCTGCCCTTTTTCTTTCTTTTCTGCTGAGCATGGCAGACTGGGCTGCTCGTATCCGTTTATTGATCAGGCAGTGCGTCTTAGCTCGCCTCATTCAGGTGGACGTCTCAGCTGAATGGTGTTCCTTTGTAAGCAAAACCTTCCAACACACATCCCCCCCTCCTCCTCCTCCTCCTTCTTCTTCTTCTTCTTCTTCTTCTTCTTCTTCTTCTTCTTCTTCTTCTTCTTCTTCTTCTTCTTCTCTCTCTCTGTCTCTCTCTCTCCCACTCCTTCTCTCACACTCTGTCTATCTCTCTCTATTTGTTTCACACAATAGGGTGTGATGACATTTCCTTGTCCGTAGGAAAAAAAAGATATACCAATATAGTGGAAAAACACACCTACATTAACTCACACTTACTGTATAGCTACACTGTAATTGCGGCACTGATAATTGTGATTCTGACCTAATTTTTAGAGGCTTAGTGGTGAATGTGTGACGCCTAAATTCTGGAATTTTTGCTTCTTCTTGTCTTTTAGCATACTGCTGCATGATTTGTTGAAGTCTTGCTTCTATACTGCATGAAAGGAAATTCTTCTTAGCAACACCTTTGTGTACTGCAGAGGGTAAGGGTTGTTGATTAAGACAACCAGGCAATCATACTGAGCTCAGACTTGTAGACATCATCCTCTGTTAAACTTTGCTGGTTTTATAAATGCTGTATAACAGAGAGTTCATAAAGCTGCTGAGTAACAATCTACCTACAATCAAAGAAAAATGGTTTGAAATATGGTTTAAATGCTTCTTTAGGATTAGGCTTACAAAACATTTCAGCCCTCTTGAAATATTCCTTTTCATTCAATTTGTCTTCTGTCATTTCCAACTCTTGTCTGCTTATTTTCTGTATCTTGACATGGCCCCATGTAGTTAAGACCTTACTCTGACTTCATTTTGCATCTCAAGCCTGACACCATCCTAAAAAAGATAGCTGCCTTGCTGTCCCTCTGTCCTGTGCCCTTCCTGTATGTACAGTGCAGGGGGATTGAGTGTACAGAAACACTCCACTGTTTATATGACATGTCTATGCTGTGCTGATGTAATTTGATTAATTTAGCTGACGAAAGTTAGCTTTAGAAACATGCTCAGCAAGTCAGCCTGCCAGGTTGCAGAGTTCGAGCTTTGCTATTGGTAAGAATACTTATTTTATCCAAAACACCCAGGGACCTTTTCAAGAGGGATAAAAAGATTAGTTAAGGATTTATAGAACCAGTTGTGATAATTCTCCAAAATATTAATTAAATCATATATATATATATATATATATATATATATATATATATATATATATATATATATATATATATATATATATATATATATATATATATATATATATATATATATATGTATGGAAGAAGTGGCAAATATGAATGTTAACTTTAAGCATCCACAGCTCTGAGTTGTACAAATGCATATTTAAATATTCTGACCCATGAAATTATAAAAGTAGCTGTACTAGCAATATTCACTTTCCATCAGTTTTTTTTGAGTTCATCTATAAGTACCTAATAAACTCAGCCTAAAAAAATTGAATGAGATCAGTAATCTTGTTTTTACCTTGAATGTAGAAGGAAAAGCAGAGACAAGTATATTTTCAAAAAATTGAGCTGTTCCTTTAAGAGCCTAGGTGAGACAGCTGGTCAGTGGGTGGAAACTGGCCCCTTATTGACCAGTTTACCCAAAACCATGACTTAGACAGTGTTATTTCTGGAGCAGGTACACTGCTACTGACCTTGGGTACAGAACATGTTGCAGTTTAGTCACACCACTGCAAGATGTTGATGCATGCAAAAAAGAGACAATCAGGTAGAGATTTTCAGTTACACATATGTTGGCTTATATTAAAACTGTCCAGTCTTTCAACATGTTTTGTTGAAACATGTCCCCCCGGTTTGGAACCTCTCACACTGCTCTGTCTCTCCCCCTCCCACTCAAGTGGTTTAGTTGCGCTATAGGCAATATATCCACCAGGGTCCCCCTTCCCCCTCTGTGCTTTTCAGGATAATACTGCGACAGAGCTTTCCTCTCTATGTGGCATTCATTGCAGGAGAGGGAAACCAAGGAAGAGAGGGAGGGAGAAATGTGGAAGGAGTGGGAGAGGGTTGAGGGAGAAAAAGAGGGACACCATACTTAATTTGATGACATGTCAAGAAACAAAGCATTTAACCTCTGAGTGATCTACTCTGTCCTTTCTGCTTGAGGGGGTCAATGAACACATACAGTGGATACACACAAATACACACATATTCAAACCCACACAGGCTTGATGCAGAGGTACACACTTGTTCAAAAAAGCTAATTGAGCATAGAAAACAGTATGTGCAGTAAGACCCTTATAGTTTAGCACAGCCTAATACACTCACACATGAAGCAGATTACTGCAGAATGATCTTCTGAGATGTGTGTGTGTGTGTGTGTGTGTGTGTGTGTGTGTGTGTGTGTGTGTGTGTGTGTGTGTGTGTGTGTGTGAGAGAGAGAGAGAGAGAGATAGAGAGAGAGAGAGAGAGAGAGAGAGAGAGAGAGAGATAGATAGATAGATAGATAGATAGATAGATAGATAGATAGATAGATAGATAGATAGATAGATAGACTTCCACCTCTCACTGTACTTCTTTAGTGGTATGTTAGCACTGTAAAGAGAGATGGGGCTTCAAGAAAGCTAAGATCACAGCAAGGCAGCTGAAGGGAGCATGCCTATTTTAACCCTTTGAACCCTGAGCTGGTTCTTTAGGTCTCTGCTTGAAAATTGCATACTCATAAAATTGCTCCATCTCTGCAACCACAAGATGTGTTTGAATAATTTTGGTGTCATAGTCACAGGAAGACATGTGAGATTTGTTGAGATGTGTGAATATGAGTATAGGTGATACTGGTAAAGAGTAAATGAAAATGGCACACAGCAAAAAAATTAAAAAAATGTAGGTTTGCCTACATTTCATGATGAATATCTGTTTGAAAATGATGCAGCTGCAGCTCTAAAAATTTATCAGACCATAGTCCAACATATGAACATTATCTCTGCAGAGGTTGACTCTGATAAAGTGAAGGAGAACAACATTAGAGAGGTTTTAGTGCAGAGAGTTCAGGCGATCTTTCTTTAGGCACAGTTTGGCTCCATCTGTGTCATTTGAATTTTTTTTTAATCTATCATCAGTTTTCAGCAGTTTTTTTTTTTTAACAAAAATATGTTTTTATTGTTATTTTTTAAATTTTCAAATCCAAAGAGAACAAACAACTCCACCTTGTCTGTGACTGTTGCCCCAAGTCCACTACTGAAGACTATTTTTAAAAACGATGCTCTTTGACAGAGGAATAAGATCAAGCTCTGGATACAAAGAATACATCTATTGCTGTGTTGTTGTTTTTTTTAAATCTTATGGGAAAATAAAACAAGACAGGGGAGGTGTGCTCTCCCAACTTCAAGCTGGCGTTCCATATGCCTGTAGGAGGAATGGCAGGGAGCTCCCAGAGCAGAGCCTCATCTTCAATTTCACTTACTTTACTTCTTTATTAAGTAAGTACATTTGCATGCATCCCCCAGAAATATTTGGTTTGTTGTAAATGTACTTTGTGAAGATAACAGATCCCTTCAGTCTGGGATGATACAGTGGTAAAGGTTATTCAGCTACCAACTTCCACTAAGACACAGCTAGCCTTTTAATAGCTTCTAAAAACAAATGCTCTGCTTGGGAGTTCTTGCTATCTGAAATGACAACTACCAGCATCACATTCCTGGACGCACACACTCTCATACACACCGTATTTGCATTGCCTAAGCAGGGGTGCGGTGGTCCACAACAGAATGGATCGGCCACCCACAGGAGTAGCCCCAAACATTAGTCATGTTATCCAGTAACCTGAGATGCCAAAATTAAACCGTCTGTTCAGTCTCACTTTTGTAAACCTGAGCGACTAAACACATGGGAGCATTTGCCGGGTGAATGAAGACACAATTATTTTCTGACTAGATGCCAATGATAAATAAGGGCTTAAACCCTTCTTTAGGTTGTGCTGGTTTAATGGAAAGGAGCAAATGAGGAACAATGTTTAGTCGGACTCTGTGTGTAAATGTGGGTTAACAAAGAGTGAGCAGTAAAGGGATAGTAGTTCAGGTGTAGGACTCCATCAGTGGGAAGGAAAAAGGCTCCAGATTCAGCGTCTTTTAAACAAGGACCTGAGTTGGTTAACCTTTTTTGGCAACTCTGTATCAAGAATGGCAAGCTATTTTGGGACACACTGACATCAGCCTTAAAGCAATGAAAATAAGGTCCTTACGACTGTGATCTGTAGTTGAGAGCCTTACCAGCAGGTAAATGAACCATTGTGATTAATGCTGTAAACGGTTGAGGTATGGAGATTGAGATATATATATATATTTTTTTTTTTTTAAATCAAAGACAAAAACAGTGCACAAAGTAAGGTCTGAGAGGCTGGTCTGAAAATGACAGTGAAAAATATAAAGCTGGCATGTTTTTAAATTTAAACCGTCTTTAGTTGTAATAGTGCTGCTTATCAGGGCTGTATTTGTTGTTGTGATGTCATAAGGTTTTGATGTAAAGCATCAAAGTCCTTCAGCTTTAGCGGTAGATAGTGTGTTTCTGTTGATTGACACATAAACACCGGCCTAGATAATGTGACAGAGATCCAATCTCAGATTTTACATTAAATCTTTTTTTTTTTTCACTTCCTACCTGTATTCATTTCAGAGGATCAAGTGTTGATTAAAGTTGATAACTGTTGCAATGGATATTGTGGCAGCAATACTGCATCAAGTATTGGCTTTCCAGTGTCCCTTTCATGTCATACACAATGCAATGGGAAAATTGTTCCACTCATATTGGCTGCCTTTTAGGTTTATGAGCTTGTGTATCTTGTATTAAAACAAATTTCTGCCACTTGGCTGCTAATTTATTTGAATTAATATTAAAATAAAATGATTGTGCTGCTTATAAATGCAACAGCCTTTTGGCAAACTTTGCTGCCTGTGGCTTGTCAATGTCAGATGGTACATGGTTATGTGTGTCTGCAGGAAGTAACATAGGATGTAGGGTGTAAACATCAGATTCATACATACGTATCAATCAATAAAATCAAGTTAGCACAGTACACGATAAGTGTTAACATGCAAGTACAGATGGTGACCATGGTGGACACAGAATATGCACTTTCTTATTATAAACATTTTTGGAGCCTTGGGCTATAGAGAGCTACTATCATGTACCATGGTACCATAACAAATTCTTCTCTTTTGCAAGGTCCAGAAATACTGCATACAATAACTCAAAACCAGGAGAGGCTCTTTGAAAACATCTACTCAAACTATGAAAACAAATTCTTTTGTACTGTTACAGCTTCTTGATCTTATGGTAATGCATTAAAAACCCTCACAGCACCCATTTTTAGGTGTTGGTAGTATTAAGTGTTTAATAGCTATCGCAGGATCCTGGATGAATGCCTAATTGCAAGAGTGCTCACAGTGCTGTCCTGTCAGTGTGCTGAGGCACGGAGCTTTTCACTGCTGAGAGTGCTGATACAGGGTGTGCGTTTCAGCTAACAGAGCTGTCCTGTGAGAAAGAAAAAACTTAACATGTGCTTGTTTGCTTCTCTGCAGGACTTTTCATCAATAGAGTGGCTAATGTGGGTCGCTAGCACAGTGTACAGTGACACTCGAATAGAAGCAGGTTTGGGAATGAAATAATGCTGCGTCAACTTTATAATTGTAATTTGGGAGAGCTTGTATCGCTTGAAAGTGGTGACACTCAGATGATGAGGCATCTGTTAAAAACAGGTGCGGCCCAGTGCTGAAATGCTGTGTGCAGATTGAACTTAATTCAGAGGTTTGCAGTTACTCATGGAAATCAAATGCAGCTTGCTGAAAGTTGCAGCACTGAAGATTTCAGTGCTGCCATCACCCGACCTAACAGATCAAGTCACGTCACTGAGATGAGGTGGAACTTGCTTTGCTCTAGGCCTAAATGTATGTGTGACAACTGGATAGATGAGCTGTAATTTATTGGACTCCTTCTCTGCTGTCCATCTGAAAGAATGCAGGGAGGCAAGATAGAGCCACCTGAAGGGGTTGAACTCCTTTGGGCTTTGTTCCCTTTTTGCACCATTTTTGTCAACATGTGCTAGAAAAAGAGCTTAATTTCTCTGGCCTGCTTGCACTTTTTATTAATTCACGCTTAATCACACTTGTCATGGGTAGCAGTCAAGGTCATTTAAAAAAATAAGGTGTGAAATCACAACTGCTATAAAGAAAATCTCTGATATGTCATGGAGCGTCATTATGGATGTCAAATACTGTAGGTATGCACAGTACTTTCACATTATTGCAAGAGTCTATGCTGTGGAAATTACTACTATTCAAAATTTACCAGCATGGTTTTGATCCTTGTTTTCATGCATGTTTCATTGTGTTTAATGGTTTCTATTTTGAAGTCTGTTTGTTGTCTTTTGTGTATACAGGAAAAAGGGACTGTGGAATTATACAGGCGACTGTGGCTCAGTGGTAGGGTTGTCATCTCTTAATCGGAAGGTCGAGGGTTCGATTCCTAGCTCCTGCAGTCACATGTCGAAGTGTCCTTGAGCAAGACACAGAACCCCAAAATTGCTCCCACTGTTGTTCAGTGGTGTGTGAATGGGTATGAATGAGTTAGATAAAACTGATGATTTCACTGATGGCCCATCAGTGTGTGAATGTGGTGTGATTGGGTGAATGAGACTAGCAGTGTAAAGCGCTTTGAGTAGTCACAAAGACTAGAAAAGCGCTATATAAGTACTGGTCCATTTACCATTTTACCATTTACAGCAGGCAGACTGCACACCACAGCAACAAAATTCCTGCACCTGTTGGCTGAGTTTACTTATATATATATATATATATATATATATATATATATATATATATATATATATATATATATATATATATATATATAGTAAACTTATATCTGCATGCAGGTCAGGGCTCTAAATTAACTTTTTTGATCACCAAGTGATAAGTTTCTGAAGTTACCGGCCAAGCAGAAATTCTATTAGCCAGTTTTTTCCTGTGCAAAAAAAGAAATTATGAGAGTAACTGAATTTATTTGACTAAAGCTTTAAATCAATCTTACACTGAAATTAGGAATTTATATCTAATTGAAAAAGAATTACAATGAAATAAAATTTAAGTATATACAAAATTACCCTTACATTTTATTAGGGACAGGAGCTAAAGAGAGATTTGAGACTGCTGCTAAAAAAGGGGGGGTCTCATTAAAGCATGTAGCACCAGGTGCAGGTGTTGCCATCTTCACAGAGAGTTTTTTTCTGCATTCCTTGTGGTGGTTGCAGCATTATTTTTCCAGGCTTCCTGTTAGCTCTATGGAGTGTGAATGTGGGCATGCAAGCAACTATTTGTTTGTGAACACATTGCAGGATGTCAGCTGTTAGCAATACAGAGAGACGAGAAGAATTGTGAACGCACAGCCATATAGAGACATCCTGTCATGTAAATAAGATAAATGACATGAAGATATTTGGTCTGTTCATTAAAAGAACAAGGTATGGACGATAAAAATTATTTGACTTCCAGGGGGGCATTGTCGTGTACATGATTTTCACTGTTGTGGAGAGCTGGGGGAGAGTCAGGCAGGATTTCATACAGGCAGCAAAGCAAGCCCAAATAAGAAACACTTAGAAAACAAGGCCAAAATACTGCTATCTGTGTCTGAGGAGATGTGCAAGCAACCTTACAGAAAAGCAAGCCCAAAGTCTTTTATACTAAATGGACTTGGCTACACTGCAGTTTATTTGAAGAGAGGAAGGAGAGTCCCAGTCTCTTCCAACAACCTGAGACTGACACATCTGCCCCATCCCAGAGAGAGGGGTCTGTGTACACCAAGATGTGTGACGTAACACTTGATGGTTGCATTCCCATAGAAACCATACTCACCTGTCCAGGGGAATGGATAAAGTGCCTCATTTATCACAGGCTGGCCATTGAGTTTATTTTACTACCCGGCAAAATTAATTTTCATCTGCATTTGGTGGGTTGGCGTGTGTTAATTTAGAGCACTGCTGCAGGTGCAGTTAACAAACTGTTCTAGATCCAAAATTTTGGCTGAATTTACGTATCTGCTGGATACTGTGGTGCAAAAGGCTATCAGTGGTTCGGTTTCTAAGTACCTGGGATGCATCAGCAACACTAGATTCAATCTCCAGAGCAATTAAACATGTTTAAAAGGGAAAATCTTTCTTGCTCATACAGCAAAAGTAAGTCCAAATGCAGCTCCAACTTTAAACTGAGACCAAACTGCAGGGTGCTACTTTGCAAGAATTATTAGGCCACAGAATTAACAGCATTGACAATGCAACTGTATGGTGAAAACACGGAAAGGGAACTGTTGGTTGGCAGACATTTTTCTGACTGCTAGTGTGCACCAGAATTACTGATGGTTGAAAATTGTAGTCAGATGACAACTTTATTAATTTAATTTTAATTAATTATTCATTCATACATTCATTTTCTATACAACTTGTCCTGTTCCGGGTCGCGGGTGGCTGGAGCCTATACCAGCTGGCTTAGGGTGAGATTTTACTTAATTAATTAAACTCAATTATTTTTTTGTATTAATGTAATTTTTTATTTTTACTTTCTTTAATATGACAGCTTGAGGAGTACAGAGTGGGGGAAACGTGTATTAAATAACAATGGCCAGACTCACTTAAAGCAGTCAATGCTGTAACAGGGTCAATAGCCTTCACCTATGGGGCTCACACTAAAACTGCTAATGTTTTATCATTAAACATTTTACTGTTTATTTTATTTTAGTATCTTCTCAATGTGATTTTATCACTGCAAATGATGAGCAAAAAAAGGTATGATCAACACACACACACACACACACACACACACACACACACACGCACACACACACACACACACACACACACACACACACACACACACACACACTGTGGTCAGCAAGAGTTTATTTATTCATGACAAACATGACATTTGAAGAGCTTACTCAGGGGAGGTATTGACCCGAGGATACCTTTCATAGTCATTTGACCAACCAGCGTACCATTTTAACACCCAACTCCAGTCCAGCTGTTCACACTGCATCGTGAAATAATAGAGAAGACACTCATCATTTTAATTCACAGTTATGCTGGACATTTTATTTAGGTATAATCAAGGAATTTAGTAAATGTATCAAACAAATTGAAACAGAGCCAGCTGGCCGTGATGACAGGGCAGACAAAAATATTTTTTCTGCCTTATTTTTTGCAGAGTATTTGAAACATTTGTGCCATAAGAAAGAGTGTAAAGGGAAATAAATCAAAGGTGTCTTAAAATTTTCCAAACAACTCTTCCTTAGAGTGGACGGTGGTGAAGCAGTAGTGCAGCAAACTGAGATCAGACATAAAAATAAAGCTTTTACCCTCGCTCACTGATGTATAACCCTTGAATGCACCAATAGCTGAGTATGACAGCAATGCTTCTTTTGGAGTTTCTATCCTCAGGTAACCAAAAACCCATTAGAGGATCCCTTCTCCCTTCCATCCCTCCCCCTCCACTCTTTTCTTGCCCTCTAAATATAGCCATCTTCACTCTGTCATTTCAACTCATACACCTCATTCCCCTGGTGGGAATGGAAGTGTTACAGCGCCTCCAAAGCACACTCATGGAAAAGAGCCCCCTGGTGCAGTTTCACACACACAACAACATTCTGTGTTTTAGCTCTTGGGGGGCTATAGTAGTGGGAAATTAGGATTTTTGAAACCACTGCAATTAAAACTATGACTTCAGGAAATACCTATTTTAAACTCATCTCTGAATTATGTCATATTTTTTATATTTTCTCTAACAGTTCACATGACTGTTATGTGACCTTAATTGGTTTCAGAAAAAGATCCACAGAGAGTTATAACCAACTCTGTCTTCAATGAGCTCAGATGACCTTAATAGATTCTTTTTGTTCGTAGCTTCAGCTCCACAACCTGCAGTTTTACTGTTTTTTATGCAGTCCTAATGCTTGGTTCTGGCAGCATACTAGTTTTCAAAAAGCCGTTTTGTTCCCAAGATGTAATGGAGACCAAAGCAGTGTTAAAACTATTGAATATTGTGCTCGTCACAACTTAATATGAATAGCTCTGTGTCCCCTGAGAGTTTAAACAGAGTACTGTATGCAGACATGTAAGCACACAATATTTACAAGATGTGTGTCAAACGTGTAATTTTTCGCTTGTTGTTGACTTAACAAAGGACATGCAAAGAAAAAAATACAGTAGAATGTCAGAAAAAACAACCTGCTTTATGGAAGCCACTGACAATTACTCTATGAGTATTAAAATAGCCTCTGTTTTTCTGAAGCTTAAGTCTCAGATTCAGATTACCCGAGGGCTGTTGAGCATCCAATCTTGTTACAAGGGAACCACTTCTGGTGTTCCACGGAAAAAAAGAAAAAACAAAAAACAAAAAAACAACTATACTTCTCAGCATAAATTATTTTACAGTTATATTTGGCTTTTCTTACTGAATGCTTGCTGCGACACACCTGAGAGTGCTTGACCACGTTTGATCTAAAGCAGGGGTCTCAAACTCAACTTACTTAGGGGCCACTGGAGGTAGTGTCTGGGTGAGGCTGAGCTGCATCAAGTGTTCCACAAAAGAAGGGCTTCAAGTGTTCAAAAAAAGTACAACTGATCCAATCGTCTCAGTCTTAAAATGTCAGCACATGCAGAACATGAACAGTTCTTCAGAACATTTGACTTGAGGGAGGAAGCAACTGAGACCCTCAGTATGGCTTTCAGATGCTCATCTTTGAATTTGGACCTGAACTTAAACTTATTGAATTTCATTGTGGAGAAGAGCTTTTCACACAGACAGGTGCTGCAAAAAGGGCACATGATCCAAACACCGACAAACACCATATAGCACAAGGTGACAGGATATATTTTCCCCCCACTCGGTGACACAAACATTTTATAAGTGACCAATTACTAATTTACATTGTTGTCATGAGCCGGAGCTATGGCAGCCCACAAGTGTAAAAAATTATAAAACGCCAGATGCATGTAGGGCTGCACTAACACAAAGTTTTGATTTCAGGCAGGGGGCCACAAAATATTTTTCTGGGGGCCACAATTGGCCCGTGGGCCGCAAGTTTGAGGCCCCTGATCTAAAGGATCTGGCAGCTGAAACCTTCAGCATAGCTTGAAGATGGACATCACTGAGCTTAGACCTATTCTTTAATTTGCCTCTTTTCTTGCTCTCTGGAATACCTTTGGTTGCATTGACAGCTCTTGCTTTAGTGAAAGAAGTGAATTTTCCTTCTTTACCTTCGGAAAACTGATAATCTGATGATTACCCCAGTTTTTTTGTCATGTCTCATCAGTTATGTTAAGTGTACACTTTTTACTTCAGTCTTGTTTTACATCTTGTCATGTCAGCTCTTATTTTGTAGTAACGTCTCTCCTCTTGTTTCAGGCACGTCACTTCCATGTTCCATGTGATCAACCATTTGTCAAGTTTGTGCTGAGTTTGTTTCACTTAGTTAGCCTTCTTCAGATTTTAATTTTGTTCCCCTTTTGGTTTTCTGGTTTTACCAGCGCTGCTGTGATTTTAAGTTTGCCTTCTTAAGTACTCCAGCAAGGCTGTGATTTGGGGTTTTTTTTGTACTTTGAGAGCCAAGTCCTCATGAAAGAGTTTTTGTTTTGTCCTTTTATGCCAGCCTTGTCACTTTTCAGTTTTTGGACTGAACAAATAGTTTGTAAATGCCAGTCATTGATAGAGGTGGAATTTTGATCGGTGGTATTGGGATCCTGAGGGTTATAACTGCCAGAAAAATATTAGCCATATTAACTTTTATGCCTTTATTAACAAAATGAAAGCATACATATTTTCCAAAATATGGAAAAGGACATTTAAAATAATCATAGAAAGAAAGTGAATTTACATCTGTAATATAAGAAGAAATCCAATTTTGTTGAATAAGGAACTGTGTGCTACATGGAAAAAAGGTCCATTTTAGCTTGCGCTGTTTAAACAGTACTGCTGAATCGGCTGTTTCTCTCATTCTCCTGCATGTGTACGCATGCATGGAGTGTACCTCTCAGTGACTCTTTGGGCCCTGCATCAATATAACATTGATTTTTGTAGAGCTTTCCTGTGTCTGTCACACTACAACAATTTTTTTTTGTTTTGTGTGCGTGTGTGTGTGTGTGTGTGTGTGTGTGTGTGTGTGTGTGTGTGTGTGTGTTTTGAATTTTCACATCACAGTGGTGGTAAAGGAATGTCTGAGAGACTTAAGGTTCAAGATCATTGTTTGTCACATCCAAATACAGATTCATTAGAGAATACAAGACGACAGAAAGACAGGGAGGAAAGGAATCTGGATGAAAGACGGACTGAGGTAACAGAGAGGTTCTTTTTTCATTAGGAATTAGATAAGCTATGTTTTCTACTCTTTCAGTCTGTGTTGCTTTCACCTATTGTCATGATGTACTCCTCACTGATATCTTTTTTTGTGCCCTCACTGTCTAAGGTGTTCCATTTTGCACGGTTTGAATTAATCTGCCTCAAAGTGTTTGTGTTATTTAATGGGCAGGATGAAATAGAGAGCTGACCACTTCGTAAGCTAAACGCTAACATGAGCTATTTTTCTTTGTGATTTCATTGAATAAGTAATGCTTCGGTTCAACCATTTGCAGGTATTGTATCACACAGAAATCACAAAAAGAAAAATAGTTCATGTTAACGTTGAGCTAACATGAACTATTTTTGTTTGTGATTTCTTTGAGTAAGTAATGCTTCCTTTCAACTGTTTGCAGGTATTGTATCAATAAGCTAGAGACCAGCCAAAAGTGCTGCAGACGTCATAGCCTGGCTCAAGGGCCATGACAAAAATGGGGAGGACACCATGAACACTGTTAAGGTTGATTGTTTATTAAACCAAAATGAATAAATAACTGCAGAACATGGGGTGTGTCAGTCAGTCCATTATTTCACACATCCACATTCCCTGACTGAACTATGGTGTGTTGTCAATCAAAACTAAAAGTGCATCACAAAGCTCTCTCTCACCAGAGATGATGGAAAGATGCAAGGAAATGAAGAGAGGAGAGAGGAAACTAATTATTTATCCTTTATCTAGAGCGTATCTGATTATTAACAATGAAACTTATTAATATAACATAGTTTATGATGTCTAAGGAACACTGAATATTAGTTATTTAGTAGAATTCAGGGAAAAAAGAACTCATTTATGTTACTCTTCACAAACCTCATGATCATCAATGAAACTTTCTGATCACCAAAGGAAATGTCAGAAGTATGATTATTTTTTTTAACTTTATCAATTATTTTGTTAGATGAGGAAATTGACCAAAATCCATTAATCAAACTCTGCAGTTTTCCTTTGTCATATTGATTTTATGATGGTTGTGTTCAATATTTTGAGTTTAAAACTCACATCAAACACTTTTTTAATCCTAGCTTTATGATCTAATTCCATAAACTAATTCAGGGCTATTCTTCGTGATTGTTTTCAGCTTCTTCTATTCCCTCTTATTTAACTCTGGTGATGTGAGGTTTCAGAGAAGTCTGAGCTGCACTCATTGATTGGAAGCTGGATTTTCTCTTAGTGAGGTAACTTCTGGGTTAACCCTGGATTTTCTGTCCTACGAAGCTGGTTCACTTCTTACTGGGATGAATCACCGTGATAATGTATGCTGAAAGGTAACCTGCTCCGGAGCAGGTAAAGATAAGTCCATTCATCAAATGGACTGAACTTCATTTGTCAGCTGATGGATCCATAAATAAATAAATTCAGTTGATTTCATCCAAACATCAGAGACAGAGTGAAGAAGTAAAGCCTTGTCACTGACCGCTTTGAAGGAGGTTTTTGTACTTGTTCCCCAAGTCTGTTTAGCTCCACTGTTTGCATCTAAAATAATGATGTTAATAATAATGGTCACACGTGGCAGAACTGCAGAAACAGGAATTTATGAAACACACAACTACGTGGGAGTTGAGGAACTAATATTTGTTTTATTTATTAATATTCCAACACAAAACACACTTAGATGCGGTGCTGAGCCTCAAAACTCAACGGCAAAAATAAACCGAAGAATGGACACTGAGGAAGAGCTCTGATCCAAACGTCTGTGCTCTAATTAATTTTGGATAATCTCACGAACAACGCATTAACAGAGTCGACTGTTTGCTGCCTGCATTCCTTTCTGGTTTTTGCTGCGGCAACAGTGTTGCTCTTAATCTGGGTCACGTGTTTAAATTCTTTGTATTTCTAAAGAATAATTGTCTGCTCCTCCATGGTAAAGTAGGCTGCACTGCAGGGTTTCTCCTGTTTCTCCATGTTTGTGATTGGTCAGGTGCTGCAGACTCCACCCCTTCAATGTGAATGCGCTCTGATGATCAAGGCTGAGAGACCTTGAATTCATTGAGCTAGCTGATATCCACCTTTGTAGTACTGCTTATCAGGATTGTGAATGTCTCGTAAAGTCAACCCAGGTAATGGAGAGAGATTCCAGGTGTGTTAATCCAGCTTCTTAGTACAGGCCTCTGGTGTCATAGAGGAGAGTAGAGATTGCAGTTTAATGCACTGAGAATCACCCAAAGAGCCGGGGATGTGCAAGGCACAATGAGAGCGAGTGGCAGGCAGGACAGGGCTTTTAAACCCTGCCAGGGTCAAACCCAGGTTCTCCAATCAACTCCAGCAATTGTCACTCGGGTATCTCTAAGAGAGAAGGAGACAGTGCAGGTTAGGTACAGCTAGACAAGAGATAAACAGTGTGAGTTAAAAACTATGTTCTGTGTGACGGCACTGCTATGACACGCTTTGCTGATAGAGCTGATGGCAAATTGAGTTGAGCAAGTGCTGTTCAATAGGGATTCTGCTGTTTATGTTTTCAAATTCAACTTTAGAAACATACATGTACAGGCATGCAAGTGGAATTAGACATCAACCTTTTGGTAAAACAATGCACACTGTTTCTCAGTACAGCCTCATAGAGCCACTGCCAGGCCTGTTGTCCTAGGTCAAAATAAAAGTCTGACTATGACGGCTTAGGTGCTGACTTTCAGCTTTTGAGTGTTTGAGGTTGGTCATATTTATATTGAATGAAAGTGCTGCACTGGTTGCCCTTTTTGGGGGCACTGCAGCAGGACAATCATCCTAAATGCACTGACAGGGATATTTTTATGTCCGAACAAAACAAACTCAGTCACCCTAACTCAGTACATTCTAGCATGTGTTTCACTGCCTGAGACCAGTCTGAAACCCATTTGCCTACTCTGATCTGAAAATGACTCCTGCTGGAAATAGCTTCTTGCTTCTTTTGCAGTTGTGTTGTTTGGGGTTAAACTTGCAAATATGTGACTGAAAGATTCACAAGAACAGACGATGTGAAGGCTTTGGAGTGAAGGAAAGGAAAGGATAAAGTAAAATGGAGGAACCATCCTGCAAGGGCAATGGGATTGGCATCATGAAGCATTACTGTGATTACACAGATTACTGTACATTCAAATTCATGCTAGTTTCCCATGACTACCAACCCTGCCTTTAAGTGTGGAAAAAAACACTACTGGTTGAAAATACGCACCTACAACTCATGTCTGCGAGGGTTCTTAGTCATCCAGGCAACTGGGCTTCAACTTACCAAAATTAGGTAAAAACTACAGGGCTGTGCAGGAGAGGGAGCTTATTCTCGACAAGGAAGGCATGGTATCAAACTAAGATGAAGAAAGGCAAAACCCAAAACCAGGGAATCTGGCACGTTGTGTAAATCGTAAATAAAAACAATACAATGATTAGCAAATCCTTTTTAACTTAAATTCAATTGAATACACTGCAAAGAAAAGATATTTAATGTTTGAACATTTTTATCACTGTGTTCCATCACCTTTCCTTTTAACAACACTCAGTAAACGTTTGGGAACTGAGGAGACCAATTTTTGAAGCTTTTGGGGTGGAATTCTTTACCATTCCCATTCTTCTTTGTTGTTGTATTTTAGGCTTCACAATCCGCCGCACATTTTCAATGGGGGCAGGTCTGGACTACAGGCATGCCAGTCTAGTATCCGCACTCTTTTAGCCACGCTGTTGTAACACATGCAGAATGTGGCTTGGCATTGTCTTGCTGAAATAAGCAGGGACGTCCATGAAAGAGACGTGAGATGAGAGAAAAAGATGTGTAAGGTAGCCATGCCATGGGCACTAACACACCCCCATACCATCACAGATGCTGGCTTTTAAACTTTGCGCCTATAACAGTCCGAATGGTTCTTTTCCTCTTTGGTCCGGAAGACACGACGACCACATTTTCCCAAAACAATATTAAATTTGGACTCGTCAGACCACAGAACAATTTGCATCAGTCCATCTCAGATGAGCTCGGGTCCAGAGAAGCCGGCGGTGTTTCTGGGTGTTGTTGATAAATGTCTTTGTCTTTTCATGGTAGAGTTTGAACTTGCACTTACAGATGTAGTGATGAACTGTAGTTACTGACAGTGGTTTTCTGAAGTGTTCCTGAGCCCATGTGGTAATATCCTTTACACAATGATGTTGGTTTTTGATGCAGTACCGCCTGAGAGATCGAAGGTCACGAGCATTCAATGTTGGTTTTCGGCCTTGCCCCTTACGTGCAGTAATTTCTCCAGATTCTCTGAACCTTTTGATGATATTACGGACTTTGCTCTGTATTCAACTGAATCAATCTATCTATTCAAACAGAAAGAGAATGTTTTAAATAAAAAAAAAGTGTTTTATAAAGGTACTTTGTTGTCTTTGAGTATTTTTCAGGTATTCTTGCATTATCTCCAAGAGGCCAAAAAAGACTAAAGCAATACAAGAAAATAGATGAGGTACACCAATAAAAGAAAAAAGCATTTAAAGCTGATGTTAAGCTAATGGAGCTAATGTTAATTTAGGTCAGCAGGTGCAGGCTGCTGGAGAATTACTCAGCTGTCAGCCAGTGATTTGGTGTTTGTGGGGCTGCTTCTAAGCCTTGCCTTAACCTCTGTAGAGAAACTATATATCAAACACAAAACTATTATCTCTGTAAGGCAGAGGGTTAGCTTAACATTTGACACCTCACAAAGACATGGAAGAAGAGGCAGATGACATTCATCTGTGCAGTATGGACAGAACTGAGTTTAAGGTATTGAGTGGAGAGATGAGTATAAGTGTGTGTGTGTGTGTGGGGGGGGGGGTGATTTGGTTCAGTATGGGTAACTCAGACTTTAATGCTTGAGTGAGCACATTCTAACTCACTGGTTTACATTTTCAGTATCACTGTATCAAGTGCATTTTATGGCTTATAGAATTTTTTAAGTGTTCCCTTTGTTCTTTTTTTTAAATACTAGCCAGTGGTAGATTTGGTTCATTTTGGACCCTGAATGTGTCAATACAAAAATTTCTCTCCCTCGACCATCTGTCAAACATCTTATTCCATTTTCTTGCTCTCATTCCTGCTATTCCTAAGGTTTTGTGCTTTTCTTAAACTACTCAAGGGACACACACAAACACACACAGAGACACACAACCCTATCTTTGATTCCACCACAGTATGCCGCTTATATACCAATTTTTATTTTCTTAGTATTGAAAAGTAAGTAGGTAAGTGAGCGAGTGAGTGAGTAAGTGAGTGAGTGAGTGAGTGAGTGAGTGAGTGAGTGTGGACAGTCCCTGTTTGCATAGCTATTATGATTGGTGCATTGTTTGACCATATAGCTAAAACTGACTAGTTGGACACAATAGTATCCTTGAGTGTGTGTGTGTGTGTGTGTGTGTGTGTGTGTGTGTGTGTGTGTGTGTGTGTGTGTGTGTGTGTGTGTGTGTGTGTGTGTGTGTTTTGGAGTCAATGGGTTGACTACATAGCCACTTGTCCAGTTTTTAAAGTTTACTCAATCAATCAGTCTTTATTTATATAGTGCCAAAATTTAAATGTTATTTCAAGATGCTTTGCAAAATCATTAACAGGTCTAGACAGACAGACAGAAACAGACAGAAATAAAAAAAAAATGTAGAGAAAAAGAAGAAAGAAGTAGAGAGACCCAGACAGAGAGAAATACAGACAGAGTTTGTTGTTCGATGTCTTAGTGGTGATTATGGTGAGATGGTAAGATGGTGAGCCATAGCAGCTGGAGTCTGGCAGGTCCACAGCAGCAGGCTGTTGATGGCATGATCCAGAGGAGCCTACAAGACAAGCTCAGGGACTCCCAGAAAGATCTATGGTTGATAACTTTAATGAGACTTTAAGATTTGAAGTTAGACATACAGACAGAGGAGAGAAGGAAGCAGGAGCTTTGTGTGTACCTTCCAATTGAGAGATTACGACTTTACCACTGATCCACAGCCTCCCCAATACAACTTTGGCACTGTGGTCCATTAACAGAGCTTTGCAGGTCAGAAGAAGGATTTTAAATGCTATTCTAAATTTCATAGGTAGCCAGTGGAGAGAAGCTAATATTGGAGAGAAGAGTTCTCTTTTCCTAGTCCAGTCAGTACTTGAGCTAAAGCATTTCAAACCAGCGGAAGAGTCTTTATAGATTTATTAGGACAGCCTGATAAAGGGGAGTTATAGTAATCTAACCTTGCGGTAATGAAAGCATGGGCAAGTTTTGATGCATCACTCTGAGAAAGAGATGTTTATTTTTCTGATTTTGCAAAGGTGAAAAAGGCTGTCCTTGAAATTTGATGCATATGAGGGTTAAAGCACAAGTCTTGAGAGCCAGATTCAATGGTGCTGGATGCCAAGCTGAGGTGGTTCTCTCATTAGAAAAAGCTTCTTTTGATGTGATCCAAGAACAATTACTTCAGTTTTTTTATAAAATGAAAAGAAATGGTCCAAACACAGCCTTGTGGAACTCCATAACAAACCCTGGTGTGCACAAAGGACTTATTGTTGATGTAAACAAGCCAATGCCAAGTACTTTCTCTAATTTCTGCAGATATGATGATCAATTGTATCAAAGGCAGCTGTAAGATCTAACAACATAAGCACATAATCACTTCTATCTTGTTGATTTGAGAAACAAATATGAGGTTTCATATTGGTCTGTAGTTAGCTAAAGAGCCTTGCTCAAGTATAGGATTTTTAAGAAGAGCAATAATTAACACAACTTTAAACAGTTGGGGCATATATCTTGTCAGTGGATGATTAATATGTCAGTAAAGACACATTAAACATCCTCAGAAAAGAGGAGCCAACCAAGGGAGGGACTTCCTCCAGCAGCGTAGTTGGGATGGGGGTCTAAAAGACAGGTTGATGGTTTAGCTGAAGCTACTTTAGCTTGAAACTACCTCTGGAAGGTCAACTGGTAAAAAGCAGTCTCGGTAAATATTTCGTCTTAATAGTGTCTGATCACAGTCTACTGCAGTAGAAGGCAAGAGGTTACTAATTTAATCTTCCCTTGCAAGTCATCCCTTGCAAAGAGATAAAGGAATGCATGGCTCAATAGGGCTATGCCTATTTTTCAGCCTCGCTACAGTGCTGAAAAGGAATCTGGGATTGTTTTTATTCTTTTCTTTTAGAGAGGAGTTTTGGTGAAGCACTATATTCTTTCTAATATTTTCAAAGATTTGTTTCAGCTCACAAGTTTGAGCATAATACCAGGGAGCTAAACTCTGTCATCTGATACCCCTTTTTGACCTTGAGCTGACCCCTTTGAGCTGGTGCTGGTGCCAGTGCTAGCTCAAGGCCAGTGCCTGACTTTGCACTGGCTCTTTGTGTTTCAACTGACAAAGCAGCAGCTCAAGGTGCTCAAAACTGGTGCTTAGCAAGCATCAATTCTTTGCTGGGCCAAAGCAAAGCACCAGCTACATTAGGCACCGGGGTCTGGGTTACCGTGACCAATTATCAGCAGTGTAAAACAACTATTCTTAGAAAGTAAAGCATCTGAGTCATCTGTTGTTTTGTTGACATTTCCTTATTCAAAACTTTAAATGGAGGCAAAATTGAAGCAGCAATGCATTGCCTCTCTAGATCTGGTCCTTAATTTTTTTATTTAACAGACTAAATGGCCTTATGTTATGCATGTTATTTACATCACACACACACACACACACACACACACACACACACACACACACACACACACACACACACACACACACACACACACACACACACACACATGACTTCATGACCACCACGAGGAACACAGATAAAGAAAAAAGCTGCCTTTTTCAGTGCTCCCAGCACTGTCTCTTTGCTTGCCCCCCCATCTGGAACGGCTTTGTGACTTACTGTTTTAAGGGGTTCCTTGCTGATGGAAAATCAAACAGGTTCTTAGGAAGAACATGATTAGAACAAACTAAGCACTAGCACAATCACTGAAAGAACACTGATGGAAAAGAGGTATAAAATCCTCTCCTTACTGTGGTAGAGTTTGAAGACAAGAGGACACTGGAAAGACTTTCAAACATCTTGTGATCAGAGACATTATTTTAACAACAGCTGCTTTCACTTGAAACATTTTTTTGTGAGCACTGATGACCTAGTGGTCTAGGTTGTGCTCCAAATGGCAAAAAGCCCTTGCAGGCAGCCAGGGTTCAGGTCCAACCTGTGGCGACTTTCCTACATCACTCCTCACTCTCGCCCCTTTTCCTCCTCTATCTACTGTCCTGTTCTACAAGACAAAACATAAACAAAACATAAAAAGCCCAAAAAATAACTTAGAAAAATTGTTTGTTACCTTTGCTCAAAACTCATGTGTATCCTTGCCCTATTGGTCATTTGACGTTTTCTGTTTTTGCACAATGCAGCTAAAACCGCCCACCGCATAAACCAAGACCCATAGAAGGATAGGGGATCAATAGTTGACCTTAACGGAGTCCTCCCTTAAGTTGATGACCTCATATAAAATATCAATATGCAACAAGAGGGTGGGGGTTGGGTGGGGGTAAAGTTATTGATCATTTTGTTGACAATGGTAGTCTTAATCCAGTCTGCAGTCAATCAAACAAAGTCAGCAAGTTTGAAATCTTCACCTGTATATGAATCCAAATCCTGTGGTGGGGAATTTGTTTTTAAAGTCACTTCCAGAAGTGATGACCTAAAGTCAGTGAGCAGCCAAGAGACACAGTGGAGAAGAAACATATTGAGGAAACGATATGGTTTTGGTCACAGCAGCACAGGCTACACATTTATTTCTTTATTTTTTACAGGTTTCCCCTCCAGGATCTATTGTAATAAGCTGATTCCTTCATTGCTTCTGTAGTTTATTGGTCAAGTCAATATTTCAATTAGTCCAAAACCTTGGTTTACGACCAAATTCCTGGAAATTAATGACACACACGTCAGCTTCGGCTGGAGTTTTTGCTTGGAGTTAATTAGCAAATGTCAGCATTCTTTAGTGTTATTGTTTACCTTTCAGCTCTGACCTTTCTATTATAAGCATGTCTCACCACTGTCATTGTGAGTAGGTATACATGTTGGGATTTAGCCACAAACTCTTACACTTCTTAAAACGCAGTCAATTAATTTATTTTACAATTCTTAAGATAATTACAATTATCACTGAAGCTGAGAAAAGACTTATCTGGTTGGTAACTCAAAATGCATCAAAGTGGGCCTGTGCGGTATCCCAGTTCGGGTGACCTAAATTAACACCTGCCAAATGTGGGTGAAAATTCATTTTAGCAGTTATTCAAATAAACTCAATAGCCAGCTTGTCCGGTGACAAATGAGGCACTGAATCTGTGTTGGCAGACGTGTGAGCATGGTTTTTATAGGAACTCAACCATCAAACATTACGTTACTCATCTTGGTGTACACAGACGCCTCTCTCTGGGATGGGGTGGGATATGTCATTCTCAGGTTGTCGGAGGAGAGAAGCTCTCTTCGCATAAACTGCAGTGCTGCCAAGTCTGATTATTATAAGCGACTTTGGTCTTGTTTTTCCGTAAAGGGGCTTGCAAATCAAGTCACTTGTGAGTTTCAGTATTTTGGCCTTGTTTTCTAAAGTGTATGCAACAATGCCCCCCCCCCCCCCAAAAAAAAATAATAATTCAAATTTAATTTCCTATAGCACCTGTATCACGCACAGCTGAGATCCTGCAATGTGTTCACAAACGACATACAGGGGGGCGCGTCTTAAGTGAAAACAAACAGGCCTAGTGGGTTAGGAGGGTTCAAATACAGGAAGGGGTGAGGTTGAGTTTGCATCCGGCCCCTGAAACTCTGCTTCAAGCTCTACTTCACTAGCAAGGACCACATCATCATCATGGCATCATCAAGCAGTTTTATTTACCAAATGTGAATAAGAATTATGCTGGTAGTATGATGCTGTGGAGAAGCTTTGAGAAGGAGTCTGCTGTAGCTCCGGGCATGATGGACCCCCAAACAACAGTGATAAATTATTTGAAGTGAGATTGCGCTGATTTAAGATCTTAAAGATCAGAATGAATATAATGATGATATGCTTGGGAAGACCAGTGGCCCATAATTTTGATGATACAATCTGAAATAACAAAATGGAAGAACAGCAGCAACAGAATTTGCCTCAGCCAGTGCACCTTCCGGAACAACATCAGCAGTTTGACGGTTTTAGAGCTGACTCAGTTACCTCCCAACAGATTTTAATCCAGTGAGAGCCATTCATTAACAGCTTGGCTACGGCTTTTCCCCATTCGCTAACCATCAAGTTCTTTCTCAGTTGGGTATCTCCTCATGCACTTCTCAGGACATTCCCTCAGACTTGGAGCCACAATTTCAGCCGCACATAGCAGTATTTCAGAACGTTTCAAACTAAATTCATATTTTCCCCTAAATTTAGGAAAGCAATGTCAGAAATTAATCAAGAATAACATACAACTACTAAAAATATTTTTTCTGGTAATGAATGAAGTAAATAATAGTAATTTATTTTTTTAATTGATTGTCAAATTGTATTTGACCTGGCTCAAAAGTCATAACAGGACAGAGAGAGAAAGAGAGAGACTGAGACTGACAGAAGGCCTTTTTAAGTAGGGGAGAACGGGGATAGTTGTCACATTTTTTACTCTAGTGTGAATGATTGCTCGTCATCAAAAAAATCTTTATCTATCTATCTATCTATCTATCTATCTATCTATCTATCTATCTATCTATATCTATATATCTATATCTATATCTATATCTATATATATATAGACGGATTATAGCGACGCACTGAGGGATGGATAACACTGATGACAGTGCCTTGCTTAGCTCGGTGGATGGAAAATTTACTTTTAAAAAACAGTCGCCGCGGTCCGTCAGCGCGAGCCAATTCACACTGCATCCGTCTCAGGAGCGGAGCGCAGCTCAGCGTACTCATAGCGGCTGGATACACAAGATCACAGGAGAACCACATGTTCCTGCAGGAATCACACCCATGACAACTACTTTCATGATATTTAGTATGTAAAACTCACCTGCCCTCCCAGAGCTTCATTAATTCAGTCCTTCCCTTTTAGTCTCTGTTGGTGTCCTTATATAAAGGATGTGTTGTATCGTATACAATTATAAGGTTTTCCGCCTCCAATATAAACTTTTCCTCGTCCATGGCGTCAGATTTCCTCTGGGTCTGACCCGCTGATGACTGCTGGCCCTGTGCCAGTGTCGTAGTTTTAATATACGAGGATAATTCTATGATCGACAGGCTGAACATGGTGCTTTATTTTAAGACCGGAAACTCTGATCGTTTTTCGTGTCTGTTTTCCTGTTTGGTACGATCTGCTCTGCAGAGATTGACGCGTTTTCCAAAAAAAATATCTTTTGACCAAAATAAACAGGATTTTGTAGTTTAAACTTCTGTATGTGACTCTTCAATGATTTAGTCTTCTACCAAAATCTGTTTGAAAAGTGTTGCTTCTGATGTTGAATATTGATGCGATTAAAATGCGATTAATTATGATTAATTAATTACAAATTGCATAATTAATTTGATTAATATTTTTAATCAAGTCCCACCACTAATATATATATATATATATATATATATATATATATATATATATATATATATATATATATATATATATATATATATATATATATACATATATATATATATATATATATATATATATCAAGATACTGGAAACATTTCTCAGAGAGTTTGGTCCATATTGACATGATAGCATCATGCAGTTGCTGCAGATTTGTCGGCTGCACATCCATGATGAGAATCTCTGGTTCCACCACATCCCAAAGGTGCTCTATTGGATTGAGATCTGGTGACTGTGGAGGCCATTGGACTTATTGTCATGTTCAAGAAACCAGTCTGAGATGATTCCAGCTTTATGACATGGCCTGTTATCCTAGTAGTCATCCGAAGATGGGAACACTGTGGTCATAAAGGGATGGACATGGTCAGCAACAATACTCAGGTATGCTGTGGCAACAATGCTCAACAAAGCCTGAACCGTTGATACAAGGCAGGATGGATCCATGCTTTCATGTTGTTGACGTCAAATTCTGACCCTACCATCTGAATGTTGCAGCAGAAATTGAGACTCATCAGACCAGGCAACATTTTTCCAATCTTCTATTGTCCATTTTTGGTGAGTGAGTAAGTGTCTTCAAATTATAGTCTCAGTTTCTTGTTCTTAGCTGACAGGAGTGGCACCCAGTGTGGCCTGCTTGGTGCCTCAGGTCCTGGAGGCATCGAGGTCTAAACGGAAGCTCAGAGGGGACAGGGCCTTTTCTGTTGCCAGTCGAAAACTGTGGAACGATCTTCTGTTCCACATAAGACAAGCCCCATCACTGTCTGTTTTTAAAACTCGTCTTAAAACCCATTTTTATTCCCTGGCTTTTAACCCAGCTTGAGACTCAGCTCCTGTTTTAGTGTTTATATGGCTTGTTCTTAGTTTTTTAAGTACTGTTTTATTGTTTTTAATTGTTTTAAAAACAATGAAACAGTTATTTAAGTCCTATTGTTTTTATTTTCATTGTATTTTATTTATTTATTTTTAAGCCTTTGTGTACAGCACTTTGTTTCAGCTCTGGTTGTTTTTAAAGTGCTCTATAAATAAAGTTGAGTTGAGTTGAGTTGAGTCTTCTGCTGCTGTAGCCCATCTGCCTCATGGTTCGATGTGTTGTGCATTCAGAGATGCTCTTCTCCATACCCCAGTTGTAACAAGTGGTTATTTGAGTTACTGTTGCCTTTCTATCAGCTTGAACCAGTCTGGCCATTCTCCTCTGACCTCTGGCATCAACAAGGCATTTTCACCCACAGAACTGCTGCTCACTGGATATTTTCTCTTTTTCGGACCATTCCCTGTAAACCCTAGAGATGGTTGTGTGTGAAAATCCCAGTAGATCAGCAGTTTCTGAAATACTCAGACCAGCTCATCTGGCACCAACAACCAGTCACCAAGTCACTTAAATCACCTTTCTTCCCCATTCTGATGCTCGGTTTGAACTGCAGCACATCATCTTGACCATGTCTACATGCCTAAATGCATTGAGTTGCTGCCATGAGATTGGCTGATTAGAAATTTGTGTTAACAAGTAGTTGGACAGGTGTGCTTAATAAAGTGGCCGGTGAGTATATATATAAGTGTGTGTGTGTGTGTGTGTGTGTGTGTGTGTGTGTGTGTGTGTGTGTGTATGTATGTGTGTGTGTGTGTGTGTGTGTGTGTGTGTGTGTGTGTGTGTGTGTGTGTGTGTGTGTATGTGTATGTGTGTGTGTGTGTGTGTGTGTATGTCTGTGTATGTATGTACACGTACACGTACATGTACGTATGTGTACACATACACATAATGTTCCGGAGCCTAGATTCAATGCATTTTCTTTGACAGGACCTTTTTGAATTTTACTTGAATAACTCTGGCCTAATCCATCCCTTAAATTTTAATGTAAACATTTTTTTTTTTTTAATTTACAGATTCTGATTTTTATATTCAGATAAGCCAAGAATGATGTCATTGGTCTGGGTTTTAAGCAGCTTTAGGAAGTGTTAAATGATTGGGTGGTGGGCTGGTGGTGTTGGGATTCTCTCTGAGTCGCTGTCACAGTGTTGGACAATGCCTCTACTGGCTTGTTGTATTCCCCTGCTCGGTGCAGTATTTACTTCCTGGCAGTAGCTATTTTGGCCCTCATTCTGAGCCTTGGCAGACTGGGGCACTATTTGGCAGAGTTGCATCCTTCCTACTAACTGTATTGAAGCTCACCCTGCACAGAGTGAAGCACTGCAGCAATCTCGCCTGCAACAGGGCTAGCGCAGAGCAGGAGGGGCACAAGGGAAGAAAGCCAATCCATACTGATTGCTTTTTCCATGCTTCTTTAGGAGTTTTCTGCTATTTTGTTTCTTTTTCATTTGTTTTATTCTTGAATGCATTTAATCTTGACATACACTCTGGGATGGATTTTGTAATGGAACCTGAAGCTGATTAGCACAGTGGCAAGTGTATGGATTTGTGGCTTTATGAATGCACCTCTCCTCCCTCGTGCATTCCGATATCATTGTTCTATCTTGGATTTATAGTAACTTGTCTGCTTCTCTTGCACCTGTCCCTCCTCCTTTCTTTTCAAGCAAAAACATGTTTGCTTGGTAGATTAAAGTAACGTGAAGATATCACTTTTTCCTTAGATGAGCTTTGGTATTAACGTTTAATTCTGCAAGCATACGCCAGCTGGCCATACTGCAACACAGACAGAATACAATGAATGGCTGACTGGCTGTATTTATGACTTATGGTAATTTGATTAATGGTATTTAATCCATTGATTTATAATGAAAAGACATCCTTTTTTTTTTGTTCAAAGTAGTCCCATCGATTCTCTTTCTTTCCATCACCACCAACTCCCCCTCCTGCTGATTCAGTGCAGTTTAGCTTTGCTTACGCATACGTCTGGTGAAGGCCGGATGGCAATTACAATCAGAGTGCCTTGGGAGGTTTATGCAAGGCTGAGGCTGGTTGGCTGTAGTAGGCAGCTCTGTCCATCTCCCTGAGGAGAGAAGATGGGACAAAGGGTGCATTAGGAGGGAGAAGAAGCAAAGGAGGAATGGCATTCAAAGAAGGAGAGAGTTTGAATAAGTATTCAAAATCTGTCTGCGCCCATTTCTTTGATGTCCAATGTATCTTTTTTTTTGCAAAGACAATATGGTGCACATAATTGTTTATTACAGCTTGTAAATCAGAGCAAATCTGTGGTACAGAAATTACTTGATAACAAGGAGCAGTACCTGAGGCTGGAAAATGATGCCAATGAGGGAGGGACAAAAACTGCAGTGCCTTGCGTGGCCTGTTCCACAAGTGAGTCAATGATCGCAGACACCCACATGTCAGGATGCTTGTGCGAAAAGAGTGAGTCATGACTGAACTGGAAAAAAAAAAACAATAGCTGCACTTGAGACCTCACTGTATGCTTTAAACATGAAGCTAAATTACATGTCGTTTTACCACATTTACCACAACAATGTAACTAACATCAAACAGTCAGCAACTTTATTCAGATGTGTCAGTGACAGCAGATCTAATGTGGGGAGCTGTCACGAAAAATACATTTCTGGGAAACAGAAGTGTCACATCACTTTTTACGTACAACAGTGTGAAGCCTGCAGAGGACTGCCCCTTTTTTTCTCTTTTTTGAGGAACTTAGTGTCTTTTATAGTTTTTGTTTTGTTTCGTTTTGCTTTTTTTTTTTTTTTTTTTTTTTTTTTGTTAAGAGTCGGAGCCCAAAAACCTTGTGAATGCCCTTGAAACCTTCAGAATTATTATCATTCTTCCTTTAACCCGATACGTGCTCCTCTGTGCCCCCTAGCCACTGAAAAATCAGCCAAGCCAGCTGCTTTGAGCTTCAGGCCTGAAATTTTTTGTGCATAACTATCATGCCAAGACCTAAAAAAGTGTCTTACATTCATACTGAATTCCAAACAGGAAGTTCATAAATTTGAGTTAGATGTCCAGTTTTTACGATTTATAGGGTACGTATTTTAACAAACTTATCCCAAAGTTTCTTTCAGATCATCTTCAAACCGCTAAAGTTGACCCTTTGTTTTTCCACAAAATGAAAACCTTAATAACTTTCATATACAATGTTGGATCTGGACCAAAATGCATACATGTTCAGTGTCACAGCCTTAACACATCTATATGCTTTGTTTCACCTTGAAGTATAGCACCCCCTCAGTAGGAACATGATTTACTCTGTGATTCAAAACTCTTCCTTTATGGAACATATTATTTTAAATTCTGCCTGCTAATGACTTTCAGGCTTTTACAAAGTATCATTGATCAGCTTTTGTCCTGTAGTGAAAGGGTGTGTCTGTGGCACTGTGTCAAACACTGCTGTCTACCCATACACCAGGAAGTCTTTGTAGCTCCTTCATATAAGGTCATATCTGATTGACATTTCACACACATGATCAAGGTCCACCTCCAAACACATCCATATGCTGAAGTCTCTTCTCCTGCAATAGCGCCACCCTCTGGAAATGCTTGTTAGTATCATTTACACACATTGTCCAATCTTTACCAAATTTATCACACATGATCACAGACCTACTCTGAACTCATGTACACATGCATTTGGGTCACAGGAACAGTGCCACCTACCGGTCACAATTGATATTTACTCCAATAAACACCTTTAAATGTGCTTCAAATCATCCACGTTCTTTAATTATTTCTCACCCACCTTACTGAAAAGATGAATATATAAAATTTATGGCCATACATGGTGGTCCAAAGCAGTGCTGCAAACTATGTCATGTTTAAAATTACCCATGTATGCTTGCTGGCCAGACCTTATCTACATAGGCTCTATGGCTTGTTGCTGATTTGACACCTGTGGACAGAGTGCATTTGCTCACAGTATACTTAAGAGGACAGATGTAAGGAGTTGTATAAAAATATAAAAACAAACCAGGAGATAAAGGCCACCGCTGGTGGTTATTACACCTCTTTTTACTATTCACTGTAAATGATATTAAAATATTGTGGGATTCTTCTGCTTTTCTTCCATACTTTGACATCTACTGTATGTCGTCATCTGTGAAACAGACAGAGTGATTCGAGAGACAGATCACATATCATTAAATTGAAAGCTGAACTGAAATAAATTTGTTGTACTTTTTGCAATGACAATAAAATTCCTCATTCCTCATTCATTAGGTTGAGGGGTTCAGGACATGTGAATTGCAGCAAGGATAATGGCAGACTGAATAAATAGCTAGAGCTAAATAAGGATAAATAGTGAAGATAAAGTGAAATCAGGGGAGTTGGAAGGCCAAAAACAGGTTAGTGTAAGAGATCCCAACTGCTGTGACACAACACTGCACCATGTCTTCCTGTCTTAAACAAAACACAGCATCACAACCTCGTACCAGGTGTCTCTCAGCTGAACTCTGCTGTCATGGTGTTCTTTATCACATCTACACAGCCTGTCCAGTTAGATTTTTACTGACTTGGCAGAACTCGCATTTCAATTTGTGTATGTGTGTCTCTTGGTGTGTGTGCAAAGAGGGATTCCAGCCAACATACTGCTGTAGTCTCCTCCTGGGGCGGCAAACAGTATGCAAATCTTCAGCCAGGCTATTTGTAGTGAAGTCACCTTTGCAAGAAAAGTGGTGTGTGTGTGTGTGTGTGTGTGTGTGTTTGTGTGTGTGTGTGTGTGTGTGTGTGTGTGTGTGTGTGTCTTTTCTGCAGTATTGGAGAGGACATCCCGAATGCTGCGTCACTGCTACAGCAAAGAAAAAGTGATGTAATTTAAGAAGTAAACTGCAGTTCTAACTCATCAAAATCTGAGTGGACTAACATGTCAAGTGATACACAGTTAAGGGCTGGAATGATATCTACTTGTATAACAAGTCTTTATTTTGTGAAGTGATGCTCACATGGGAAACTAGTACTCAGCAGATCCTGACATTGCATGTGTTCTGCCCCTATCAGCAAGATGACATCATTTTTCTAAGCCCTCCATCAATGGTGGACAATTTGTGATCTCCTTGGGTAGGTCTGGTCTGATTTAAGTAAGGTCAAAGTTTTATAAAGAGAGTTTGTTAATGCAGCTATGAAGCAATTTTATTTCTTGTTGGTTTGGATTGTTTGTCTGATATGATTAGTCATCATATTATAAACACCATCTTGCCATTGTTTGTGGGGGTTTGTCTCTTCTTTTTCAAATCAGTTTTGGTTAAACTAAATTCATTTTTATACTTCATTTAAGTATTGTATTGTTCTGAATTGGGAAATGTTTTTTATATTACTGCTCAGCTGTGTTTCCAAAACGTGGGGTTCACTGTGCCTAGTTGGTAGAGTTGGTGGTCTGTGGTCTCTTAAGCTGGAGATTGAGGGTTCGATCCCAGTTTCTGCTGTCAGAGAGACATAGTACAAAAACTATTAAGTGATGGGCTAGTAATTGTTAAATACTGAGTAAATTTGTGTTTTCCATCTGCATGTGATTAACTTGAGAGTGTTGTCAATCTTTTCAGTTTGCTTTTTGCTAGGGCTGGGCGATATGGCCTAAAAATAAAATCCCAGATCTTTTCCCACAACACTCAATTTACAAACAAAACAAAAGAAAAAAAAAAAAAAACGAAACAAACAAAAAAACACCCCCAGGGATAAAAAATGACATGAATCAAGTTTTGCCTCTATGTTGTCAAAATATTTTCCCAAACCTAACAGAATTTCCCTCTTAAAGTTAAAATCTGTCTTAAAATGTTGATTATGTTGTTCAACCATAGGCAGGTTTGACATAGACACTCAAGGCTGAGTATTTTCAGAGCATATTTATATGAAACTTTCTTATTAATATTTCATCTCATTTAAAAAAAAAATCCTTTAAAGTCCTTGTGCAAATCCTGATAGGGCCTTTTTAAATCGTCTGTAGAATTTATATGTTGCCAACATTTTCTCCAAAACTGTCCACTGGATCTCTGACTTTGCTAACATTGTGAGGATCATACTTGAACAGGTCCTAAGTGGAAGTCTTAGTTAGTCCATTCAGTTATGATTTGAATGTAACACTTCTTTACTTTCCCCACCTTGATCACTGTTAATTGGTATGCAATTTGGCTCACAGTGCGCACAGTGTTTATCAATATATAGGTTGATGTGGGATCTAACTATTACTCTAATCTATAATTACTCTAACTAGGAGTTTTTGATCTTCTAACTTAAGCTTAGAGAACTTTTTTGCCTCATCCCTGAATTCAAATGTCCTAACCCCCATCATTTTTTCCATCAGTGTTTACTTTCATTAGTCGGTTTGACATACTTGCACATTTTTTTTCGTCCTCAACCCTCCTCCCTCATCCAAACTGTTCTTAATCTAAGTACTGATGTTATTAGCAAAGTACTTAGGTAATACGTACATGGTAGGGCTCCTGAGTCACCTGATTATGTTAAAGTGGTTTTTTTTTTCACTCCAGTGTGCTGAACCCATGCAAAACAGAAGAGGTCAAAGTGCTTAACAGGCTTGTTAAAAGACCATGCTTTTAACAAGCTTGTCTTTGGTCTGAGTGATTAGTTTTTCTTTATTTACTTGACTTAACAGCTCAACATGAAAGCTTTTGAGCTGTGTCAGCTATGTCAGCAAAATGTTTTTATATGAACTAATTTTTAAAAATAAGAATTGAAATTAAAACTAAATCATTTTTTTTACATTTCAACAGCTTTGGCAAGGTCTTCACCACCTAAAGAAATGTTCTTTATAAAAATAAATAAATAAATAAATACAATTTCTCCTTTAACAAACCTTCAAGTCCTTCATGGAAGGCTAAAATGTTGCTTGACAGTGAAACAATAATTTAATGATTAAAGCTATTTCATAAATACTCTTTATAGTTTTCTGATTTTTTAAATAGGCATTCAAATAAAGTTATTGAATAATCTCCAGTAGAACACTTTGAAATGTGTTTAAAATATATACAGTTTATGACCAGATTTTAGTTTTGGTTTCCCAGTGATATCCATGCTGTTGTTGGTACTTCTGTATGTGCAGCTGAACGCTAAAGCGATCACATTAAAGCACACTCTTGAATCTACGCTACTGTGATTGGCTGAACTGGGGAGAGACATCTGATTGGCTACAGACATTTACCTGTTGAAAAAAGTTCATTTGTGAATCTAAGCACGCCAGGGGAGTCTCAAAAATCCGCACACAAATGCAGTGAGGTTCACAAATGAAAAGCAGCTCGTAAATGCTCCAAATATTTATGAATATGTATTATATATATATATATAAAACAATGAACATTTGTGCGTGAATCAGAAATATGTTTGTGAATTTTGTTTTGCTATTTGTGGATTATTTTTACATTTGTGTAGAACAATATAAGTCAGAAATACATTTGTGAATCCTTCTGTGTGCATTTGTGGATTTGTGTGTGTGTTTGTGGATTTGTGTGTGCATTTGTGAATCCGTCTGTGTGCATTTGTGAATTTTGAGACTGATCTGACTCCATAGGAACAAGGTAATGTAACAGAGACAAAGAAGCAGGGACCAATGATGCAAAGTAGGTAGAGGAAGGAGAGAAAACTAGGATGAACAGTGTTTCTAGCTGGTAGGAGATATAGATGATCTGGCTTTTCTTTCTTATTATAATATCTGGTATTCCTCTATTTTTTCTAGATTTCTAGAAGAATATTCAGAGGTAGCTGTGGCCGCAAAGTCATCTTGAGAAAAGCATCCGGCAAGTTCTTACAGTTAAAGTGCTGTGATATAACATGACAAGAAAAAATCAGTAGAGCAACAGAAGAAATGCAAAGAGGATAGAGTTGTGGAAAGGATTAGCTCAGTGGTTATCCTCCCCTTGTTTTCTGTCTGTTGTTGGCTCTCTTAACAAATGTTTTAAGCATTAATTGGCATAGATAATGGTAGATATTAAAACTGGTTAAACTGGTGTACCCAGGCATTATTAGGACCCAAGCATGCCAACCCCAGGTGCAACAAAACCCTCTTGAAACCTTAGGGATAATTATTATTGCCTTTAGCTTGGGATAAACACAAGTGCACCTTGCCACAAAATTTAGTCATGGTCAAAAATTTATGAATCCACTGTTTTTGTGCTGATACATGCTCTACAGCGCCCTCAAGGGGAGAAAAACACATCCCCTCCAAGTACTTTGAGCTACAGGCCTGGATTTTTAAAAACTTAAAAAAAACATTTTTATATGTTTTATTTTTATTTCTTCATTATTATTATTATTATTATTATTATTATTATTATTATTATTATTATTATTATTATTATTATTATTATTATTATTATTTGCAGCACTATCGTGCTATAACCTAAAAGAAAAGAGTCGACCATAGTGAATTCAAAACAGGAAGTTTGGAAATTTCAGTTAAATGTCAGATTTTGACAATTTCAAGGGTACACATTTGAACAAAATTCACCCACAGTTATTTCTGATGACCTTCAGACTTTTTTTTTTTTATATACAAGACCCATTGACAATAAAAGTTATCAAACGTTTTTCATAACTCAATGGGTGTGGCCACAAAGGACTGTCAAAGTTGACGACTTTTTCAGAAAAATGAAAACCTTAATTTCTCTCATGTGGAATGTTGGATCTCGACCAGAACATACACAGATGCACAGTGTCAAAACATGATTATATGTATATGCTCTTTTTTCATCTTAAAGTACAGCACCCCCTACTGTCAACAGAAAGTAATGTGTTTGACTTTTTGGCCTTGACATGCTTCTACAAGTTCACACCTGCTTATCGCCACTTGAGGCTTTAATTTTCTTAGAGTTTATTCAATGTGTTAAGTAAAACTTCTCTTTTTATCATACAGAGACAAAATCCTCCTCTTCTTAGCATAGGACCTTAACATTAAACAATTAATGCTGTCTGATAACGGCTGTAAAACAAGTCAGTTTTTGATTTTAACAGTTATACAACACAAAAGGGTCCAAATTTAGAGGAAGAGGTTGCTGTTTTCAGTAAAGCTGTTTAAAACGCTCTTTTTTTTACAACATCAGGTTATATGACGTAGCAAGGGGGGACTCGTGTTCTCTGACTCAGTTTTGATCCAATGTGTATAACAGGTGGTAGTGAGTGAGAGCGTTTCAGGTCATGTTTATTGTTTCTCCCAGTGTATTATATTTAATTTGACCATTTATTAGGATGGTTGTGAAATGTTGTGTTTGCACTAGATGCAGAAATACCAGTTGGACAGAACAACAGATGGTGATATTAAAATCATCTCCACTGATCTATCTGTAGGGTTAGTTACCTTTGAAAGGGGGTATTGTTATTTCCTCTTCTTTTTTTAAATGAAGTATTAACATTGTATTTCCATGATAATTGTGTGCAGATCACAGGATAGGATATCCTATATTAAGATATTTGTGATGTTTAGCATACCAGTTTGGTATGCTAACCTTCACTTTGATACCAGTTCCTGAATGATACTTTTTTCGATAGCAATTTTTATATCAGTTCTAACAAAAATAAACTTTCATTACATGTTACGGTACAAATCTTGAGTTTTATTTTCCATCTACATCTAATTTTATACTCTTAACAGTTTTCCTACATAAAAACATGTTTGCAGGTGCAAAAGAACAGGTGCAAACAAGTGACAGGTCAGTTTTTACTGAGTAAACTGTAAGTGTGTTAATAACTATTAATGAACTTTCTTCAGTCGATTCTTGTTTTTTTATATATATAATAAAATAAAAACCCTCCTCCTTTATCCGGGCTTTTGACCGTTAAAGGTGACCGAAAAGAAAAACAATTCATTTGCATGCAGTCGTCTGCTCTGGCTTCAGCTTGGAGGGTCTGCTGTGAGCAGAGGAGTCTGTGGGTGTGTTCGAAATGGAGTACTGCCTACTGTCTACTTACCTACTCAATCAGTACATACTGCATGCTGAATACTCAAAGTTGATCTGAGTATACTGGAGCTACCCAAGCGTTTACACTCAGAGCATACTCAATATCCCAGAATGCATTTCGTGTCGGCCGGGAAGCAGTGCCGGGAAAATTAAAATAGTCCGACCACAAGCAACAGAAAACAACCGCATTCCGGAAAACTACGAATTCATTTAGTTATAATATATTTTCTAGCGAGAAAGTAAGTATGTAGATCACGACTATGAGCCCAGTTGTTTGAAATAGCGACTGTTTTTTAATTTGTCTCGCCGTTTTCGGAGACCGAAGCGTCCGCTTGGTGGGTGTTTCCATTTACATACTGTAAACACCGGGCAGAAGCAGCCCCCCTTCACATTCCAAGTTACTGCGAAGTATTTTATTTTATTTTGAAGTGTTTTCATTATCAACAGCTGCATGACACAAACCGAGCGGCAGTGAATGAAAAAAAATAACACAAACACCTGTATATCCATGGTGATACCACTATACACCACCTGCTGGGCGTGTGATGAGCAGCATTAGGCTGCAAAATGACCAACACACAACAGAATTATGATGACCATGTTCAGTTATTCCTTGGCCAATACATATTTTCCCGACTACATTCTCATGTCATTAACAATGATCATTTCCGAAACCATCAGTTATAATAAATATATCTTTAATAGACAAATAAATAAACTCAGTTCACAGAAATAGTTAAAAACATAACCTACAATCCTAATTTTAAATACAAATAAATATCTTAAAAAGATCAAAAATATGATATTGGCATTCTTTTTCCCTGTGAAAAGGGGCTCGTTCAGTCTCCGCCACCGGATGAGCCATTCGGTGTCCTCATCTGTCCCTAAAGGAAAAAAAAAAACATGCGACATCACGGGTCCACATTACAATTTAGTTGCGGTGACGGCATAAGCTAACGTGCTAATGAATTGGTAGGCTAACTGATCATCAAGCAAAGTATGAACTCAAAAAGTCAAATAACTTACATTTATAAGCGCTCTGTGGTTGGCGCTCGAAGCTGCTGCCGGCCGTCTCTATTTTGTCTTTCGTCTTTGTTCCCACGTCAGAAGTGCACAATGCATTGTGGGGCAGGCTCCGGTCCATACTCAGAAATCAAAGCCGATTGAGTATACATGCGGGCATTTCTCGCATACACAAAATTCACATACTGTCTAATGTGAATGCACTGCATACTCAATATGGGGGCGGGGTTAGTATGAGTAGTACAAGTAGTACGCCATTTCGACCACACCCTGTGTTTGGAGAGGGGAGGGGCTCAGAGCCTGCTGCTAGTCGAGAAGCAGCGGCCGAAGATCAAAACATGCTTTCACTCCGTCTAGAGGGATCTGAAAGTCACTAAATCTAGCGACAGAGACGCTAATTTGGCAACACCTTCCTGCATACCACAACCATGAGTAACGTTACAGCGAATCACTGGCGGCATTATTAACCCTTTGGGTACCGAAACTTGGCACTGAAAAGAAATCATAATGCATCTCTGGTATTGTTCAGGGGGGCGGGCCAGATGTAGAGGCGGGCCGTATCTGGCCCGCGGGCTGTAGTTTGGGACCACTGTGTTAATGCGTCTTTAATCATTGTTTTTTTAGCTGTGTAAATCAGCTCATTTGCTGAGAATGTGACTGAGATGTGGATGATTCTACATCCACCATAGATCTTGTAGATGTTTATCATTGTGGTGTTTGTGGAAAGGGGGAATTTCCCCAAATACATAAGCTTCTGGTTGTAAAAAATAATTTCTGGTTCTAAAACAAAAATAAATAAATAAATAAAAAAAAATAAAAAAATCAAATATTTTGACTGTTGAACACCAAAGGATGAGTTTGACACTGTGTGTTCAAAGCTGTTGCTCCTAAGTAGTCCTGTGTTCACTCGCAGCTAAAAAGCAGGTGCAGGTATTGGACTGATGACATAAGAAATATTAATTAAATAAAATAATGTTCAAGTGGTCTGTCCTGCTTTGTCTTCTTATAACTCCAAAGGAGAAAAACAACTTTAACTTGAAAATTAACCTTTGCATGGGCCTCTCTCTCTCTCTCTCTCTCTCTCTCTCTCTCTCTCTCTCTCTCTCTGTGTGTGTGTGTGTGTGTGTGTGTGTGTGTGTGTGTGTGTGTGTGAGTGAGTGTGTTTGTGTGTGTATCCAGGGCAGCTCTAGATAGCAGTGTTAAATTAGACCATGATAATAAGCTGTGAGACTTCATCTGCTCCCAAAGGATAACAAAAACTTTGTCTTTATAACTGACCTGACACACACAACCACACACAGACACACCTGCATACATACACAGGCTACCACACAAGCACACAGATACTCATATTAATTTAGCTAAAATGTTACTAAAAATGATTTTCTTTTTTTCTTTCAAAATCTCCCAAATCTGGGACAGCTAAAAGTCCAAGAAAGACAGCTCACAGTGACACCTGAACCCTGTGTGCCACTCCAGCAAGTGTACAGCAGCAGGAGGAACAGTGGCAGCAGCTAGCCCAAGGACCTGGCTGTCCTGCCACCTGGTGCTAGTCAAGAGACAATATCCTTCAAACCATCATAAGATTATAATTTCCCTGTCGGGAAGTTTAGACAGGGGTTAACAGCTGGAATACACCAGCTGCATCTGTGTTGCAACTCCGCTCCGTCATAGTGCCGGATCAGATAGTTTTCCATTCAAGTCAATGTGTCAACTTACACTGGATCTGTTCCGTTGTGGTCCAACTGCGTGGCTGGTCCGACAGGTCACAGCTAATCCACAGCCATCCTATTTTGACGGAGACCAGAGCTGTGACGCGTCAATTCAGTGGAGAAAAGATCGAGTGGGACAGGAAGTAGTGAATGTAAACTATCTAAAAAGAACCTGAGACTTTCAAAATAAAACAAATTGTGTCAAACTTAGATCGTATTTAGCTTAACACTGCAAGAAAATGTCACAATGAGTGAAGATGTACCAGGAATCAACATGTTTGAGGTTTAACAACACAACATGAATAAAGAGAAGTTTATTAATGGTCGGTCTCTTGACTCCGGCTGTCTATCAGTTCTTCGGCTTGTTGGAGTAAACACGCAGCCAGTGTGAGTTGACAAACAGTCAACACGCAGCGGAGTGGAGCTGCAATGCAGATGCAACCAGTGTGTTTGAAGCGTAAGAAGTGTTGAGCGTTCCACACTTAACTTTTTAACTGCCTTAAAAGCCAGCTGAGTAAGCAAAGTACACTGTTTTTCCATACTATCAGTGTGAACGCACCTATGTACTCAAAATAGTGAGTGTGAAGAGGTACAGGATTTGAGACCGCACTGGTTTAGCGGCACTGATGGCAACAGCACTGCCTTGATTTACACTCATGTTTTGTTTTTGTTCCTCTGTGACTGTATTAACAACCTATTACAACATGTCTCATGTCAAAATGTGCAGTACCAACATTGGTCTACTGTGCATAATGTATAGTAGTTTCACAAAAAGGGCTCTACAATTGTGATGTGCCTACGTTTCCTTTTGAATGAATGAATGAATGAATGAATGAATGAATGACCAGTACTTATATAGCGCTTTTCTAGTCTTACCGACTACTCAAAGAGCTTTACACTGCTGGTATCATTCACCCATCCACACCACATTCACATTGATGGCAGAATGATCTAGTGTTGAAAACCATCAGTTTTATCTAACACATTCATACTCATTCACACACCACTGAACAACAGTGGGAGCAATTTGGGGTTCAGTGTCTTGCTCAAGGACACTTCGACATGAGACTGCAGGAGCTGGGTATCGAACCCTCAACCTTCCGATTGAGAGGCGGCAACTCTACCACTGATCCACAGTCGCCCCTTTTGCCTTGACAAATGTACTTAAATTCATAATTTTTGTTCCATTTATGTTTGTGATCTTTAGTTTATTTTTTCTATGAATATTCTTTCAGGTCTTGCCTGAAAAACAATGGAATGCTACTGTTGCTGTACTGTTAGCTATGGACGCTATTACCAACAAACCAGGAGGCTCTTAAAAACAGTTTACACATCACACAATGCTCACAGTATTTTAAATTTGACAAAAAACTTCTATTTTCAGTGGTGCAGCTTTTAAAGCATTTACAGTATTTGTTGAGCTAAATGGGAAATGCACTTACCAATTGCATTCAAGTTATGCCATCATCCCATGTGATGCTTTTCAGCCAATGAAGCCTTTGCATTCCAGGCTCTAAATATTGCTGCTCTGCATGCAGACAAGAGTTTAGAAATTATGGACAGACAAAAGGACTATTGAAAGAGAAATAATAGAACTTAGATTTACTTAAATTTTAGGTGACCATAAAAATAAATATATATGTACATTGCTTAAAGCAGATACAAAGAACTCAGCCTAGCTGTAAACTGTGCCATTAGATATGGTTAAACAATGTTTGTGTTAAATAAATGGACTGCAAAAATGTTTAGCCCATTTCCCCCAAAGCGGTCAAGTATGGATCAGTATTGTTTGGTATGGATCAGATCAGTAAATCCTGATCCTGTTTGTTTCCACAGCCAACCGTGCTCTTCTTGTAGGCAGCGTGTAAACCAGTCACTGATAACCATGTTAGGTACGTAATAGTGTGACATTGCCACAATTGAAAGTAGTGTAAAAAGAAGTAACAGAAAAAAAAGAAACATTGTTGTCAAATCAAAAGGGAGAAACTGATTTGTATCAGTGCTGCGATAAACTCTGTTTTTCTCTGTAAAGAATAGGTAAAGGTGGTGTTCAGAGTAATGATATAAAGTCATTCATTTAAGAATAGGGAAAAACAGCAGGTAAGCTGAATGAAGCATGTCAAACTTTGTATGCAGTGATATAGGACACAGTGAGTTTAAGTAAAGGAAACGGCCTGTCTGCATATGTAAGGTAGAAAGGAAACAAAGAACTGTGTTTAAAAGATAAAGCTGTCGGGGGGATTTGCTCCTATCAGACGGCTAGATTTTCCTCACTCTGGAGCACATCTGCCAGACTCGCCTGGAAAAAATACAGATTTTTGTGTTTGTGAATGTAACTCACGGTGGACCTTTAATTGTTATGTTTTTTTGGCTGGCTAGTTTTTTGTTCGACCGATCAATTGGATGACTTAAGTTCGTATTTTGCTTCTTTATGGGACTGAGGATTATTAGACATGAGATCAATGGAGTGCAGTTGGACTTAAACCAAATGGTAATTTTAAGGAATAAAAAGGATGTTAAGAGTGAAAGCATTTACCTTGAAGTTAGAAGTCAGAAATTAATCAAGAATAACATAAAACCACAAAGGGTGCAGTCACACTGGTTATTCGTACCGTGCCTAGGTACAGTTCAGCCCTAAATTCCAGTTAATTTGGCCAGTGTGACCACAAGTGAACCGTGATTGAACACAGTTCACTTCTCCCCCTTGGCATGCTTCAGAGAGGCGTGCTTTGACACGGTACCCTTCATGCACGAGCATGCAGACACGATCGCCCCGACCGCTCCTCTCAACAGTTATTTTAGGCAATAACAGGGGTGTTAGAGGGCTGCTACGGACCAAAACAACTTAACATGAAAATTGTAATCCTGTTCTCTGTGTCTTACTCTGGTGAGCCGTACTCCATGTAAACAGATGCTTCAGAGTGATGTAGGCAGGCCATACATGTGCCTAAAGTCTGGTTCATGTTGGAGTAGTGTGACTGCGGCAGTGCTGGGGGGGCAATGTTTGAGTTCAGCACAGTTTGGATGGCCAGTGTGACCGCGCCCTGAAACATTTTTTTCTGGTAATGAATGTAGTAAATAATAGTGATTTCAAATTTTAAAAAATAATATAATTTTTTGATTGTCAAATTATCTGTGTGTGTGTGTGTGTGTGTGTGTGTGTGTGTGTGTGTGTGTGTGTGTGTGTGTGTGTGTGTGTGTGTGTATGTGTGTGTCCGTACGTGTGTTTATGTGTGTATATGCGTGGTTAGGTACACATACACATGATGCTCCAGACCTTAGATTCATTACATTTTCTTTGACTTGACCTTTTTGAATTTACATACATAACCATGGTAACCAGGAGTATAAAAAAGCCACTGACTCTGTTTAATGTAACAAAAACAACATGTCTGGTCTGAAATCACTTACTGGTAAACTAAAACAACATAACTCGTGAAATGCAGTAAGCTAGATTCCATTTATTTATTATTTATTTTGAACCATATCAAATGTCCATTTTACTTTTGAGAGTGCATTTGATTTGTGGTTTTCTGTCCCTGTCTAAAAAATAGTTTTTCATTCCTCTCCTTTTTGCACATGCAGTGGGAAGTCATTTTTTCCAACTTGGTTATTTCTCCAACTGTTGTGTCTTGTTTCGCTGCTGTGTGTGATTCCCACCCACATTTGAGCTGCAATACATAAGTTGAAGAGATACGGTGGCTTAATTCAAGCTAGCCATTAGCAACCGTTACGGTGCAAAAGGGATTAAAGATAAAGAGACATAGTGACCTGGGCAAAGTCAAGTAGGACAACTTACCAGAAAACTGAGACAGAGTTACAATTCTTATTTAAGAAAACCGTTTTCCACACAACAAAGACAACATGATGTGTGCTTCCAAAAAGCAACTCCCAGTAATGACTTTGACTCTCCTTTACGGTTTTTTTTTTTTTGCTTGCTAATATTCTTTCTGCATACACTCCATTTTCCCTCTTTTTATCCTGTGTACCTCATTACTTTTACACTATTCATCTGCTCCCACCATCCCTCTGACTCAACTGTTATCAATGAGAATGCAGCACACAGGATGTTTGCACTGAATTTACAGCACCTTTCTATTCTCCTGAGTGTTTTAGTGCTGCCATCTATCTGCAGTGTATTGACACAACCACAGATTTCTACTGCAATGGCCCAAATCCCTCATTCTCATCCACTAGCAGTGACATAACCCCCAAAATACCAATGACCGAAACTAGAAAGATCAGTGTTTTTGCTCAGAGATTTATCAGTTCCCCCTGATGTTCCTGATGTTTCAGTAAAAATAGATCTTCTAAATTGCAAATAGTAACACTTCTCTTCTTTTGTGCTTCTCTCTGCAGTATGTTGCACTTGCGTCACTCTTCTTCATCCTCCTTTCTATCTCCACCTTCTGCTTGGAGACCCATGAAGCCTTCAACACCATCTATAACAAAACAGAGACAGTCACCATCGGAAACACAACACATGATGAGGTACAGTGAAGTTGCAACGAACTACTTTGAATGAAAAACACACTATCACAGTGCTGTTATTCTTTTCCTGGTGATTTGGGAAAACAACTAAAATATTCAGCAGAACCAAATGCTGAGTATTATATTTCACTTGATGCAAAAAACATCATTCTTCAACTGGGCAGTCTTTCATAGCCTGTAAGCTTAACTACCTTTGAAAGGGCACTTACTTATTCCTGCTAAGATAGACATTCTTTTGTATTGATAACATCAAGAATCCATCTACAGTTTAATAACAATACTTGCACACTTTGGAGCAACAAGATGTGGTTTCTTTTCTGTCTGATGTTATTCCACAGGTATAGGGTCTAGACTTAGTGCTTAATTGGGCAGGAACCCATTTGTTCCTCTTCCTTGGTCTAGTAAGACAGCTCCAGAGTGCTACAAGTGCATAAGAATCATACTATTACCAAAGTAGTTAACAATGCTCAGAATCAAATCCCAATAGTACTTAATAATTGTATTCAGAATTTTCAACAGATAATTTCAGAAAGCATAGATGAAAAAGTTTAAATTATAAATCTGACAAGGTTTTGTACTTCCATCCATTTTGTCTTTTAAATGTCTGTGGACTAACAGTGGTGGTGGCTTCCATTGTGTTTTTACACTGATTAGTTTGCTTTTGCTACCACTAACACTGGGAGACAAGGAAAAAAGATCCTTGTTAGGCACAAGCAGGTATGCTAACACTGTAAGCCTGGATAAATTATGTCTACATAAAAATGTAGTAAATCAGTTGTCTTTAAAAGTAAGAAATAAAATATAAGAACTTGTTTTGACTTATCTTAAGATCTTAGATGCTAGGAAAAAAACTGAATAATGAGTCTACAAGAAATCTTTAACAGAAGGAATTCATACCCAGGTTTATTTAGTTTAAAATCTAAACTTACCATGGGAAAACCCTTACCAGACTTAAAATTTCTAGTAAACTGGTTGCTTTAAATAAAATCCATTTATCCATCCATCATCCTAACCGCGGGGTCGTGGGATGATGAGGCCTATCCCAACAGATTGGCAGTCTGTCACAGGGCTAACACATTGAGGGAGACAACCCTTTAGACAATTCACTGTTAAAAGGTCATTTCTAAAAAGCTGAAGTGATTTTTAATGAATCACAGAGTTAATTGTGGCAGTCTGAATTTCTTGTATTATGTTAATTTGAAATTATTGTTTGTTTAAATGATGTGACATTTGTATTTCCATAAAAGCAAATCAGTTAGGTTGCATTTTGAATTGTGCGTCTGATGTCATGACGTCAATGTGGGCTGGCACTTTCCCACCCAGAAAATTTGAGTTTTTCACAGCAATCAAGCCCGAAAGAAGACTTGAAACAGGGTAAGTCTAATGCCAGACAGTATTTAATTTTCATTATCATTTAATGATATCTAACAAAATTCTAGACATTAATTTGTCAAACCAAGTCCTAACATTTTATTGTTTATGTATTTAGTAAACTGACAGGACCAATGAGCAGGATACTCAAGTTTTGAGTGCAGTTTAGAGTGAGATTTTGGCAGTGGATTGTATCCTCTCATTATTCATTATTAATGCCACTATTGTTACATAAGCAATGGGGGCGGAACCAATGCAATAAGAAACATATACAGAGCTGCTTGAAAGTTTGTGAACCCCAAAAGACACGGTCAATGTTTTTGTAAACAAACCAAAAATAACCTTATGAAATGCACATCCAAATCCCAATTTGTAAATGAAACATTTTCAAATAATGGACATACACAGAAAGAGATATTTTCATTATTTAATTCAACAAAAGTGGATTATTCAACAACTGAGAATTTAATATGTGCAAAAGTATGTGAACCCTTGTAGTTAGTAGCTTGTGGCTCCTCCTTTTGTTGCTATTACATCAACCAAGCGTCTTTTGTACCCACTAACCAGTCTCTCACATCTGCTTATGGGGATTTTTGCCCACTCCTCCTTTCAGAACTCTGCCAGGTGAGAGGTTGGAGGGACACCTGGCATGTACCATTTTCTTAAGGCCTTGCCAACATTTCAGTTGGATTAAGCTCTGGACTTTGACTGGGCCAATCCAGGGTACGGTCCTCTTCCTCTGAAGCCATTCCTTTGTAGTTTTGCTGGAATGCTTTGGGTCATTGTCTTGTTGCAGAATCCATTTTCGTCCCAGCTTCAATTCCCTGACTGATGGCAGGAGATTCTGGTCAAGAATTTCTTGATGGACCTGAGAATTCATGGTTCCCTGGATAACGTGGAGTCATCCAGGTCCAGAGGAAGAAAAGCAGCCCCAGACCTTTACATTTCATTGCTTCACTGTTGGGAGAAGGTTCTTCTCTTGAAATGCAGTGTTGACTTTCCTCCAAACATAGTGGTTTTGATTGTGACCAACTAATTCTACTTTGAACTCATCTGTCCAGAGGATGGACTTCCAGAAGCTTTGTTCTTTTTTGAGAGCAGAGGCTTCCCTCTGGCAACCCTCCCATGAATGCCATGGCTGTTCAATTTTCTTCTGATTGTAGACACATACACATTTGTCCCAGATGCTACCAAGGAGGTCTGCAAACATCTGGAGGTAATATGTGGGTTGGCTTCGACCTGATTTATTATTTTTCTGGTGCTTCTGGATGATATTTTTGATGGGCGTCCACTTCTAGGCAGAGTTGCTGTAATGTTGAAGGCCTTGCATTTGTAACTTGTAACTTGTAACTTCTTTATTTAAAAGGGGACAGCTCAATTTCATAAAACACAGTAATCCTGTGTTTTGTTATGTTAAAAAAAGCCAGAATTAGCCAGAAGGCTAGTTTTCATCCATAGTCCCATGGCCATGATGTAAAACAGGCAATAAAATTACATTTTTAAAATGAAAAAAAGGAAAAGAAACAAAGACGAGAAAAAGAGAAAAAAACAAACAAACCATACAATATGATACATAAGCAAACACTTACTATACAATTGAGACAACATTTAATCACAACAGGCTTTGTAGATGATTTGTCTTACAGTGGACGGATGGACCCGCGACCCTGAACAGGAGAAGCGGTATGGAAGACGAATGAATGAATGGATGGATGGAGCTGGAATCTTTTGGAAAGGGTCTTATATCCTTCACCAGACTGATGGGCTGTCACTACCCTCTTCCTAATGTCATCAGATATCTCCGTCCCTCTTGGAATTGTTGATCTGTATGGATCTGAACTGAAATGCAATTTCCCTAAATAAAGTATTTCTGATTTTGATTCTGATCTAAGGTTGTTCGGCTGGTTTCTTCTCTCTTTTAATAAGTGCTGGCCAGACCCTTTCCCAAGGATGTCACATGCCATTGGTCTGCTTAATTGATTAATTAAGCACCCAAAAGTGTTTCACCTGAGTCCTTTACCTGCATGACTACCAGTGCAGATGGGGGTTCACTTACTTTTTCATTTACACCAATTCTATGTTTTATGTAGTTTTTGGGGTATGTATACAAGCCCCTCTAAAAAAGTATATACAATTGATAAACATATATCTAACATTTCATTTGTAAAAACTAGTGATAATAGAATTAGAAAAACATGGCAAAACAACAGAAACATCTCAACTGTTCAAGGGTTTCACAATCTTTCAAGCAGCACCATTCATTCATTCATTATACATTACACATAACACATATTCATTCAAATGGGATTTTTTTTTAAATGAATTTATTGAGAAAGCACTAAACCTGATGTTGCTATCTTAATTAAAACATTTCCAGTATAAATTCATGTTATTTTTCAATGTGTATATGGTCCTCATAGTTTCAGATTTTAAAAACTGATAAAATACAGATTATTGAGACAGTCATGTAACATATACAGCCAGATGAAATAAATCTAAATTCTTTTGCTGGAACTGAAAATGTATTACTATAAAAAGATATAAATGCTATATATAACTCAAACCTGAAAAATGAATATGGTGGATAGATAAACTACTTCCTTTGTAAAAACTATCGGTATTGATATCGGCAATGCTGGCTCTAAATTTACTTGAAATCAGATCAATACCAAATTTTGCAGTATCATACATCCCTAGTTGTGAAGGTGCTGCAGTCCTACTGGGAAGATAAATGAGGTTTAGGATTCAGTAAGACCAGCTGAAGATGCATCGCTCTGGTTTAGAGCCGGCCCTACCCAATGTGGTGCCCTAGGCAAGCTTTCATATGGCACCCCCCTGTATAGGCCATTTACATAGGCTTTCAGAAGAAATTGAATAGCATTGCTTTTACTATTGGCTTTCATTTATAAGATAACCTCTCATCAAATTTATATTATGCAATTTTAATTATTTTGGATGACTAAAATTTAACTAAATAATGCTGCAGTGCACCAAAAATACTTCCGTGCAAGCTTTCTTTAGTTGTATTGTAAAACTAAAAACAAATAAAATCAAGTTTGTTATTAATTGAGAAGTATGTTTTTTACAATGTCCAATAATCTATTTATCTTCCTTTAAAATAAAGCCTTGGGACTAATATTATTCATTACATTTGCAAATTGCAATCTGTTTTAAATGTTTTTTATGCTTTGTTTTAGTCTAGTTTGGGTTTATTATTGTTATTATTATTATTATTATTATTATTATTATTATTATTATTATTATTATTATTATTATTATTATTATTAAAGCTGTAGTCTGTTAATACTTTCATTATTTTTAATACATACAAATAAGCAAACATATGTACTATTCATTGGAGTGTGGGCTCACATTATTTATGCCCCCCTGCTGCATAAGTCAGTGCCCTGGTAGTTGGGGCACCCCATTCTAAAAAGTTGGGACGTCCCCCTGCTTGTCAGCCCATACGCTGTTGCAGGTATATTTTGTTGCTTTTCTCATTAACAGAAGGATTTACTCTAGATGGAGGATTTAGTCAGTGGAATAGACAAAGTTTCTGAGAAGTAGGGACTCAACGTTTCTCAAGGTAAATGTCAAACAACTTCTCAAGCTTTTATCTGCCACACTCTCTCTTCAATTAAAGTTAATGTGAATTGCCCCTTGCAGGTACTGATCAGTCAGAGGAGGAGGGTGAGACTTAGGCTATTTGTTATTGTCAATTGGAGTATTAATTGGGCATTGCTTTACATTTTCATCAATGTCATTTCTTTTAAGATTTAACATTTTAAGAGTTAATAGACATGTCCCTGCTTGTCAGCATGTGCCTCTCTGCAAGTAAGTTATGTTGCTTTGCTTATTAACAAATAGACTTATTCTGAACAGAGGGTTTAGTTGGTGGAATAGAGGGTGTCACAGTGAAAGATGGGACTCAACTTTTCCCTTGGTAAAAGTCAAACACATTAGTGTTTATGGCCATGAAGTATGCCACTCTCTCTCCAATTAAGTTAAATATTCATAAATACGATGATCTCCAGTGTTTTTGTCACAAAATACATTCATACATGTCATTGGTTACACTTGAGGGACACATAATAATAATTATGCTGCATTAGGAAGTTGTGCTTCACATTTTCAGCAGTGTGCCTGGATACTGTGGGCCACAAGTCCCTTCAAGACTGCTTTGTCAGTCTGAGACCCATCGAGACCGATGAGACCAGAGACCAAGAAAGACTGAGAACAGAGACTGTTGAGGCCATGACGAGACTGAGACCATGTAAATGTTGTTTTGAAACCACAAACAACTGCCCTTAAACTGGACAAGTCTATTTTAATATACAAAAATCACAGTAATGGTGAAGGAAACCCACCCAGATGTACTCACTGACAACTTGACCTTCTTTGCAATTTCTCTTAAGTAAAGACTTAAATCTTTAAGTGTTACGATGGTCTGTCTCTCTTCCATTGTTGATTGCCTTTTCTTCATCATTTATATAACATCACACTGCTTTCTGCAGTACAATACTGTTCAAATGATGCTCACGAGGGGATGGTACCCCAATGTGTTCTGTCACTACTTTTATACAGACAGAGATGGTTGTAATTAATCAAGAAAACTTTGGACATCTGTAGGTATTGGTAGCACAAACTTTTAAGGCTTGATAAACCTCCTTTGCTGCAGAACACCTTTAAGTTGTTAAAGGGCCTTTTTGTATAATTTTTAAAGGCTTATGATTTTTGAGTTTTGGGGAAACTCATAAAATCATAAAATCTATCCAGTTTAAAAAGTCAGTGAGGGGTCTTATTTTTTGCATCAATAATGTATGTCTTCAAAAATTTGAAACAATATTATTTTTCAAGGAAATGTTTTCTTTCTAGACTGAGGACATTCACCTTTGAAAGAAGTGTGTCCTGGTAGCATTCTCATAGCCGAAGATCTGAATGACCTGTTTGGCAAATTACTTGTTTGGAACAAACCAAGTGAGAAAAATTCTGGTTAAGAGCCCTGGTGGACAGGAAGCTCTAGCACTAGCTTTGCCAGATGCCAGAGATGTGATGTGTCAATTGAAAATTGAGTGAGACAGGAAGTAGTCCACGTAAACTACCAAAAAGCATCCAGTGACAGGTATGAGGTTTTACAGCTCAAACGGCAATGAGGAGAGACTCATCAGTGGAGTGGAAAGTGCAGAAACTCATTGGTCTCATGACTCCAAATGTCTGTCAGTCATACACCTTGACAGACTGAACATGCAGTCGGTATGAGTTGACAAACGCAGTTAACATGCACTGGAGCAGAGCTGGACCACAGACGCATCTTGTGTGTTTCAGCATTTAGTGGTCTGTTCCAGGGCCAAAGTTAATCCAGCTTGGCTTTTGAGCAACTGTGGCTTTAATTTTTATAGGCACAACAAGACTTTTCAGTCATCATTTACTGTTTTTCAACATCTGCCGCTACCTCTTGTTCTTGACAGGCTACTTCACTCATGTTCCCAAAACTGATTGATTAATTGATTTAATTGACTGATTGAAAACATACACATTACACACCTCCCTCTTTCACTCTCCATATCCATCACGCTTAGGCACACAGCCATTGAGTTTGATTTATAAAAAGTGATGATTTGCAATGAATCAAAATACCAAGCATATGGGACTTAAATAAAGTTGCATTTGTCCAACTCAAAAAAGTTATTTGAAGAAACTTGAATTATTTTGTGTTAGGAATTGAAACAATTGATACAAATAAATTAAGTTGGAGTAAGAATTTCATTTTTCAGTATGGGAGAATGCCCATTAGGGGAGAACAAGCAGAATCTACACAAAAAGGTGCCTGGAGAATCAGAACAGTAACCAGTGAAAGAAAAGCACCAACTACTGCACTGCCGTGCAGCCCCCAACCCCCATAAGAATGATAAATGAAAAATCATTTAAATACACTTTTCAGTCTACTTAGAACATTGATTTATTTTCCTGAGTTGAACACACTAACTAAAAGTTACAAAAGGAAGTCACAAATAAATACTTTTCCAATGTTTTTTGCTTTTGTTTGTTTAATTAAACAAAATATGTCTAAGACTAAAATTTAACAATCAGACTGAATCAACTGACAATGATGATTGTTATCCAATTTGCATTTGAAAAATTTAGGTATACTTTAGTCTTTATAGTAATGCCTTAAAGCTTATATATTTTTAAGTACATTGTACTTGATTTTCTTAACTAGGATAAAAATCTGGGCTTATAGTGAAAATAATGTCAACATTCAAAATGATGACTGTGTTTAATTACTACATGCTTTATCTTTGTGCATGTACAATTAAATATAGGATAAGATAAATGTACTGATTACATTTTCCTACCCCTTTTTTTTATTTGTTCTACCAGATCGTGTATGAGGTGGTCACGGATGGCTGGCTGACATATGTGGAAGGGGTTTGTGTCATCTGGTTCACCATTGAGGTGATTGCGCGTGTCATCTTCTGCCCTGACAAGGCAGAGTTCTTCCGCAGTGCCCTGAACATCATAGACTTTGTGGCAATTGTGCCCTTTTACCTGGAGGTGGCGCTAAGTGGCCTGTCCTCCAAAACAGCCAAAGACGTGCTGAGTTTCCTGCGTGTGGTGCGCTTTGTTCGTATCCTGCGTATTTTCAAGCTAACCCGCCACTTTGTTGGTTTGCGTGTTCTTGGCCACACTCTGCGGGCAAGCACCAACGAGTTCTTGCTGCTCATCATCTTCCTGGCGCTGGGCGTCCTCATCTTTGCTACCATGATCTATTATGCTGAACGCATTGGAGCTGACCCTGATGATCCAACAGCAGCAGCCCACACAAACTTCAAGAACATCCCTATTGGCTTCTGGTGGGCTGTGGTGACCATGACCACACTGGGCTATGGGGACATGTACCCTGAGACATGGTCTGGAATGCTGGTGGGTGCCCTCTGCGCCTTAGCTGGTGTGCTAACCATTGCCATGCCTGTGCCCGTCATTGTCAACAACTTTGGCATGTACTACTCCCTGGCCATGGCCAAACAAAAGCTCCCTAAGAAGAGGAACAAGCACATCCCCAGAGCACCACAGCCAGGCAGTCCCAACTACTGCAAGCCAGACGCCTTGGCCATGGCGACTGCCTCACCGCACAGGCTGATGGGAAATGTGCTTGGACCGGGCATGGTTGGATCTGGCAGCATGATGGGTACCGGGGACTGCCCACTGGCACAGGAGGAGATCATTGAGATCAACAGGGCAGGTAAGTGGCTGAGGTAAAGCATGCAAGACAAAGCTGTATACGGTCTTAGTGATGTTGATGTGAGGGCAGAAAGCAGACATTGAAGTCATCTTCAGTAAACAACATTTTTAAATCATTCCTAGCCCTGCAATGGCTTATTAGTGGAAAAATACCTTTAAAACAAAGATTAAGATCCAGTGCACTTTGGATTCCCAGGAATTTTTTGGAACCAAAATTTGTAATGGAGATGACTGAGTATCTGTTTCAGTCCTCTTCGGATTCTTTTAAATTGATATTATGAATTTGATATGAAAGTCTGACCAAAAAAGACACAGAGTTTCTTCCAGCCAATGATTGCTTAAATTTTTTGACCCAAGAAGAAAAATCCCATGGGAATCTGAGTTTAAAAAAGCAAAAACAAACAAACTTTTTTTTTTTTGCTTTCAGGTATGTTTTAGCCTCAGTGATCTCTAACTTTAAATTTTATAGCTTAAAACTCTCCAAATACTCCACTTTAGCCCTTAAGCCTCCTTAAAAAATGATTATATAAAACTGTCAAATATTTCTTCCTCTGCTATCTGACTGATTACCAGAGGGCAAATTTCAGGCTCTGAAATTGCATTTGCTCAGCAAATTCATCGTTCCATACTCTCAGCAAGATGCTGCACTGCTAAAGCTGATATGTTAAGATAAACCTGGACTGGCTCTATATAGATTTACAGTATTTTTCCCGTCTGGACATTGATTCAGGCCATCTCATCTTATCCCAGCTCTGCCGCTGACATGTCAATCAATTGCACTGAGTCAAGAGGGCTTGTGTGGGTGGAGGGTGTCTGTGGTAGCTTTTACAGTGCATGCTTTTTTTGGACTCAGTTTTTAAATCATGTTTTTATGGCAAACACACATATGACCAGTGTATCTGTTAGAGCACTTGAATTCCTGCTTTCAAGTAGAGCTTGATAGGTGGAACACTTACTTATGCACGATCCCAATTCCAATGAAGATGGGACATAAAATGTAAACAAAAACAGAATACAATGATTTGTAAATCCTGTTTAACCTATATTGAATTGAATATACTACAAAGACAAGATATTTATCGTTCAAACATTCACATTCAGATATTCTCTCATTCTGAATTTGACCCACCTGGGGCCTATATCATGAAGCAGGATTAATGTCTTAGCGAGGTAACTTCAGGGTTAACCCTGGTTTACTGATAACACAGAGCTGGTTCATTTTTTTATCTTGGTGGATCACCATGGTGACTTATTCTAAAGAGCTAACCTGCTCCAGAGTAGAGTAAGTTTGAGTTTGAATCTGATCCTATAAAATGCCCCACCTACTGGCCAATCAGCTTCTCAGAAACAAGTGAGGGAGGCGCCATCACACAACTGTTCCTTGAGGTTTTTGTCTCTTTTTTTATTAGATTATGTGTCTTTGTTTCCATCTCCATCAGATAGATAGATAGACAGACAGACAGACAGATAGACAGATAGATAGATAGATAGATAGATAGATAGATAGATAGATAGATAGATAGATAGATAGATAGATAGATAGATAATTTCATGCCAATAAAACAGCCTTGAAGTAGACAGAGGCTGGTATTTTAGTTAACACTTTTATTTATTAGTTATTCACCTGATCCTGTAAGAAAGGAGAACATGCACACATTAGTGATGTTTGCATCTTACAGACTTATAGTGCAGTAAATGTGATTACTCACTCATCTAATTCTCACTAAAGTTGTTTTTTTTTGTTTTGTTTTTTTGAGCCATTCATTTTCAGCTCCTTGTACTCCATATCTTTCTCTAGATTCCTCATATGGAGGACATCCAGGGTGAAAGTTGTACACTGTAAAAAGTAAAAAATGGAGCACATGGTTTTAAGCACAGTTATTGAGTGAGGAAATGTACGACGAAGAACACTGCTTGTGCTGCTTTAACATTCTCATCCACTTCGCACACAGACTTCAGACTCCCCCAAAACAAACTTAACCACACAGTTAGAGGTAATATACCAGGAAGGGATACTTCTTTTAAAGCTCCTTTCATACAGTCAAAGACAACACAAAGTGCTTGACAAATAAAATGATGTAATGCTTGATGTGAAATAGCACATTATTCTATCAAGTCATTCCTACACTTCATTCATTGTGTTTGAGAGTTATCTTTCTTTAATGTGGGGGAGTGTTTTATGGTCAGCTGCTGATCTGTATACTGTTATTTCAGGTCAGGCATCAACTCAGTAATGTGGCGACAAGTTTAAGCTTAATTTAAGCATGATGTTATGACATGAAACATACCAACTCACCAGATTCAGTGATGTTTTTGTTCTTATTTTTTATTTGCTCCCATGTCCTTTTCACTCCAGAGAGATTACATCTGGGGGAATGAGATAATAACTGTAATGCACGCAATTCATTTTCACAATATTTAGTTTTGTGAGATACCCGAGTGTGATCAGTTTCAGATTGAGCCATTGATGAATAACTTATGTATTTACAAAGTCAACTGTACACTGCCACGCATTTTGCCTGTGACTGGCAGCTGTCACGGTGTTTCCCTTCTCTGTGATTGGCGCTTTTACCTCCTCATATTTCATTAATATCAGACGTTATTTTTCACAAGTGCTGCACGGAGCTCTGTCACTCTTGTCTGAGTGTTTAGAACTCATGACTGCAATTGGTCAGCTGCCTCTAAGCCCTCCCCTTATACGTGCGCATTCATGGCTCTTGATGAGACAAACCTGGGTTGAGTTATTGTGTTGATAACCTGCGTCATGCTATCGATTATCCTGATTGCCATTGTTGTATTTTGTCAACTCTGGATAGATGTGAGTTATACAGGATACGCTGATCACGCTTTGTGCTATAGGCCCCTGGTTACCATCACTCTATAGTCTCTATGTCTTGGATTCCCTGTTGATTCCTGTTTAGGTCGTCTCATTCAGTGCAGGATGATGGTGTGTTATAATAAATGAAGTGTGTGTTGGAGTCTGCCTGTGTGCACTTTCTCTGCTGCAGTGTGTTGGCCATGTGATCAGGACAGCTATCACGAGGCACTAACGCTGCTCAATCCCCCTCCCACCATCACCACCAATCCCCATGTGCTCACTCCTCTTTTCCTGTCTTCTATCATTTTTCACCCTTTTTGATTTTATTTTTATCCTCCATTCATTTTTTCCTTCCATCTTTGGCTTGTGTTTCTCATCTCCAAATCCCTTCTCCTTGTCCTTCTCTGACTCAATCCTCACTACTCCTTGTCTTATGCCCTTTTTTCATTTTTATGTGATGCTCTCTCCATGACATTACATATTATGCCTTTCCCCCATGTTACTGTTTCTCCTCCCTGACCATTAAATTTCTTCGCTCTTTCTCAATCCTCCCCAACTCCTTTTAATGTCTTGTACATCTGCACTCTCGTTTTCATGTTTGTTTTGCACCATTTCTTTCTCTATTTTTCCATCCTCTTCTGTTCTCTCCCCTCCTTCTTTCTTCTCTTCCATGGGCCTCTTTATTTTCTCATCATTTTTTACCTTTTACCTTTTTTCTTTTCACTCCTTTCTCATCTCTTTCTGGCCACATGTCCTCTCTCACTTGTCTTTGCTTTTTCCCCCCTCATTCCTCATCTCCTTTTTCATCATTTCCATATACCATTCTTGCCATCTTCTCTTTTGCCTCTCCTGTTTTCATTCACTTGTTTTCCCCTTCTTCTTCATTGTTATCCTCTTACCTATAATTTCTGTCTCTTCTGGCTTGCACCATCTTTTTCCTTCCTGTTTATTTCTACCACTCGCTCTACTATCTGTCTGTTCATGTTCGTCCATAAGACTCCAAACAGAACGGGGATGCAGCAGCCAACGCAGCCGCCTTGGCAAATGAGGACTGCCCCACCATTGACCAAGTCCTTGGGGATGAACGTAGCCCAGCAACTGGGGGTCTTGGTTCCACCACCAGCCGTGAGCGCTACCCGCACGACCGGGCATGTTTCCTATTAAGCACCGGGGAATTCCAGCGCACGACAGACGGAAACGTTCGTAAAGGTAGGAGGGTCAAGGGGAGGAGGTGGAGGGTTGAGGGAGGAGAAAGACAAGGATTGGGGGGAGGGCAGTACTTGAATGACAGCAGTTGGCTGTCACTCAATGCATGGTCATGATTGATAAGTGGTGAAGTGGTGTGTTGTGTACAAAATCATCATAGAGCAGTCCAACATACGTGTTTCAAACAAAAACATAACCGTTATTACACAATCATACAGGAGCCGACAACAAAAGCCATTTAAAAAAAAGAAAAAAAGGCTTCTACATGTGTTCATAATACCCTCCTGCACCAACTCACATACATACATAGAAGAATGATAAGTGCAAAGATTGAGTACTCTGAAGTATTTATGATAAAAGAAAGGTTTTTTGGTCACAAATGTAGGTAAGACTTAGCAGCACAGTGAGACACAGGTCTTTCTCACCCCACTCCATAACTCTAACTCAGAGTCACTATAAATGTTGAATATGTCCAGCTGTCTTCGGCAGCACAAATAACATCAAATGGCATTGACTTGCAATCATTTATGTATATAAGTCAATGATTTTTCCTCATTTGCACCTTCAAACTACAGCTGTGTAGTAGAGGAGGTCTCCTTCACACATCTATCCTGCATCTTTGCTGCAGGGGTACTGCAGAGGCTGCTGCTGCTGCACTGCCATCTGGGCTCATGTTAAAGCAACTGTGTCTTCTCAATACAAAAGTATTGAAGTCTGATTTCTTTAAAAGCCATGGTCAAAGAATGTTTTGTTTATATAATTTGCATAATAATAGGGTATTCTTAAAGTGCAGCAGCAAATACTCATTAAATCTAAATGCAGGATATCATTTGTCTTTTGTTTGTGCTTCATTGTGTTGTTGTGTTCATCATTTGTGTAAACGAGTCTACATGTGGTTTAATTCAGATCAGTTCTTTATTGTGACTTCACTGTAACCAGTTTTTTTTTTAAAGCAGTGTTACAAAGGACAATGGTTTTGTTCCATTATTTTCTACTTCAACAAATCCAGTGGAAAGACACACCAGTACCTTTAATTATTTACAGTGATTTGGATTAAATTGAGTTACCCAGCAATAACATCCTGTATTTATATGAATTATAGTTTTATGAATGTGGTATACACCAATGACCATTGTTCAGGAAAGGAAGAACTATAATCTAAAAGCTGATGGTTCAAAGAAGGAAAAATGGGTGAGTGTTAGGGACTGGGTGACTTTAATTAAAGCTAAATTATGACAGTGAGATACACTGAGTCAGGGCATCTTAAAAACTGCTGCTTTCTAGGGTGCTCTTGGTTTAGATTGGTCAGCACTTACCACAGGTGGTCCAAAGAAGGAAAAACTGATAATAGGGTTATTGGTGGCAAAGGCTCATGGATGTATTTGGGGAGTGATGCATTGCTGTAAACCAGTCAGGGCGCCCATGCTGGTCCCTTCTCACCTCTGTAAGTGCCTAAAATAGTAAGTGAGCATCAGAATTGGACCATAGGGCACCAGAAGAAGGTGGAACACAACAGTGTTGACATTTTTTCCAAACCCCAGATCGCAATCCCATCAAACATCTGTGGGATGTGCTGGACAACCAAGTCTAATGACCTGATAAGAGGTGGTTTACACAGTATTAGTCAGGTGGTCATAATATCTTGGCTGATTAGTGTATTTTGGAACTTATAAACAGCAAAATTCCATCTAAGTCAATCAAATGTTGCACAATTTGATCTTATTGTTAGACCTCAGTTTACATGCACTGGGTTAATAACGTTTCTCCTTCTCAAATCTACAGAGTTAAGACTGTTTATGAAGCTAATTTCTATGCAGGACCATATTATGACTTATGCTATATATTACACTAACTCATATCAGCAGTTTAATGAACATATGTGAGAATAAATAGAGAAATAACAATGGATGACAGGGTAAATGAGTAAGTGATCTTTCATCCAAGTCTTTCAAAGTTTGGCTTTAAATTCTTAAAATGCATCAGTGTATATCACATCGTGTGTATAGTGTGTTTGGTGTCTTGTTTAGCAACTACAAAATTCTGAATTTACATGAATTTCCCAAGTATTATGCCTACAAAACTTTATTAACACCTGGCAGTGTAAGAGCAGTAGGAGAAGACAGCAGTGCAATGACCAGAGCAGCCCTACACATTATGTTCTCAATGTCTGAATCCAAATCAGGACCACATGCATAAGGAATACCATCTGTTTAGACTCCTAAATTCACAAAATAGCATGCAATGCATAGTCTGTGGTTAGCAAATAAAAGCTAAATCAGCTGAGAAACCTCATTTGCTCTTAACATAGGTTCTATTACATACATTCCCAATCCCACTGTGCAACACTTATTGCCAGAGGTCACTGACTGCAAAAACTAATTCTAAACTAAATAAATTTCCTGTTGTTAATTGTCTAGAATATATACAGTATAGAGAGATTTGATGACCTACTTCCTCTCTTCTCATAGGTGATTAATGAAACAGTATCAGTAATGTTATAGAAAACATTGTTGATTTTTTCTTGGGATTTGATTAATTTTTCTGAAATAATGAAATACATCGCGCATCATTGTGTTATCCACTACAAAAAATGTCTTTAAAGAAAAATATTTGGTGAAGAATGTTCATGATTGTAGAGAATATGAATTCACAGCTTTTTACATCTGATTTGGCAAAAGAAAATAATGAGAAGAACCATGTCTTCAGGCATCATCAGGCCTCTGTATCATTTAATTCTTTGTCCTTCTCATATTTAGTTTTTTTCATAATCTCTTTCATTAACTCTTCTCATTTCCATTATTCCTGAAATCACTTTCTCCTGTTTCTCTGCATGTTTGCTTTTGTTCTCCTCTGAAAATTACTGACCATGTCTTAATTATATTTATCTACTGGTCCTGTTTCACCATTTTGTTTATTTTTTTCTTTAACCTTCTTTTACACCATCCTGCAAAAAGCCATTATGACCTGCCTGCCCCTAAGTCATTAATATTGTTTACTAAAACCCTCCACACACTATTTCCTCTAACTCACACACACTACAAAACACAAATCAAAGCAGATGGCTCAAAGTCCAGCAGTGTGACTTCCTTCCTGAGAGCAGGATGGTTCAGGCTGAAGGGGCCTCTGCTACAGCAGGAATTAAGTCTTAACTCCATCTCTTCCCAGATCATACCTTAGAAATACAAAGGGAAAAATTCATACAGCAAACAAAGTTGTGCTTCAGATTTTCTAAGTAAACATATTCAACCCCTGACAAATATTGGATCAAGGTTATTCAGAATAGACTGGGCAAGAACAGATTGTTCAAATGAAATTTAACATGAGAGACTTTATAAAACAACTTTAGATTTCAAAATGTTTACAGTAGAGTAGACTTGAAATTTAAATGTAATGTCTGAAATAGTACCTTTCCTTCCATTCACATTTTGTCATGACACTTTGACATGACCTGGAGGAGAAATTTAGTAAGGATCGTCACTTTTTAAATACTAGATGATCTACTAAAACTCCTATATCACAGTCTCCAAATATAATCCTTCTAATCACAAAAACAAGCTTGGCATGCATCAAATGACATACTGTAATTTTTTTATATGTACACATTTTACAAACACACACAACTGAATGCATTAAGGTGCATGCGGAGTGCTTTTTATAAGGCTTGTAAGTGAGGTTTTGGCATCATGTGACAAAAAATTATGGTGCATGGGGGCTGGGGTGGAGGGGTATGTATGCATGTTAAGAGTATGTGTCCTATATATGTGTTTGTAATGACCATACACAACACTCAATTTAATGAGTGTCACAAAGGATTTCTTTTGACCAATGACATACTCTTGCCTGTCACTGAGCTTTCATGCTACAGCTATACAAACTTATTATTATTATTATTTTTGAACTGATGTAGTATGAGGGTTTATATCTCCATATGGTAAACAAAAGGTATGTAAGAACATACATTAAACAGCAGATCCGCTCTTATGGATGTGTTTCAGTGTAGCCTTCAGTATATCTTGGCTCAAATAAAAAGCACAACCCCAATTCCAATGAAGTTAGGGCGTTGTGAAATGTAAATAGAAGAATACAATGATTTGTGAATCCTGCTTAACCTATATTCAACTGGATACACTAAAAAGACCAGATATTTATTGTCCAAACTGATAAGCTCTTTTTTTTTTCAAATATTCACCCATTTTGAATTTGATGGCTGCAACACGTTCCTAAAAAGCTGGGACAGGGTCAACAAAAGACTGGGAAAGTTGAGGAATGCTCCAAAAATACCTGTTTGGATCATTCCACAGGTGAACAGGTTCATTGGAAACAGTTGAGTGTCATGACTGGCTATAAAAGGAACATCACTGAAAGGCTCAGTCGTTCTCAAGTAAGGATGGGGTTCACCACTTTGTGAACAACTGCATGAGCAAATATGAAGGGCAATATTTCTCAGCGTACAATTATAAAGAATTTATGGATTTCATTATCTACAGTCCATAATAACATCAAAAGATTCAGAGAATCTGGAGAAATCTCTGCACGTAAGCAGCAAGGCTGAAAACCAACACTGAATGCCCGTGACCTTTGACCCCTCAGGCAGCACTGCATTAAAAACCAACATCATTGTGTAAAGGATATTACCACGTGGGCTCAGGAAGACTTCAGAAAACCATTGTCAGTTAACACAGTTCATCACTACATCTACAAGTGACAGTTCAAACTCTACCATGCAAAGACAAAGACATATATCAGCAACACCCAGAAACACCGCCGGCTTCTCTGGACCCGAGCTCATCTGAGATGGACTGACACAAAGTGGAAAAGTCTGCTGTGGTCTGACGAGTCCACATTTCAAATTGTTTTTGGAAATCATGGACGTGGTGTCCTCCAGGCCAAAGAGGAAAAGGACAATCTGGATTTTTCTCAGGTCAAAGTCTCAAAGCCAGCATCTGTGATGGTATGGGGGTGTGTTAGTGCCCATGGCATGGCTAACTTGACCATCTGTGAAGGCTCCATTAATGCTGAAAGGTACATACAGGTTTTGGAGCAACATATGCTGCCATCCAAGCCACGTCTTTTTCAGGGACGTCCCTGCTTATTTCAGCAAGACAATGACAAGACACATTCTGCATGTGTTTCAACAGCGTGGCTTCGTAGTAAAAGAGTGCAGGTACTAGACTGGCCTGCCTGCAGTCCAGACCTGTCCACCTCCAAAGCTTCAACAATTAGTGTCCGCAGTTCACAAACAGTTATTGAGTGTTGTTCAAAGGAAAGGTGATGGAACACAGTGGAAACATGACCCTGACCCAGCTTTTTAGGAACGTGCTGCAGCCATCAAATTGAAAATGAGTGAATATTTGCAGAAAAAAAATAAAGTTTATCAGTTTGAACAATAAATATCTTGTCTTTGTTGTGTATTCAATTGAATACAGGTTAAAAATGATCTTCAAATCATTGTATTGTTTTTATTCACATTTTACACAATATCCCATCTTCAGTAGAATTGGGGTTGTAATATGAAAACATGTTCCAGGATTTTAAATTTGGAATGAGACATTTTAGGAAAGTGGGAATTTTTTGTAATGCATTATTTGTTTGAGGATTTCATCATGGATATAAATAACTATACTTCCAGACCACAGAGGGTTTAAGTGCATGCCTCATGATGAAACAGTTTCTGGTAAAAGCGTAGAATATTGTGTTTAAATTTTTTCAATTTTTTTTTAAATTTCCCACAAAAAAGTGGTTCCAGGACAACTCTTTATGTAAACATTAACAAATAACTAATTTGAACTACTGACATCTGTTAGGGAGTTGTATGGTGCAGTGTTAAGTAATTTTATTATGTGTGAGAGCAGTTGTTTATCTCAGTATAATAGCCATACAGTAGACTGGCAGCCTATCTGGGGTGTATCCACCTTTAGCCCAATTATAGCCAAAAACGAATATTCTTCGCTTAAAATGTGGAATAGGCTACAGCCCATTGTAGTTGAAGAATGAAATTATGAAATATCACTGAGAGGATTCATTTTTGAACAGGTATCTGTATTTCAGCTGTGCAAGTTCAATAATGTATTTATAAAACACTACTTTTATTTTCATTTGGGAAACATGGCTACAGCTTTAACAAAGTGATAATAATAAAAACATTTAAACTTAGAATTTAACCAAACACTGCTTTAGTGCACTGAAAATACTTCTGTACAAGCTTTCAGTGGCTGTTCTTTAAAATTCAAAATTTATAAAATCAGTTCTTGTATGTTATCAATTGAGAAGTACATTTTTCACAACTACTAATAATCCATTCATGATCTATTGATGATTTACAACAAAGTATATAGACTGATATTATTACTCATTATAATCAGAAATCACAACAATGTAAAAAATAATCACAATTGCACAGTTTTGCTAAATTATGCAGCTCCGATGAAAAAGTGGTGACATGCATTATATAATAAAATGTAAAGACAATGGTACAAACAATACTATTCAATTTCTTTTGGAAGTGTATATAAATCGCCAATGGAAGGGGCGCCATGTAAAAGTTCGCCTCAGGCGCCACACTGGGTAGGGCTGGCTTTGCACACAACTACTTGTGCACATAGGTGCACTGTGTGAGTTTAACGTGAGACATGAATGTGTGTGTGTGTGACTAAATGCATGTTTAACACTGCTTGTAAGCCTCAATGTATGTGAAGGATAGGAAGACGCCATCTGTGTATCTGAAACATCAACATGAGTGAACAAAATGGACCGAAAGGTTAAAGGTTAAGTGTGGGTTTATGTCGGGATGTGTGTTGTTATTTTGTTGTGTTACTGTCTCTTTCTTCAGGTTTGTCAGGTCATGCATTTGTATTTTGGCTCTGTTTTTTCTGTCACACTATCCATATGTCTGTCTGTCTGTCTGTCTGTCTGTCTGTCTGTCTGTCTGTCTGTCTGTGTTTTTCTCTAAATTCTTCCTTTGTTTGGTTTGTATGTCTGTCCTTTGTCTACATGGGTCTCTTTTTTCGGTGTGCAGCTGTCTTCCCCTCCTCGTGCTCCTCCTCTTCCTCCTCCTTCTCTTCCTCTCACCCAGTCTCTTCTCACTCTGGTACTTACAGATAGGGGGCACCACTAATTAAATGCTCACCCCTCCCCAAATCAAGCCCCCCACTCCTGTTGGAGGTCCAACAGCCAGACTGTTGTTTGGGGGGATAGTGCCAGGTCCTTCCATAATTGAATGATCAAACTGTTTTGAAACACTTTTTTTATGGTGCAGTATTTTGACAAATCAAGGATTCAAAAAAATTGTTTTGCTCTCTTGCACCGAAATTCTGAGCACGTTTCTCAAAGGGTTAAAACTGTATATTTTGTGCAATGGGGGACCACTGCCAGAGTAGAAGTGGCTTCTGCACATTGGCTGGCTTGTTGACCTGCCACTGAGAGTGAGAGCTGGATGCTGACTTGGTTAGTTGGATGGTCTCCTCTGTCCTTTCCTCTGGAACTGAGCTCAGGTCAGCTTTTACAGTGCGGTCCATAGAGAGTGCTGTGATGGGTTTTTTTTTTTTTTGACAGACTTGGCTCCAGCAATTGCATTAACTGTTTAAAAAGGCAACTATATATATATATATATATATATATATATATATATATATATATATATATATATATATATATATATATATATATATATAGTTGCCAGTAATAAGATTTTAGAGGTCTGATTTGAATGTGAAAAACAACTTTCTCTTTCTTACATCTAACTCTCAGGCTGCACTGGAACACTGACTACTATAGTAGTTTCAAAGGTTTTAATGGCCTATGTTCTTTTAAGTTCATAAGATCCAAAAACTATGTAAGCAGAAATGGAGACAGACAACAACAAAACTCTAATCCTGAAAAGAAAAACATGCAAACACCACAACCAGGTAAGTATGAGAACAACTTCTAAGGACTGTAGTGATACGCACAGTTGTGGCACTGTTAGTGCTGTTAGTTGTGCTATGATGGTTTCTCAGACTTTTTTCTCTCCACCCCTAAAGATTTGAATCCATCCAAAATACTATTCAATGATCAGCTCTTAAAATTGCTTTTTTTTCTCCATGTTTACTTAAAGTTCATTTGTGACTAGACCAGAGTCTTCAGAAGATATATAAAAAGATTCAACATAGGCACAAGGCCATAGACTTTAAACGTGCCACCACGGCTCTTTTCAATCATTCTTTATACCCTCTTTTTTCCTCCCTCCCCTCACACAGACATTTTAACAGATTGTACTTGACTGGAATTCTTAAAGTTACTGCTGTAACTGAACCAGATCTATGGTTGTGATTGTGATGGGTGGAAAGAATGAAACTTTGAGCTTTTCAGAGGCCTCCAGAAAGGACAGCATCACATTATAATGCTCTTTTTCCATCTGCTTATTCCTGGCTTTCCAGCCTTTGTATGTGCAAGTTCAAGGGCAGGGGCGCATGCAAGCTACCACTGCTGGTTCAAAGAGACTGAACTAAGACAGCCCAAAAAGAAAAGTGATGTAGCAAAATCTGTATTGACAAACTCTCCAACAGTTACCCCTGCATTGTCCCTGCCCAGGGTATTCCTGTTGGCTTTTAGCTTGTTGTGACATGAAATGGCTTGACTGTTTCACTAATTACTTAAATCAACCTATCTATATATTATGTATGGTTTTGTTCTTTTTTGCATTTTATTGTTTTTGTTTATATTTTCTCACTCTAACTTTCCCATGCTCTCTCTCTCTCTCTCTCTCTCTCTCTCTCTCTCTCTCTCTCTCTCTCTCCCTCACCCCCCCTTCTCTCTCTCTCTCTCACTCACACACACACACACACACACATACACACACACACACACACACACACACACACACACACACACACACACACACACACACACACACACACACACATTATCACCTTACTTTTTCTCATTGCTTGACTCCATTCTTATCTCCTGACCATTGGTACAGTAACAGATGATAAAGGAACTAAAAGACTTGGTGTATCCAAGCATTTGGGTTCAGACTTAGTTTTGATTTGAAAAAGGAGGAAAGAAAGGAATAATTACAAACTTTTAGTGTCAGGTGAATGATAGACAAAGGGCAAGATAACAATTGAAGGGTAATTGATAAAAAAAAGAAAAAAGAAATCAGTAAAGCCAAAGTGTTGTTTTTTTTATATATATATATATATATACATATATATATATATATTAGTGGTGGGACTTTATCGCGTTAATTCGATAATTAACGCGGGGGAAAATTAACGGCGTTTAAAAAAATGACGCATTTTATCGTATTTTATTTTATAGTCTATATCACACAGAACGGTTCTCAGTGCACGAGTCCCTGGCAGACGGATTATAGAGACGCACTGAGTGATGGATAACACTGATGACAGCGCCTTGCTTAGCTCGAAGGATGGAAAATTTACTTTTAAAAAACAGTCGCCGCGGTCCGTCAGCGCGAGCCAATTCACACTGCATCCGTCTCAGGAGCGGAGCGCAGCTCAGCGTACTCATAGCAGCTGGATACACAAGATCACAGGAGAACCACATGTTCCTGCAGGAATCACACCCATGACAACTACTTTCATGATATTTAGTATGTTAAACTCACCTGCCCTCCCAGAGCTTCATTAATTCAGTCCTTCCCTTTTAGTCTCTGTTGGTGTCCTTATATAAAGGATGTGTCGTATCGTATATAATTATCTGGTTTTCCGCCTCCAATATAAACTTTTCCTCGTCCATGGCGTCAGATTTCCTCTGGGTCTGACCCGCTGATGACTGCTGGCCCTGTGCCAGTGTCATAGTTTTGATATACGAGGATAATTTTACGATCGACAGGCTGAACATGGTGCTTTATTTTGAAAAGACCGGAAACTCTGATCGTTTTTCGTGTCTGTTTTCCTGTTTGGTACGATCTGCTCTGTGGAGATTGACGCGTTTTCAAAAAAAACATCTTTTGATCAAAATAAACAGGATTTTGTAGTTTGAACTTCTGAATGTGACTATTCAATGATTTAGTCTTCTACCAAAATCTGTTTGAAAAGTGTTGCTTCTGATGTTGAATATCGATGCGATTAAAATGCGATTAATTACGATTAATTAATTACAAATGGCATAATTAATTCGATTAATTTTTTTAATCAAGTCCCACCACTAATATATATGTATATATATATATATATATATATATATATATATATATATATATATATATATATATACATATATATATATATATATATATATATATATATATATATATATGTAAAGGTTTATTTTAAAGGAACAAAAGAAAAGCGAACAATGATCGAGAGCTATCACAGAGACATCCACCATTTTTCCACCAGTGTTCCAGCAAAATCTGCGACCCATCACAATTTCTGATCTCAGTTGGTGACGCTGGCCTGCGTTTGATACAAGGGGGAACATCCAAAAGAGAAAAATGCCTGAATGCCTGAAAGTTGCTGCTCACAGAGAATCCACTAGAAGCTGGCTGCAAAAAGACCAGAAGTTACATACACCTGATGAAAAAAACTCCCTTTTACGGGGTAAAAAATCATATTTACAGCCCGTTTCCAAAAAAGGCTTGATTCTGAAATGCTAATTTTAATATTGGCACACACTCTACAGGGGTGAATCTTTTCCTAATTGAGCAGTTTATTAGATATTAGGATTATGGGTTTGTCTAATCAGAGGCTCTGCTCAGCTCACGTGACTGACGGGTGTTTGTCTGCGTTATATTCAAGATGGCCCCGTCTAATGATTGACATTGTGGAGACAGATCCATATCCAGTTTTTCAGTTTTTTGGATAACTACTGTACATTCCAAAACATGAAAAATACATTTATATTTGACAGCATTTTATTTTATTTTTTGGTGTTCATTATTGTTTCTCTATTGTAAACGAAGATGGATACAGTGAGGTCAGACATTCTGACAGCTGCATCCCTACCTATTATGAATTGTGACTGCTGTATTCCAGGCCCTGGAGGGATCCCATTTGAGAATATTTGTGTTCAGGTAAGGTGATGGGATGTCAGAAGAGAAAGAACTTTTTTTGTGCGTCATGGCCAACATTGTCGCCTGGGGTCACAAATTTTGACTGTAACACTGGCAGGAAGACAGTGGATAGCCCTCTGATAGCTCTCAGTCATCTTTCGCTGTCAATGGACCCAGCAACACTGCCGCCCAACTTATGTGGGTGAGAATCTCTTCAAAACTGTGACATTTGTCTTAAAAAAAATGCCAGTTGATCCAAAAATGCTCTTTCAAAAATTCACAAGCAGGATTGAAGATTTACAAAAGATAAGTCATGATAAAGTAAACCGTGGATTTATTTGTGCATTTTAAAAATGTGTAAATCATTTTGAGACAAATCTCTCCCCATACAGACTATATCCTCATTTAAATGTGCAAAGTTCAAATGTCACATAAAATAAACTTATCAACAGCAGATACCAATGTTCTCAACTTGGCAATGACACTGGAATCAAGTAGTATTGTAGCCACTTCAATCAATTCTCTGTACAAGGGAGTTGGATTTCTTAAAAGTCTTATCAGTTGAACCTGCATTTAAAACATCCTTCCAAAGTAAACAAAGGTATCACCTTTGTTAGTGTTTCTGCCTGTGCAAAGACAATAACAAAAAAAAAAAAAAAAAACCCAAAAAACAAAACATTGGACTGCAAATGTCTTCCATAGTCTGAAAGTGTACAAAAACAAATAATACTTTTAACCTGTTAGGGGGGAAACATCATCAAAATGTAATCTGACAGGTACTTCATCATTCTCTTTTTTTAGGCATTCAGTCTGCATATTCCTTGCAAACATACCTCAAACTACAATGCGATGAACTATGTATAGAACAGCACAGTAGTTACAACTGTTAAACAGCAAAGGGACTAAATGCTCAGCTGCATCCAACTCCAGTATTACCTCCTTTTTTTTAAGATGTCAGAGGCGTTGGCAACATATGCACACACTCACTGTTTATGCCCAGAGCCTTGGAATCCTTTTTCAGGTAAATGCAGATGCCTTTAGTGATGCATTTCCTGCCAGCATCAGTGTCATCCTCAAGTATTAAAAGAAAGAGCATAATAAAATTGGGGGGATGGTAGTGGGCAAAGACAAAAAAAAATCTGAAAACTGATTTATTTTGTGACTATTGCTATTGAGGTTTGTATCTGCAAACTAAATAAAAAATGCCGGTGCTCCTTTCTGTTAAACTATGGAAAATGATTTGACATTTTTAGTTACTGTTTGATGGAACTGAGTGACTTTCATTTTTTTTAAAGTGTCCATACATTTGAGCCCAGGAATCCGTTTCATAGAAAAGATCCTTACACTGATACAAGTGGCAGCTAAATATGCAGCTCTCTGTTTGAGAAGAATTGTTTTTACTCAAATGAAATCTATTAAAATGAATGAAAGAGTTTTAAAAGAGCATTGGACACACACATGGAAAATGATTACAATTCCCATAATATCTGTTTCATTCAGTAATGCTTCAACACCTGAGAACTACTTGGTAAAAGAAAGGAGCAGGCTTACAATACTACATTCACACATTCACAGCAACATTACCCTCACTTAAGAAACCATTCACTGCCAAAGAGAAAGAAACAATTTAGTAACTATTTAATGAGAAAATGTTCACTATGACTTTATCTACTACATAAATTACATGACGTATTTAAAATAATGATCCATCTCAAACATCTTTGAATTAGGATTGTGGCTTTCATGAATATTCAGGAATACCGTTTTAAATGATTATTATCAATTAACTTTTTACTTTTTAGATGGCAGATGTGATAATGCACGAAAAGTTCTGGCAGCCTAATGTGTGTATGTGTGTACTGTGTACTCATATACACACAGACCTCAAAGCACACATTTCAGTCTGATAATGTAGTTAGTTGTAGTATTGTTGTTGTAGTGTAGTAATGTTGATTTAACTAATGTGAAGCAAATCAGCCAGCGTGGCCATATTGGAAATGAGGCAGGCTTTGAGTCTTCACATTATAGGACACCTGTCAGTCACGTGAGCTGAGCTGTGCCTCTGATTGGATGAACTGGTGATCTTAATATCTTCTGAATAGTCAAGTTTGAAAAAATATTCTTGAAGAGTTTGATTTCATGTATGTGCAGCACTTGACTTAATAGTCAGATATTACTGTTCTAACCATCTGCCACTACTCCTCTTTCTACAGCTCTCTTGTGCTAACATTCTCAAAACACACACACGCACGCATGCACGCATGCACGCACGCACGCACACAAGCACCCACGCACGCACGCACGCACGCACAGACTTCCGGCTCTCACTCTCACATACTGTATTCATCATGCTTACATATGCAGCTTTTCATGAACCGACACATGCTCCTTCTACAACCAGAGGTTGTGGGCTACAGCTTCCTGTGCCTTTTGCTTTGCGTGAAATACAGGTAAAGTTGCAGGAGCTTGCTGTACAACATAAAAAGTACAAGAATTGGACAACCGACCACAGCCTTACAACTACAGCCACCCTGCCTGTTCAGTCCAACCGGTCAAAGCTTTAGCTGGCACTACTTGGCTGGATTTGTGAACACAGCTTTAGCACTGCATTAATATTAGCCATGATTGATGCCATCTAACATTGTCATTGATACTCAAGACACAAAAACAAACTCATTACCATATAACTTAAGACAAACACCTGATTAAGTGATGAGTACACCTCATTAACAAAGCTTAATCCTAATGTTATATGAACCATGTTTGCCAACAAAGGCAGTTAACGTTACCTAGATAACACTTGTCTCCATTCTCCAAGGTAAATGGACCAGTACTTGTATAGTTTTTTTACTTTTCTAGTCTTTCTGACCACTCAAAGCGCTTTCAACGCTGATCTCATTCACCCCTCCACACCACATTCACACACTGATGGGAGGAGGAAGTTCTATGCAAGAAACCATCAGTTCATCTAACCCATTCATACCCATTCACACACCACTGAACAACAGTGGGAGCAATTTGGGGTTCAATGTCTTGCTCAAGGACACTTTGACATGTGACTGCAAGAGCTGGGAATCAAACCCTCGACCTTGCGATTGAGAGACAACAACTCTACCACGTCTCCACCGTCACCCAGTTGTTTATCCAGTGGCATTATGCTTATTTATCTGTGCTATTTATTACAAACTTATATTCTCCCTCTCTTAATGCAGACTCACGCTGAACAAAAATTTCTCAGAAATACACAGGGCAGCAAGTGTTCCATATCACAGTAACTAAACAGTACTTTCGTGGCATCTGCTTGAAAATTCTGACCAAGTAAAGTGGCAAATGAGGGTTTAAACAGTCCGAGCACGTAGTAGCCCAGCTGAGGTCATAGCTCGAGTTTAACGCAAGCCTGTGTCTTAGTGTGTGCATACGTGTGATAGTTGGTGCTGCAGATCACCAGCAACTTCACTCTCCAAACCTTTTGTGGTGAATATAACCCAAGCGGCAACCACTCATCTGAAAATATGAGACAATGCTGAAGTGCTAAAATCTGCAGCTCATTGTGTGTGAGCTCATTGAGGCTGGCTCTGGGAGTGCCAGAAGTCACAAACACACCAAACCAAAAAAAGCAGCCTGGTATAAAAAAAGGTCTCCCATCGGAATCACTAATTTTTTTGTACAGGTGTTAAATTTTTGTCTAACTCTGCAGTTTAGACAATATTAAGATCGCCAGTTTGTCAAATTAAAGGCACAGCCCAGCTCACGTGACTGACGGACGCCCTATGGCTGTTACTTTGGAGACTCAAAGCCTGCGTCATTTCCAATATGGCCGCACCGGCAGTTTTGCTTCAGAAATCTGTATCAGAAACAGATGGGTGATGTCACAGAGACCACGTCCATTAATTATACAGTCTATGTTTTAAAGTCTCAGCGGAGGGTCCGGTCTTGTCTGTGTATACATGCAGAAAAGAGAATTGGACTTCTGTCTGAGAACGTCTCACTCTGCATCGATAGGTGGCGCTATGTCCTTTATTGATGAGTTAAGCTGCGTGTGTATCAGACTAGTTTCTGTTCACATAAGGAGAAAACATTTTAACGACGATTGCTGAGCTGGAGGCTGCTGTAGCTCTTCATTTTTTTATTTATATCTGTGTCATGGTGTGTTTGTTGTGTTGGAGCCACAGACTGTAAGAACGCAGCAACCCTACTTATTAACGTCATCTACTTCCTCTTCTGGCTGAACGCTGAGGCTTACTGAGACCTGCCAAATCCAACCGCAGCCAGATAGCAACCACATAATCTAGGTGTTTCAATGGAGCTATGCTCAGTCCATATTTGGTCTGGCTAGCCTGTATACTTGCATTTTAATATTCCGATCTCACACTGACTAAGCTCATAGTCCAATTTCTGAAGCTGCATGTTAACGTACTGAGTGTGAAAGCAAATATCCTTGTTACATCTTGTTCTCTACATTTAACATAAAACTACATATTGTTTTGCCAAATTTCAAATGTGCCTCAGTGGAATACTTACCGAGCTGAGCGGGATAATGGCGTAACAAAGCCGGTCTTCTCTGCAAATGCATGTCACGATGTCTGTTTGCATGGAATAATTTCCTAAAAAAGATACATTAACTTGATTCAGTCATTTCATTTATGATCCCAACATGAGCTCAACAAGTTGAGGTGCTTTGTCTGCTAATAATGTAGATTCTACACAACAGTATTACATTTTACCTTAGAGCATAAAATGTTTGTGTAAAATGCACTGAATGTGTTTGGATAAATCCAAAGGAGGACCAGTTTCTCTTTTTTCAGTGTAGTCCAACCTCACCACAAACCTTCAGAACAATGATAAAAAAACACTGACAGAGAGATGAACCAGCATCAGTCTCTTGTTGGTTTCTTTTTGGAGTTTCTCAGGTGCTGATCATTCATCTGCTGGGTAAAGCAGGTAAGGTTTATTATGGTGATTATAAAGAGGAACAAATCAAAAAGGAAGTAAGATCTTATGTTGACAGCCATGTATTTTTTGTACATTTTTGGGAAATTAAAAAACCCTTCAAGGTATTATTATTACTATTATTATTTTTTATTTTTTTAAAGATCATTTTAGTCAGTATAAGTCTATCTAAGTCTGATTACCAGCACTGCCTTTAAATAGTAGAACCTCTGTGCAGGAGTGGGTTATTAAAAAGTCTGATCTGAGTCATTTGCAGGAAATATTATAGATCAATATCAGTAGTTAAGGGATATCAAAATGATTAAGACTCTTTTCAAATGCAAATAATGTTCACAGAGGCAGAGAGAGAGACAGAGGCAGTTAGCTGAAAGTCTGTAATCATCATTTCATGGATAGTCAAGGAGAATTGGACAGAGTGAAACAGTAAACTTTAAAAATAAAGCAAAATATGTCACAGGAAAGAAAATTATTGCGATGTGACTTTTTTTCTAATATCATGCATCCTTAGCATCTTTAATGATCTCCTTTGCCATCAGGAGATCATAACAGTGTGCACAGGTTTTAGCTTTAAAAGGCTGTGATCTCAAACTTTTGATCTGCTGATATCAATATATTGCTCACTCAGAATCTTTTTTAAGCGCTACGTAGAACATTTTTAAGACCCAACAGTGCAAAATGTAATTGTAATGCAGTTTTTCAACTGTTATTAAAATTTTGATCAGTTGTGTATCACTTATATCATACAAATATGAAGGAGCAATAACCAGCTAGCTTTGTGTGTGTTTTGTAAATAAGATAATGCCTTTTTGGCTCATTTGCTCAGGTTAAGCAAGCAGAAAACAAAAAAAGAAAAAGAAAAAGAAATCCTTATGTGAGTCAGATTCAGAGTTTTGCTGTCTGTGTCCTGATCAAGTCCATCAAATTTAAACCAGCATATATTTTTTATAAAATACTTTTCAGTTTCAACATCATCTTTGTACAGTTTTTAATTAAATTTTGCTTTAAAAGAGTTGACAGCTATTTTTCTCTTCTAAACTTTTTAAACATTTTAGTGTCATAACTTAAGTGGGTAATTGGGCTTGTTTTATGAACCCACTAGCTGTTTTGCACCACCCAGTTGCTTGAAAGAAATGATCTTATTTGGTGAAAAATATTAGAATATATTTAGATATTATTGTGGAACACTCTGAAAATTTGGTAGACCTCTAAAATAGGACCAGTTGGACTGTATGAGTAGAGCTCAATCCAATGTGATGACAACACAATTCTTATTTTTAGGTGTTTTTTTTTTTTAAATTATGTTCCATTTCTGGAAATATTACACACAAAAGTTAATTCATATTACAGCTAACTTCTGCTGGCAAGCTTTTTTAAGATTACAGATGATATTCTGTGATTTAAAAAACAAACAAACAAAAAGCAGGTTGTTAGAAAAAAATTTAAGGTGCATTTTTTTGATTTTGAAATATTTAAATTGGTTGATATATTGCCCCCATAATAAATGATAAAAACAAAGTTTATTATTGAATGTATAAAACTTTCACAGATGTAATGTTGGTTTTTGTAGAATCCCTCATTTTACCTGTATTGAGTGTCAGGGCTGGCCTTAAGAACAGGTGAAATCCATTTTTCTGTGGGCTTGGTCATTCTGAAACATTGTGGTGCTGACCAGAATGCAGATTGGAGAACACTGCCTGGTCTCCCTTAGAAAAAAGAAAAAGAACATACTGCAGAGAGGTACAGTCAGTCTGATGTGAATGTTGGTGCAGTGCTGCTAGTGCCTCCGATGTCCAAGACAGCACATTACACCCTACTAGCTGCATAACTTTCAAAGGCAGCAGCCACACTCTGCAGTTAAATACTGCACACGTCTGATCCTCTTTGCTAACCAGTAGGTGGAGGAGGTCACTGCATGCTCTCTCTGACTACTCTCTGAGCGTCCCATCTTTTCCTTGCACAATTTTCTCTCTCTCTTTCTCCTTGTTCAGTTGTTCTTGGTCTCTGTCAAAATATTTTTTTCACTGACAGACACTACTGGCAGGAACTGACCCTTGAGTCTTACTTTGAGGCACATAGGTATAATGATATATGCTGCACCACAGCAGAGAGAGCTCTCGTGTCTCTGTAAGTCTTTCACTTCCTTGAGTTCCAGCACATTCAAACCACCGTAAATATTCTCTCTTTGACTAGAAGTTGATCTGTTTTTCTGTCATCAAGTAACAGTCGTTTAGTCAAAGGAAAGCAAAATGTCCTTTTCTCCAACCATTGATTACTGACTTGAAGGCCAGGTTTCATCACTATTGGTGATCAGGATCCCCTGATGTCTACTTTATTTCTCCCACACTATTTATTTCCTTAGTGTGGCCACAACAGTTTAGCTGCTGTGGTATCGTGAGTGGAATCATACTACCAGGGAAAGTGGAAACTGCTCAATAGTTTTGATTATGTTTTAGAGGAAATAATGTGGATTTAAACCATGCAAGTGTGTACATTAATGTGTGTAAGCAGACATTTTTAGACAATGCTTTTCTTCTGTAATCACAGTGACAATAGAATTCAATAAAATATCTCACTTTGGGTTAATTCTCATGACAAACTCAATATTGCCTAGCATAGCCTGACTGCATGAATGGCTTTTTCAGGTAGGAGAGATGGGAAATAAACACCTTAAAGCTCAATGTGGACATATGACTTTTTTTTTTTTTTTTTTTTTTTTAATCTTCCTCTTGTTACCAAATAACTTTATATCTGTGTCAGGAAACTTTTACCTACATAGAGCAAAGCTAAAGAACCAGTACAGCAGCCTTTTTTCTGGGTGAAATATAAACTGTGGATGTGAAGGCATTTAGATGGGCTTTAAAGGTGCAGTGTGTATAAATTTGCAGCATTTAGAGGTAAAACATAAAGACCATAATATCAACAGATATTCTTTAATTAACTGTTATTACCCAAGGATAAAAATCATTTTGTTTGTATTTGTTCACTCAGAATGAGTCTTTTATATCCACATATGAAGCAGGTCTTCCTCCATGGAGCTGTCCATCTTGTAGTTCCATGTTTCTATAGTAGCACAGGTCAAAGCTCCAGCTGTAATATAAGGAAAGAAGGAGAAACTGGCACATGTCTGCATGACAGACTGTAAACCTCACATATCAATCACAGGAGCTTCCATTCCTTGACTGTTCCTCATACTTAAGTATAGTTAAATATATTTCAATTTCTACACATTGTACCATTAAATTTCAACTTTTATAACATCCCTTTATGAAAGCAAACTCCAACATGACTTATAAATATCTTACCTTTGCTGTTCTTATTTAAATAAACATTGCCTTTTATTTGTTTAAGTTGCCTGAATAACATTACTTAATACTGGACCATTTGTGTAACCATTGTCTTGTTGAATTGCTCTGTCCTACTACACTATCTATTCAGCATGTTCATCTCTCTCCACATTTTTTGTTTGTTTAGGTGTTCATCTGTTTTCTCTTTATCTCTGTCCTCTTCTTTTTTTTCTGATCAGTGAAACAGATCACATACATATGTGATTTTTTATGTAAATGTATGTTTAATTTTTGACCTGCAATTCAATGTGGTGGTGTTATTGCATGTTTATACTGTGTGCCTTTATTCATTACAAATTCTATTTCTTGATAGTCTAAAATCAAATCCACATGTGGTTTCTAGAGATAAATTGAAATTTCAGAATTGATTTATTGATTTATTGATTGATTGATGGTAATGATATTGATAATTTAAGCTTTTTCAATCCCTTCCTTAAACCATAATGATAATGGCTATAATGCTATTGGCTTAAACACATGTTGATAACAACTGCATGTAGACTTTATAATATCTGTCCTTGTTGTTTGTTACTGTATACTTTCCCTGTCCCCAAGCCAGTCCCTTTCCCTTTTTTATCCCTTGGCCTTTCCCACTTCTGTCCTTGCAAGTCCACCATCCAAATTTGTCCATCTGTACTATGACATCTTCCTCCCCGTTTATTTTTCCTGTATAATTTTATTAATCCTTGGTAGTGACCACATAACATGCACATAATGAACATTAAATCCATATGAACTGAGAAGGGTAATTGTTTTAATCAAAGGAATGTGAAGCATTTTACCATTCATAGACTTTATGATTCATGAACTTAGTCTTTGTGACATCACCCATATATTTCTAAAACTGAGTTTTGATGCCTCCCATTGACAGTCGCCCTCCTCAGTTCATCTGTTCACCTCCTCCCGCTTTCCCTGTGTTCCCAGCAACTTTGGTCCTCCCTCCTTTCCCTTTCTTACTCTCATGTTTCCACATTTCATTTTAACAGTGGTGTGTTCATTCCACCTGTAGGCTACCCACCTCAGTCCCTCCCCCTTCGTTGTGTTACTAAAGTCTGACTGAGGGCAGGTATGTACAAGCCACCATCAAAGCACAGCTATCAGATTCACTGTTACAGTGTGAACACTTGCTTAGCTTCTTGCATCAGCTTTTAAGAAACTGGATCAGAAATCAAGTTTTATTGTAAAATAAAGACATTTTATTTGGGTTAAAGAAATCTGGTGGATAGATATAGCTTTACTGGATTAATGTAATAGTCATTGATAGGCTTGGCTTGACTGCCATTTTGCTTAAATAACTGGCTAACCCTTGCTTGGCTTTCTAAAGGGCATTCATTATTCACTTTATCAAGAAACACTAACATATGAAACATATGAAATATGTAAATAATCACAACTGTCAAAAGAAGAACATTCCACAATGACTCTGAACAAGCTATAATCAAGAACAATATTAAGAAAAGCGCAAAAAAAATGTTGGTGTCTATATTTTTTTTATCTTGAGGCAGGACTTTTTTTGTCATTTATCTATATGTGAATACCATCCATCAGATTACAACATCAGCCTAAATGTAACAAACAGTAAAAGAATAATCATATTGATGAGGATGCATCATCACAATGTAAAACACCGGACAGAACAATGTCAGTATAATTTGTCTTGTGACATCTTTTTACTTTTTTTTAAAAAAATGTCTGGTTGCTATGTAAATGACACAATATGGCAACAAGGTGCAGACAATGTTTAGATTGTTATATAAAAAAATCCAGCACAATTCAGCTGTTTTAACAAGGTGTTAGTGTCTAACATTATTCCAATTACCATGGGGGTGATGTTTTAAAATGAAAAATATTCATTGAAAAGGGGAAATATTATTGGGATACACACTTTGAGCATGTTACACATGAGAGCTAACCATGTAAGGTGATGTACAAAAAAGGGGATTATCAAAATCAAAAATTATAAGTAAGAGACTAAGGGTATATTCACACCGGTGGCTCATTTGCTTTGTTCAGATTCAGGGGCAAAAATGATACAATTTTTGCAGTTGTCACTTGGTTTGTTTGTATTCACATGGTCTCTTGGGATCCACAGTTGTGAACAAATGCTACGTACAATCAAATTTTTCTCTAATTGGTCAGAAATTGAGGCGGAGCTCTGCTGTGCACGATACAGAAAGCAGAGGAGAGTTGTAAATGCACAAATGTTCTTTATGTTAGAACAAGATTTTTTCATCAAATAGCCTTTTTCTCAAAAATCTGTCTCCGAAAAAAGGGCTGTCTTATATCCTGGATGGTCTTCTGTTTGGATCAATACCGTAATCATCGCTATATCACCTTCCCTTCCTTTTCTGCTGCTAATGATTCTTCTACTTCTTCTTTTTCCATTGTTTTGACTGAACGGTTAGCAAACAATCACATTACAACAATTACAACAATCACCCTCCACTACTACAACATGAACCACAGTTATGACTTAGTTGTGCCAGTTGCTGTGGTGATTGTGTTCTCACTGCAAAGGATCCGCTACAGGGTTCAAATGGAAGTGAGCCGAGATCACCCTATTTTGGTGAGCTTGACCTGCTTGTTTTGTCCTGCATCCGATATGTTCACATATGCTCAAATGAGCAAGACTTTAGGTTTGTTTCAGAACAACTGCCCCAAATGAGCCAGATGTGAATACACCCTAATTTGTATATAAACTAAAGTCAAAAGTTAGACATCAAACATTAAATGACACAAACATCCATTGCGAGCAGGAGAGCATTGTTTGTGTTTGGTATCTAGGCGCCGACCTTATCCACTTGAAGACTTTTTTTACATGCAGAAAATTTGATGTGATGTAATAATTTGTACATAAACCCTCAAGCCTGAGCCTGCAGGTGAGTGTGGGGCTGAAAGTTTGATGCAGGGTGGCATAGACAAAACAGAGCATAGAACTGGGAAGTGTTTGAATGAATCTACAGATTGGGAGGATGAATTTATCAGGTGATTGTAAGAACTTTTTTTCATACAATCATGTCAAGTGTGAAATCAGTACAGCCTCACCCGTATGCCCTGAGCTAGCTTGAAGGTCTCAGTTAGTGCGCAGTCACACTGGCCAAACGTACCATACATAAGCACACTTCAGCCCTAAAGTCCAGTTCGTTTGGCCAGTGTTACTGCAAGTATACCATGCTTAAGTGCGTTTCGCTTCTTTGGCATGATTCAAAGAGGTGTGCTTCGGCACGGTACACTTCATGCATGAGCATGCGGACACGATTGCCACGACTGCTCCTCTCAACAGTTATTTTAAGTAATAATGCTGGTGTTGAAGAGCTGTGTTGGACCAAAACAACCTAAAATGAGCCAAAAATTCACTAAAGTTCACTGTGTCTCATTGTGCTGACTCTGATCAGACTGTGCTGCATGTAAACAGATGTTTTATGGTGACATAGGCAGGCCATGCGTGTGCCTAAAGTCTGGTTCATGTTGGAGTAGTGTGATTGCAGGCGGTACTGACCAATGGAGGAGCAGTGCTGCAGGGGGTCAATCGTGCTTGCGTTCAGCACGGTTTGGATGGCAAGTGTGACTGTGCCCTAAGACAACTAGTATGCACAGTCTCCGTGGTATATTCCATTCAGTCATCCATCCCTCCATCCTCTGCTGCTAATCCAGGTATGGGTTGCGGGGGCAGCAGTGTCCCCAGCCACTTCCGCCAGTTCCTCTGGGGGGATACTGAGGCATTCCTAGGCCGGATAAGAGATGCAATCTCTCCATCGTATCCTGGATCTACCCCAGGGTCTCCTCCAAGTTGGGCATGCCCAAACCCCCCCCCCAGAGCTCCAAACCCTATCTCTAAGGCTGAGCCCAAACACTCTGTGGAGCGAGCTCATTTCGGCTGCTTACATTTGTGATCTTGTCCTCTTGGCCTCTACCCACAGCTGATGACCATAAATGAGGGTTGGAATGTAGATCGACCAGTAAATTGAGAGCCTTTTGGCTCAACTCCCTCTTCATCACAATTGACCAGTATAGTCTGTATCACTGCTGATGCCGCACCAATCCTTCTATCAATCTCTTGGTCTGTTTTCCCTTCACTCATGAATTAGACCCCAAGATACTTAAACTTCCCCACTTGGGATAAAGACTACCCCCCAACCTGGAGTGGGCAGTCCACCCTTTTTTGCAAACTGCCCCAGAGCAAGCTGAAGGTCAGTGTTCAATGAGGCCAGTAGGACCACATCATCTGCAAAAAAGAGAGATGAGATCCTAAGACCACCGAACCTGACTCCCTCCACCACTTGGCTGCACTTAGAAACCCTGTCCATAAAAGTAATGAACAGAATCGGTGACAAAGGGCAGCCCTGGCAGAGTCCAACCCTGACTGGGAAGCAGTTTGAATTACTGTTGGCAATATGAACCAAACACTCACTCCAGAAATAAAGAGCTTGAACAGCCCGTAACAACAACAAGCCATTAACGCCAGGAGCACCCCCCCACAAGACCTCGGGAGATATGGTTAAAAGCCTTTTCCAGATCCACAAAGCATATGTTTGCTGGTTGGACAAACTCCCATGCCCCCTCTAGCATCCTTGCAAGAGTATGGAGCTGGTCTAGTGTTCCATGACCAGGACGAAACCCGTATTGTTCCTCCTGAATCTGAGGTTCCACCAACCATCGGACTCTCCTTTCCAGCACCCTGGAGTAGACCCTACCAGGGAGGCAGAGGAGTGTGATCCCCCTGTAGTTGGAGCACACCCTGTGGTCACACTTTTTAAAAAGGGGGACCACCACTCCAGTCTGCCAATCCAGAGGCACTGTCCCTGATGTCCATGCAATGTTGCAGAGATGTGTCAGCCAGGACAGTCAAACATCCAGAGCCTTGAGCAAATCAGGATGTTGTTTGACTGCCTCAGCAACTTCAGCTACAGTGATGGGCAGGCCCAGCCCCAAGTCCTCTGGCTCAGCTTCCTCCATGGGATGCATGTTGGTGGAATTGAGGAAATCCTCAAAGTCCACTGCCCTCTCAGTTAAGGTCAGCAGCTCCCTATCCCTACTATAAACAGTGCAGATAAAAAGCGTACTCTTTTCCATAACTAAGTTTGGGCTGCCAAGGTCTTTACCTTTGACTGCTGCCCAATCCAGACCAGGGCACTGACTTATGCTAGTGCATAAATTATGTAAGCCTAAACTCAAATAAATAATATTTTTGCTTATTTGTATGTATTAAAAATAGAGGATTGCCAGGCTACAGCTTGAATAATTTATTTTCATTTTTATGAATCTAACTAAACAGTGCTATTTTAAAGTTCAAAATGTATAAAATCAATACTTGTTTGTTGTTGATTAAGAAGTACATTTTTTCTGTTTTTTTTCCCTTTTTTGTCTGTGGATTATTGGTCCCAATCAGTCTTAACCTCTTAATCTACAGCTGCTTGTGTGTGTGTGTGTGTGTGTGTGTGTGTGTGTGTGTGTGTGTGTGTGTGTGTGTGTGTGTGTGTGTGTGTGTGTGTGTGTGTGTGTGTATTAGGGGGGGGGGGGGGGGGGGCATGTGTGTATCCCAATCAAGTAAGAGCTGCAATTCTGCTGATTTTGTTCAGTGGATACAAGACTTTTTGTTGAAAATGCATCTAGTTAAGCTGAGCAGAATCTTTGATGTAACACAGTAAAAATGCAGAAAATGCACACATTGCATACAATAAGCTGAGCATGTTATAGTTATTTTTGATACTGTGATACTGTAGCATAATAACATTTTGGTATCCACACAGAGTCAAACAAATACACAGAGTTTATTCACACACATTGTTCAATTCAGCTAAAGATAGCTGCACAAAACCTTCTTTAGTAAATACTGCATTCAACTAAGAATACAGTATTTACTGAGACAATTGTCACACCGTGCAAACATGTTTGAAAGTACCTGTTTTGAGAATGATTGGCATAGCTTTGTTGACTTCCAGGTCCCAACATGATGTGGAACAGGGACTCTGTGTAAGCTTGGTTCATAGCAACATCTAAAATTTCAATTCTAGAAGAATGGACTGAAAAGACTAATAGTACCTGGGCTGGACTATCACTTCCCTTGGCTATTTTCACTTTTAATGTCACATTCAAAGCACTAGCATAGTGTTAACCATTGACCATGTTGTCCATTCCAAGTAAAAAAAAAAGTAAAGGAAGATTACTAAACTCAGCTGAATAATTATTTTAAGCTTGTGTGAAAGAATTTAACATACACTAACCATAGTATGCCACTATGTCAAAACATTTGCTCCAGCATCTCACAGTTTGGGGGTTCCTGCTGCTGGTTGATAAATAAGACTGTTTCAACAGTTCTCTCAACCTCATGCACACTGTGTCTCACATTGCACTTAAATTGGGTGGACACAATCTGGGAAATGGAGCTGTCTTGGCTGTCTCAAAGGGAGTTATGTTATTGTAAATTTGAATGCAGACAATGCTCTCTGCAGTCTTTGTGAAGTCAAATGCAATACAAACTCTCCATCTTTTGAGGGGTTACAAATTGACAGGTGCAGACCTGCTGCAACAGCCTTTAGCAATTTTCTGTTGGAAAAAAAGTACAGTACCTCATACAAGTGAAATGCAAACAGAAGAAAAAAAACTGAAACAAAAACAGCAAAATAAGTTACATTTTGTATATTGCGTGAAATATTTTACATCAATACTACCATTTTCTTTAGAAATCATGTCGAAGCTATGAAAATGAGTTGATCCAGAGGAAAAAGAAATTCAAAAGACAAGTAATATTATGTAGTCATATTTTCAGTTTTCATCTTCTTAAAGAATGATATCCACACATTCTTCCAGCTAAATATAAAAGTTACAACAAGCACAATTCTGCTAATATCACCCTTTAGCCTTCACTTGCAAACACATGCATGGTCAAGTGCTAAACTCAGTCACTGAAACTTGACATTACAAGACATTACTAGTGGTGGCATGGTAAGCAGGTTAATTTAAGCATTTAGTGTGAAGTGCTGCTATGGCCACACAATAGCTTCATAGAGCTGCTAGCATGGCTGTAGCCTTAAGATTTCAACTTATTAAAATTGCATTTTACTCTCTGAATGAAGAGAAACATACATTAGCCTGGCTTTTTGGAGGGGTTTTATCTTCTGTCAGTTCGTTTGTCAGTCTCTCTATCAGTCGAATTGATGGTTTCTCTTTTGACAGCAGCCTGTGGCCCCTACCTGTTAAAACACCTGGACTCTGAGACCAAAATGTCTTTAGCAGATAGTTCTTTTCAAGGTTGTAATGGAAGCATGTCTTTTTAACTGTGCTCAGCTCCAGATGATTTATCCACATAAGTTCCTCTCTGAGTATCCCAAAATTCATTGAGCTGCCATGTCTGGTTTGTTTTTTTGCTCCTGGAAAAATGTCCTTTGATCTACTTTTGGGAATCTCAGAGCAGGAGGTCCAGTGGATGTACAGGTAATAAAAAATTGGAGGATATATTAAGATTAACAGGGTTTGTGTACATCCACTGGATGAGTGCATCCTCCCCTCCTTTCATAGTTATTGTTGGTGCTAAACAGAGCCATCCCTTGGTGTCTAGGAGCTAATGTGGCAACTAATAGCTTAATTTCATAACCAATATTCCTGTTTTGTCCTGTCTCTTTGTCTGTCTGTCTATCTGTTTGTCCCTCTGTCCATCTGTCTGTTTTATTTTTTTAAATCTTCCTCCTTTGGTTTAAAATATTTTACTTTGGGCTGGGTTTTTTTTGAGTTATTTATTTTTTCAAACTTTGTTTCATTTACAAATGCTTGTAACTGTAACAAACTGTATATATTTGCTAATTTTTAATGTTCAATGCTGTCATAACATAACAACATAACATAACATAAATGGATATATCACCTCCATTTTTAAACACACATTGCCTACCTTTCATCATTTACCATTTGCAAAACCACTGTTGCCGACTGTTTCATTTGCTTTGATAAATAACTCTTCACAATCCCTTCCTAACCTTTGCTTACCTGTGCTCATTGTTTTATTGTAGCCACAGGTTACGAGAAGTCACGTAGCCTCAATAATATCTCTGGTTTGACAGGCGCACCATTGCGCCTCACCCCAATTACCAACTCCACCTTTGAACCCTTCGAGCCTCCAGGACTTAGACGATGCCACTCCCCTATTCCCTCCATCTTGTAGCGAAGCTGACAAGGAAACACACACACACACACACACACACACACACACACACACACACACACACACACACACACACAACTTGAAATCTTCATAATATTTTCTTTTTAATGTGATGGAGATCATGCAATAGAGCAAAAAAACTGGAACATTAATGGATGGTCTCACAGACATTTGGTTCACCCTATACACTTTAACACCATCAATAGTCAAACACACAAGAAAAAAAATCCAGAGTTAATCAAGGCACATAAATTAAAATCACTTATCTAAACCTAGGAAGCTGAGAAAATGCTTGTGCAAATATACTTGAAAAGTATACAAACACATACTTAAAAACTTACCATGCTAACAGTTTCTGAATGTAGAGTCTACATTAGTTTGGACTGATATAATAGTTGAGTTAGATTACCCAAGCTTAACCTGTGCTACGTTTTGCCTGTATCTCAACTGCACTTGCACTTCATTGCTTTAAGACTGATGATTAGGAGTAGCTATAAATAGGAGACCTTTCTTATATTGAGACTCAGAATGCACAATTTCACAAAGACATAGACACTAACATAAAGCTACAGCATGCATGATTTTATTATCAGAGCTCCAGAATAATATCATACATGAACCTTTGGAAATGATAAAAAATAGGGCAATTTTTTATACACTTAAAGCCAGAAAAATAACCCAAAGCATAGCACCTTTGCACCTTTAAAAAAAGCCATGTTTTGTGTGTCATATTAGGTAATACATAAATTGAAATGTGCAAATCTGCATACATGTCACATGGATAAATAGTTGGTTCTCTGTGAATCTCTATAATAGGAATTCCTTTGTTAGCATAAAAAATCAGAAGCCCCCCCCCCCCACCTTTTGCTTTCTTTTGCTTCCTTTCCTCAGGCCTTTAACAAATGCTGATGCTAACATTTACAGCATGGAATGCTGAACTGATTAAAATATATATTTTTCATACCCTGGACAGTTGGGAAAGCACTATTTTAAAAAAAGTCATAAAGTTTCTGTCAGCTTGAGATGGTTGATGTTGGTTTCTGGCCTAGCATCCAAATCTGTCTCACATGAATTTCTGTTGAGATAACCAGAAACCAATATTGTGAATTCATCTGCATTAGTATGCCTCAATTAAGACATATAACTTGACATTTATATTCATAACTTCAAATAGTATGAGCAGATAATGTAATTGTCCAATACAATGATTTTATTTAATAGATTCAGAAATTTTTAACGCACATTTTGTGTGAAAATACCAAATTCCTATTTTAATTAGGTTAAAAGTTGAGTTCTTTATATTTTGTATGCTACAAAATATAGGCGTTTCTATTCCAAAGAATCAAAAGAATGTTTAATTTCATTTGGTCATCTGGAGAGGAAAGTCTTCTGTTATAGAGCTGTCTTCATTCACAGTATTCTGAGGATGTCCATGCTGCCCTCATCTGTTTCCAGCAGTGCACTCCCATCTATGCATTCGAAACAGTCCCCCAGAGCCCAATAAGCCTCAGGTGTCCATCTCCTGACTGTGAGGGTAATTGCAGGCTGCCTCAGTACACAGGGTCCCCAACAGATCTGCAGGAAAACCAGGCCATGATCCGACCTGCCCAGTGGTGGCAAGGCAGCAGCTATCACTCAGTTTATACCGATAAGATCCTATACATTCTGTTAAATCAATAGAAAAGATTAGTGACATGAAAAAGACAAAAAATGCAATGTAGCCAAAGGGTAATGCCGATTTTTGGCCCCTAGTCTCACGGTGACCTCTAGATGTCTTCATCAAAACTGAAGGAGCACTGCCTTTATCACCTAACTAAACACTGCTCCAAATCTGCTCTCTCATGATGGAAAAAAGGCAAAAGGCTGACCTGCAAAGCTGGAGGACAGGAGTAATCAGCCCTATTTTCTCTTCTTTTCCATCATCATATAATTATTTAAAGGAACGGCACAAATTAAATGAATTGTCTTACTTCTTTAGAGTGAGATGAGAAGATAGATGTCACTCTCTTGCTTGTGCACTAAGTACTGGGCTTGAACCAGGTGAAATTGACTGAGCTTTTCATGAAAACTGGAGGCACATGGTTCTAGCAAAGGGGAAGCAAAATTGGTAGAAATAGACCTTTTACTTCTCTCATGTTGTTACACACTAATCAGATAGTTTTTGCAGCTGAATTATCAAATACAGCAGCATCAAAAAAGACACACATCACTTATATTTTTCAGGATCACTTAGTTATTTGATTTATATATGTTAAGATTTTCACAAATTCTAAACAACTTTTTTTCTTCTTAATCTTGCCTGAACTCAGTGACATTTGGTTTCAAACAAACTTGATTTCTCCTGTTGAAAGTTAATATTTGTAGTATCTGGAATGGACACTTGAGTTTTGAACGTCTTAATGGATGTTTTGTATTTATTATTGCAAAGCTAAATGTGGATCGTTCCAAGCTTATGGTCACTGTTAAAACAGTGAATTTAATTGAATTTGACTTGGTGGAACTTGGGACTGAGAAGATTTTGTATTCCTTCTTTCAGTCTTTGTACTAAGCGAGGCTAACCACACCTTGACTCTAGCTCTGTGCTTTATGCATCAGTATGAGACTTACATGTATTTTCAAACATTATTAGACAAACATTTTTCTAGAAAATGAAACTGAACACTTCCTTTAAGGTGTCTCTTCCTTTAAGAGGAATCATACCTTTTTATCTTAGTTCACATCATAGCTCTGCCTGAGCGTGAAAGTGTGTTTTTTCTCAAGTCTGAGCTCATCCACCACCATCACCATTATCACCACCAGCAACAGTGTTACTACTAGCACTGAATCCAGTGTGACTCAGCAGCCAATGGCAAAATTTTTAGTTCTCTCCCTTTTTGGCTTCTCTTTCTTTCCCTTCTTTTTGCCCCTCTTGGACTTCCCCCACCACCCCCCTCCTCTTCTGTCTGTCCATCTCTTTTTTGTTTGGCCGTGGCTGAACAGTAGGAGGCCCCATGAATGGCTACTGGAGTGACAGCCCATGGTAGAAGAAGAATGGACACCCAACACCCAAAGGGAAGAGAAGAGTGAAAGAACATGCACCAGACAGCATACAAACCTAGAAATATGCAATGTAGATAAATGGGACAGCAGAAGAACTGGATCTGTCTGTTTCTGTTCAGATCTGACGTATCTGCTGCACATGAGACAAGTGTGCAATGTGTGCAATGTGTGTGTGTGTGTGTGTGTGTGTGTGTGTGCGCGCGCCTGCATCTACCATTGATGCAGAATGAAAAAGAGTTTTTCTTTTCCTTAATAATTATTTCATTTCAGTTATGTTACCTTTAAACATATGTGTTAATACATGGTAATGATGTCACCTCTGGTTAGTGAGTGTGCTCTGTGTTCTATTTATTTTTTATTTTTTTGACTATGGATGTTTTTTTTCTATGATTTGAAAGTGATTTATTTTGCTGATGCAGCAATGTCACTTGACAGTGTTGCAGTAGCCATTTAATTCCAATAATAATGATCTAAGTGTTGGTTAAATTTCATATCTGTTTCTGCTGCTCTCACCTTCCTCCCACATGAAAGTGAAAGTCACAGACAGAAAGCTTTCCACAGACTTGAAGTCATTCCACTTGATCTGTGATAGAGTCCCATTACTTGCAGTTTAGCCTTGTATAGAAGAATATCTTTAAACCCGTGAAGACAGATTATGGTGATTGTTTCTTGGGCCTCACAAATTGCAATTGTAAAACTAAATTTTCTTTTCTCAGACTATTTTTTCAGTGCTCTAAAAGCATGTTCTGTCTGTCACTGGAGGGGGGGGGGTCCTTGTTGATAATTTGTTGAGAGTAAGATGAGAAAATGTATCAGTTGTGCATCATGTATTGTCTGTGCCACATATTTTGACTGAAAACCAGAGAGCTTAGACTAAGCCTAAAACAAGGAGAGCAGCCTGTTGGGCTCTGTTTGACACAGTACTACACTAAAACCTTTAAGTTATAAGTGATTTTACCAGAATCAAAATGGTGGGTTATTTTTTTACTGCACGGATTAAATAATAGATAAGACGTGGACGTGGCCACTGATTCATAGCTACAAATAATCTGGAACTGGGAGAAAACAAGGTTCTAAGAGAACTGGTAACCAGAAAAAGTCAAAACAAGTGCCCCCACAGTGTCTTCTGGTGCAAGTTAGCCAGTCTTTATGCTATACTATCACACTTGTTTGAACTGTAGCTTTGTACAGGCTTGTGATTTAAACTGATGCCTCATCTCACTCTCAGTTAATATGCAAATCCACTTTTTGTCTGCAATGTTGAGCCTTTCCTTCATCATATGTGACACTAATAACTGGTCATGCAGAGTTTCCTTTTTTGCCTCTTGCTCAAGTTGGGCACCATGAGTCCAACTGAGTCATGATTCATGTATATGTCAAGACTTTTGAGGTTTTAAATTCCAATGACATCCATTTAGGATCCAAAATGTATCCAAGACAAACAGTGATGCATACATCGACAAATGGCACACACTCTCACAAACATATGGCCAGTCTCTCTTCTGAAACTTTCATATTCCCTACCATATCACCTTTGGTCTTCCCACAATGTTCATTTTTTTTTTGGTGTGTGTGTGTGTGTGTGTGTGTGTGTGTGTGTGTGTGTGTGTGTGTGTGTGTGTGTGTGTGTCATTTTCCTTGAGGCCACTAGCTTGGTGTCCAATGTCGTAATAATGTAAATATGTAAAGTTCTGTTTTAGAATCTGCAGAATCTGCATGGGGATTCCATTGCAAGCAATAATGATGCTGATATGAATAATTATGTGAGGAGAATGGATAAGATTTTAGTCTTGAGCTTAACTAATATGTATATAACATTTAGGTTCTAAGAGTGTGTATGAATGTGTTTTAAGATGCATACATATGCACTAACAAAGCATGCAGGACAAAAGAGCTTAACCTCTGTGAATGCAAGAGGCAGGATGAGCTTACATTATGCATGCCACAATGCTATTATGCTATTGGTCAAAAGAGACCAAGTTAGGTACTGTAACTGGGCTGGGTAGGGGAGGGAAAGTTTATTTTTGCAGGATGGGCAGGGGCTTAGTTTTTAGTAGGTCTTGTAAGGCTGCTTTCTTATTGATCTTGAAAGACTTATTGTAAAAGAAACTTATTAACAACCGTAGCTTATGATATTTTCTTCTTTGTTTTGCTTCTGTTTTCACAGAGAATTGTTCTGAAAGCCCTGTGCTTATCATATATATGCAAAAAGAAGCAGTAACTGTGAACTAAAGTTAAAAAATCCAGCTGCTTCCATCAATGTTTCAACTTCTCTTCTTCAAAAGAGAAATGAGACCATTCTTCTCCCAAGATACCTCTAACCCAAATGTTCCTACCCATTATTACATTTGTCTGCTTTTCACCATCTTTTAATATCTTTACCCTTACCATGTTGCTCGATTTCCTTTTATTTTCTCCAGTTCTGTACTTGTGATTTTAAAGTTCATGAAAAGGATGACTACTCAGTGTGAAAGTAAAATGATTCAATGCAACTTCTAACAGATTATGAGGTTCAGGACCCGGGACAGGGAATCATTGGAAAAATGTCCTACTTATCCATGTGATCAAACTCAATGGGACTGATTATGTCAGTTTGATCAAACCTTGATTGGACATTAATGACCATGAAGCTAAATAGTAATTTCCAGAGAGCTTGTCTACTCTTATTTAAGAAACCTGTTAACATGGTTTATCTGCCTGATTTATCCTTTTGTGTTGAACCTAAGTATGAAAACCAAAGGTGCATCATAGCGGGCCCTTCACAGCAGCCCGAGGTGCACTAAGAAATACAACTACATGCAACTGTGAGTGGTCTCCTTGTTAGCTTTACTCCCATACTAAAGAGGAAATAAGCATTCTTCCTTAATTTACAGGGATGCAGAACATCTGTTAAGGCTTTGTGCTGATTCAACTCAATGTTAAAACCAGGCGAATGTGCTGCTCTTTGAACTTTACTTCTGGGACCAGTGTTACTCTGTTACATCTGCAATCAGGTTTCGCACTGGCATTAAAATATAACCTGTTACAGTTCCATCCAAGTTGCTATTAAACTGAATTAAGTAATAAAAAAAGGCAGTTTGAAGATTTAAAAAAGCAAAATTTCAAAATGACACCAAACATATTATTCTCTTTAAATGACATAATGGATGTTTCCTAAGAACCTTGTTGGTGTACGTTCACGTCTGGTCTGGTTCTAGGCAATGAGTTTGATTTCATGGTGCTTTAACCAAAAATTAGAATTAAATCAAATATAACATTATAATAACCTAGAAGTTGCATTGGCTTCTTCGTGAAATTCAACACTGCTAAGGCATCTTTTTTTTTTTTTTTTAAGTTTCAAATCCAGATTACCAAAGCCTTTTTGATCTTCTGCCCATGTTGCCAAAGTTCTTTTTTTCTTTCATCTTCCTTTCAATCATTCAAAACTCAGGTATCCTATATTTCAGTCTGTCCATTTCCTCCATGTTTCCTCAAAGATGTGCTGTATGTCTGCAAAAGGCAGAGAAAGAGGGAAAAAATGAGCCTTTCCTCAGTTCTGTACTGTTTATTCTGTTGCTTTGTTCTTCTGAATGCTGTTTTTTTTTTCCTTTTCCAAATGTGCTTTCTGTCTCCTTCTTGTGCAGTCCCTATCTTTTCACCCTTTGCCCAATAATCAGCTGTCTGTGAAAATTATATCATCCGTCACTCACCCCGATGACTCTCACAGAAAAAAAAGGGGAAAGTGAGAGAATGTGGAGCACCTTCACAGATTTGCAAAAAAAAACTGGATTTCACAAGAATTCCTCCTTGAACTTTTGAATGAATCAATAGACTTGCTTGTTAGGATGGGAGGGTGGGGGCTGAAACTCTTTAATGAAATGATTCTTCTGAGTGGACTGTCAACTGAGCTGCATCAGAGGGAGGAAATGGAGGAGGAGAAGTTTGGGGAAGACAAAAATGTGGTGGTGATGTGGAGGAAAGAAGGAAGAAATATCACTTCTCCATGTAAGAGTGTGTGCCTCACTGTTGTTCCCTGTGCACTGTTTTTGCTCCTTGTGTTGTGTTCCCTCACCTGTGTGTGGTTCTGTGTTGGTGTGGCATTTTGTTTAATGTTCTGTGTTTTTGTGTTGCACTTTATATTTTCTGAGTTTTATTTCATCCTTTTGCGTGCACCACACCTGGGTCAAACATCCTTCACCAACACCCCTGCTTGTTTAATCCCACACAGTTAGTCATTAAGGCAAAACACAAACAGAAGCAGAATGAAAAAAAGAAATAAAAAATGAAGAATGGAGCAAGGGAAGTGGGATGAAACAAAAAATTGTTGATATTTGGCCAAGGTCTGGTCTATAAATGTGCTGGACGTTTAAGCTGAGATGTACCGCTCTCATCTCTTGGTCTGGATTTCAGCCTTATCCTGGTTGGCTGCAGTTCTTTGTTTAACCTCTGACCTCTTTCGATTACAGTCTGTGACCTGTTTGGCTCTCGGTCCCATTAGGTTCCTTAACAGCATAGCCAAAAATGTGTTAGATCAGGGGACTGAGCAGCCCTCCAAGGACTTCTGCAGAATGTATTATACGTTTGTTTGAGTGTGTATATGTGTGTGAGTGTGTGTGTTTGTGTGTTGGCACAAGAAATGCAAGCGTGCCATTTAGAGCTTTATGTTCTCAATGTCCTTGCATGTCAGCTGTGCTGGGTGAAGTTTGAGATTATGTGCTTCTTTTCTGCTTGAGTGATGTGTTTGACCTGTCTTTTCCTCGCCTTTCGTGTAAAAAAAAAGTGTCAAATACTGAATTTAAGAGCTACTGATACAATGAAATGCTCAGTCTACCATTATAGAAGACTTAAAAAGTTTTCTTTCTTGTTCCATCTGGCTTGAAAAGTTTTAAGCTACATCAACCTTAATATGGATATTTTTAAAACTATTTATTTTTCTCTCCAAGCCAGGCCAGTAGGTCACAAGGCTGTACAATGAGTCTGTCACAACAAACAGGAGAATAAAACTGTGAACATGTATATTAAGATTTTTTTTTTCTTTTTTTTGTTTTTTGTTCCTGTTTTTTAGTAAGTTTGGACTTGGGGACAAAGCGGAGAGAAAAACTAGGTTTTAAAAATATCCTTGTTGTTCGATGTCTCACCCCTCTTTAAGCCTCTTTTCCAACAGCATCTTAAGTTTTAGCCTTATGTTCACTTCTCATTTGAAACGTAAAGTCAATTTGAAGTTCCACAGAGAAACTGAATTCTTTTAAAGTTATCAAACTTTCATAACTATTAGTACTATACCTTTCAAAAGTGCAAACCTTAAACCTGAACCCTAAAAACAAATACCAACTACATCTAACCACTCACAGTTGACAATAATATTACTTTCTTCTGTGTAAAAATTCCAAGTGAGAGAATTTTCTTAGAAATATGTTATCCTGAAACATTTAGATGCTTTTGGGGAACAGGCAAATATAAAATGTTTTTCCACACTGGACCTGAGAAATATACAAATTCTCAAGTCAAATGTGGAAATGAAGATCAAAATAGCTTGGTTAATATTGCATTTGGTAGATAATGGTCGGTAAAGTAATCTTTCCAGAGATCCTGTCATTTTTTGCTCCAATTGTGCCATGGAATATTCTGGTGGGTGGCTTCTTGTCCTTTCGAAAGCCAGAAAAATCCAGATTACATAGTGTTAGAAAATAACAGCCTTGTTTAAATTTATGAATTAAACCTGTTCAGGAACCTTTCTCAGCCCTGCCACTAGACCATAAAAAATCAGAGTTATATAGTCTAACAATGTGTCAGTTATGTGTTAGGTCCTGTGTCCATTAAGACCAGTTTTGTTTGCTGGAGCAGCACCCACACTGTCTCTTAAGATTTAGTGATTCATTCAGAGGACTTTTAAAAGGAAAATATGACATGGGCAGAAAAAAAAGTGTGGTTTCTTTGCCATCAGTCAAAGTTTTTAGTTATTTTCAACTGAGATTACACTGAGCGCAGTGACCAAAAAAAAAAAAAAAAGGTCTAGACTGAGAGCTGAAATCCATTTGGTTTGCAAAGAAAAAAAGGCATGTAGTGGACACTGGCCTTTTACCAGTGACTAGAAAACCTTAGAACAGACGATACAAAATAGTTTTTCATTTATTACATTTAGAGCTTTTAATTAAGAAGTTTTACACTAAAAATATTTATTTATTTGATGTTTAGTAATTTATTTAAGTCAAATTAGAATACTGAAAATTAAGATACAGTACTTTGTTTCTTTTTTGAAAAGATATATGTCCTGTTTGTCATTGGTTTGTCATTGAGATATTTCAAACAGTAAGCTTCTACAGAACCAAGAATTCTGTCAGTGGAATCAGACTTTACTGTTAATACAAAGCTTTGATTAACAAAGCTCTTGTTATTTTAGGTATATCAAATGGCTCAGTGGCAAAGGGGCATCTGTGGAAGGGGCTTTAGTTGGAACAGCCAGCAAAATGAGACTTTGTTTAAGCATTAAATCAAGGAAATCAAGGAAAACATTACTTTACCCATCAGTTAATTTCCCTAAAATGGCCATGATATGCACCAGACCTAGCTGCACTAACATTCACTTCAGAAAAGCTAAGCTCAAACAAATGATTACAGATTCCAGTTAAACCAAGATGGATAACCAAGTAATACGTATGCCATGATCTGGTGTCTGAAGGGCCAAGAGTCTTTACATTTTTTCTGATCCTCACTAAATTCTCTTTTCTTTTTCCCTTCCAGTGCTTAGTTTCTAAGATACCCTTCCCTTACAAGAAGAGGGAAACAAACTTTAAACCACTGCTTCTCCATTTGACGGGATTCACTGTACAAAATGGGAGGGAGAGAGAGAGAAAAGAGAAAGAGAGAATATACTAGAAATGATCACCGTTGCTGATGCTCCGACCTGGACATTTCTTCATCTGTGTGACCCTTCATATGCAACCTTTCTGATGATATTGGAGAGGAAAATGCTTCTTGTGGACTGATTTCCAGAGAAAAAAAAACAGCATGGATGCTTTCAATGTAGCAGCCAGTGGGCCTTCGACAGACTTGGATTTGTAAACCCTTTGACAGAATTCCCTCTATGTCTGCAATAACCCAGCAGTTATGCTTTTTTTTTAAATCATTATTTTGAAGCTGCATTTACAACTGTGGATTTCCTATGTAAAGTCCATTATTTCAGCACTCAAAGCACTATGCAAGATGAGAAGTGGTCTATTGTGATGTCTTACAGCTCCAGCAGAGTGTCACCCAGTGATGTTACAAGGTTACAATGGCTGGATACGCCTGGTAGTCTCTGCTGAGCTACAGGACCTCTAAATGCAGGCTGAAATCTGCTCATACATATCAGAACACATTAGCCATATAACACATTTGACATGGTTCTGCCTATTTGGTATTCTTTGGATCTCCCAGGACACAAGGGACAGCTTGGGACTTCAAGTATGACTGACTGATCAACTGTGGAGATTGAAGCAAATGTCAAACAGTTGGATGAATCCACTCTCTGATGGAAAGAAAACTCAAAGACAGACACACGAATGGGCACCACTGTTGGGTTGAACAAAACACCTCAGAGACTTAAAACTTGTACTAACATCTGCTAAAAAAAAAAAAGAAAAAGGTAGAAAATGAAAATGAAGATGGCTTTCTCTCTTTCTCACTCCCTCTTTCTCTCGTGGGTCTTTATAGTATCTTAGCCCGTATTTTCCTGCATCTCTGCTGCTGCTCCTCCTCTTTAGCAAACTGCATGGCATGAATGAAACCAATTAGAACCAGAAGAAAGACAGTCCAAGCCACAATTGTTGAAAAGAGAAAAAAAAGAGAGGAGAAGGAGTCCATGAAAAAGTGGGAGAAAGACTTGCACATTTCCCCCGAGCAATTTCAAAGTCTTCATCATTATCAAAGCAACTTTTTACCCCCAAATGTTTGAAAAAGCATATCCTGCAGAAACTGCTTTCACTGAAGGCATGATGGATGAGGAGGACCCCACCACCACCACAAAAAAAAGGAAAAGAGAGAAAAAAAAAAGACCAGAAAATCCATCAAACTTCTAAGTTTGTGTACCAGAAAAGAAAAGAGGAATTCAGAATAAGTGGGAAAATATATCTAGGAAATAACACCAGGGACAAAAATGGCAGTGATTATTACAAATGCTTTTTTTCAGTCCCTCCAGGATTTTGCAGGTGTTTTTTTGGGACTGTTGCGGGCTAAGATCACTAATTTTGTGGCAGCTTTTCAAAAAAAAAAAAAAAAACAATGCATGTTGCGATGTATTTAGATGTTTTTTACACAGTTCATTTGAAATCAAAGGCAACTTGATGCAGTGAGACTAAAATGGCAATGAGTGTTTGAAGTTAATTATCACTCCATGACCTCTCTCCCTCACACTCACGCTCTGCATCTAATACCATTACACATTCAAAAGTACATTTAATATGAAGCTTTTAAAAAGAACTTGAAAAAAAAAAAACAAATTCATCAATACAGATACACACACACACACACACACACACACACACACACACACACACACACACACACACACACACACACACACATGTTGGGAAGTTTGCAACTTCATAAACAAGGAAGTGGGTCTCAGGGGGGACTGAGTGCTATGATTTGAGGAACTGGGGGGGGGGGGGCAATTATGATTGGTAAAATTTGCAAACAAGTTGCAGTGATTGGACAAAACTGCAAGGTCACCCACAGGGTTCACAGGGATTGAATTTGCGTTAATTGTTGTGATTGCAACTTCCTGGAGGGATGTTTTTTTGTTTGTTTGTTTTTTGCTTGTTTTCTTGTTTGTTTGTTTGATTTTTTGTTTTTGTTTACCAGCATGAATATTTTGCATGATATCTGCAAGTCATTCTGATCCCAACCATGAACAACAGGGCTAGAAATTTAGATTTTTAGCATAAAAATTATACAAAAAATGTTATATGCATAAATAAAAAAAATGTGGAACACTTTTTTTAAAAAGGTTTTTGCTGAGAAAATCTAAAAAAATGAAAAAAGAATGCAACTTATACCCTGTTTTTGTTTTAATTTTTTCTTTGAGAACCCCTAGAAAATCCCCTCGAAATCCAAGAAGACTTATCCTTACAACTGCAAGTATTTATCCTGCTACAAGTTTATCTATTACTACTACTACTCGTCACCTGGCTGATACTGCTTCTTTCTTCTCTTCTTCTCTCTTCTTCCTAGTAGCCTTTTACCAGAATCCTTGTATTTATCACTGTCCAGTGTGTATGTCTCTTTTATAATCTGAATGCAATACTTTAAAGATCATTGTGAACTAAACTGTTCGGTCAACTCTCAGCTGTCCAGGTTTTTTTTTTTTATTGTTTTTATTTATTTAATTATTTGTTTGTTTGTTTGTTTGTTGTTGTTGTTCTTTTTTTAAAATTATTTTCTTAAAACTTTATTTATACTCCCTAAGTGGTAGAACCACATTGAAGGTTAGAGTGACTTTAAAACATGAGGTCAGGATACACACAGAAAAAAATGGCTACCTCCTCACCCATGACTGAATATCTTTCTTATGACATTTCAACAGGTATTTACAGTAGTTAAGTGAAGTCTTTCTGCAGAATGGAGGGATTTTCTCACATTCATTAATAATCATATTATCATATTATAGCACACTCACCATATACATTTGTTAGACTTTTTATGTATGTACAATTTGACTTATAGCAATGTGATCTATAAATGTTCTCCTCATATGTTATGGTTTGTATGTAAAAAAAAATGTGGTTTAGGACATTCAAGGGCTTCATCAAAGCACGTTGTGTGGGTTTGCTTCAGTAGCCTTTAAGCAGTACTTTAACTTTTTCCAATCTGCCCTTTGAGTCTGTAAAATATTCACAAAAACTTATAATCAATGACAGTTCTCGTCAGGTTTTTGGCTTATGTTTAAAAAAACACAACCAGAAATGAGAAGAAAAAGAAAGTTATGTTATGTTGAAAAAAATCCCCCCAAACTATTGACAGCTACAAATGAACCTGTTAAGTTAGCTTTCAGGAACAAGACACCTTAAATTAAAAAAAAAATAATAATAATAATTATATATATATATATATATATATATATATATATATATATATATATATATATATATATATATATATATATATATATATATAGGGGGGAAGTTGCCAGGTAGATTGCATGTCATTAAATTAAATATTATATTATATTATATTATATTATATTATATTATATTATATTATATTATATTATATTATATGTCCGTCCATCGTCTCTCTTCAGCGGACAATTCAACTCTGAGTTCAGTCAGCGCGCATCTTGCTCTGTGTGTCTTCGATGTGATGTGGTATTCGGTCCAGCTGTGCCCTCACTCCTCACATTTTTAAGTCAGGCTGCATTCCACTGTGTATTTCATGGCAGTTCATGTATCAGACGGTAGATTGTAGCATTACAAGCATGTTCAGCTATTTGACCTGAATCTGACAACTTTACACACTCTGTACAAAATAACACCTCAGTATGATTTGATCATCTATTTTCCTTTGTATATCTTTGGAGATACAGCAAACAGCCAAAATTACATTCAAAGAACAGGGCCTATCTCAGGAAATGAAAGAACCGTAATTTTTGAGGTCAATTGTCAGAACCAAACAACACTACAGGATGTGTTTCTGTGATTTGGGGAGGTTGTGTTTATTTATTTATTTATTTATTTATTTATTTATCTATTTATCCATTGGTTATATATTTTTTTACTGCAAATGAAAGACCTGGATCCCTCTAAAACTAAATAAAGCCTCAGTTGTGTTTTTGTTTCCTTCTACAGTGAAAGAAGTTGTAATCATGATATGTTTTTTGGTTTGTTTTATCACTTGTCTTCCTTAAGGTGTAAAAAACACCCTTAGAAAACCTTTAGAAATGTCAGAAATAATCCCATATCATGTTTTGAACAGTAGGCATTGCCTCTCTACTGCAGCTACTCTAACTGTCGTAGAATTAGCAAAATTTCTGTGTATTGTTTTCAGAATTTCTTTCCTTTAATTTCCTGTAGCTTTTGGTTTTTCTCATCTGTGTATTTTATTCAACATGCAGGTTGTATGTTTATGATTCTGAGGGCATTAACATGGAATGACACATCTTTAAACCCTTCTGAGTTTATTTGTCCCATAACTGTTGCTAAGTTTGTGTTCTGTGGAGTTCTAGCATTCGCTCCAGCCAGTGCTATAGCTGGGCAATAATATGTTTGTTGAAACTGCAGATTCATGCTTTTGTATTGAAGGATGTGCTGAACAAAAGGAGAGCCAGTGCAAGTTTTGACATAAGAAGTGTTGTCATTACAGTGTTACACAGTAGGTAGAGGTTGACGGGGGTAATATGGGGCATTACAGAAATTGAAAAAGCCTAGCCTGGTTGTACGAACTGCAGAATGAATGAGGGAACATCTACAGCAGCCAACCTGCTCACTATATATGTGAGTAAACACCTCAGTGACGATATAAAGCTGTTAACTATTGACATCAACCAGATCTGAAGAAAACAGAGTTTTTCTGATTGGTTACCTAAAGTTACAAATTCAGACAAAATGATGTTTCTAAAGGGAAGGAAGAAGGCATTTATTAATTGCACAGTGGGAGGCAAAATATAATTCTTAGCTTTGAGTCCAGTATTCTAAGACTTAAATTTTCTGGCATATTCAAAAATAAGTTATACAGAAGTGAAGACTACATTATGTCCAAAAACCTATGATTATTTTTTTTTAATAGCAGAGCACCAAAAATATCTTCATGTATGATTCTCTGACATCATGCGAAGAAGATTACTGTCATATCATCACTTAGAGAACACCAAAAAAGGGAGCTTTTTCTAGTGGCTTGTTGTACATCTATTGCACAAAAAGAAAACACATTGGTATAAGTCAGAATGAAACTCTCATTACCCAAGCTTGTTGCTTGAGAAACCAACCTGAACTTAAGAATAGGCAGTGGAAGAGGAACTAATGGCTGACAGACAAAAGAAACCTTGGTCATCCTACTGCAGTGACTGAAGACAGAGGTATTATTTTATTATTATTATTATTATTAGTTGTTGTTATTTTTATAGTTTTTGTGAGTGTGTGTTAGTGTGTTTGTCCTGTTTGGACAGGAAGCTCGCTGTGCAGCCTAAATTAAGTCACATCCCTTTGAAATCACTCAGAAGGGCAACTGAAGTTGGAAACCAAACAAAAACCTTAACATATCGTGAAGATGCAGAGAAGCTGCTCTGCCTACTGTCTCCTTCCACTCCCCACCTATCTTTCTTTAATGCTGATCGGAGTTTAAGTTCTGTACACAAGTCATCTGGTTGCTCTACATTGTCTGTAAAAACTAGTTCTGTAGTCTGGTGTCATACGAATTTAGACAGTGAATGAAGCTAATCAATGCTAGCCAACTTTCAGTGATTCCAGACACAAGATAAGCAAAGCTAAATTCCCATCACATCTGACCTGTAAATTAAGTAATTAGACATGGAAACCACTGAAACCTTCATTACAAAGGTGAAAAAGGTGAAAATTGAACTCTTATGCTTACTCCAGCAGAGAAAATGTTTGGTTCACTTTATAGCAAACCAGCTTTGCTCTAAAACTCCAGTTTGATATGTTTGTGGCAACATTGCCATCACATGCCATGCCCCCCCCCCCCCCCCCCCCCCCCTCCATCTTCACTGACGACCCCCCCCCCCCCCCCCCATCCATTCCTCCTCTTCAACCCCCTCCTCTTTTAGTTCTCTTTAAGGAAGAAGTTTCTTTTTGCATCCCCTGTTCCAGTGTTTTTATATCCTATTTTTGGAGATGAATTATAAATACATGCATGGGAAACTTTAAAACGATGACTTTTGAACTGATTGTGAATGGCCATGTAAGGGGAAGCCTGTCTTCTGTCAAATAAAAACAAAGTTCTCATCATCTGCCTTTCCTTTCTCTGCCAGGGGTAAGGACATAAGAACTGGTTATTAGTTCATTCTTTTCTAACCATGGTACAGACATCGGCATGAGAAACTTGCATAGACATTTCTAACAGTGCAGCAAACTGGGGTATGGTAACACTTGATTTTTTTAATGAGTCTAACTGCACCATTGTCATGGATAAGTGCTCCCTTGAGTCTCCATCTATAAGTCATTATTTCAGATCATGTCCTAAAATACTATGGCATTTGACTTTTTCAAACCATTCTTAATTTATTCACCCATGCTAATGACAAGAAAGCTTTTTATCCAAATCTATCTACCACCCTTCTTGGACGAATGCAAGTGGAGTAACATTTTTAAACTTTTTTTCATTGTTTCCACATTGTGCTCTGTTTTGGTGCCTTATCCAATCCAATTTTCTTTACACCTAAAGATTTCCATTAAAAGAAGAAAACATGCCTGATGGGAATATGCATCATCTTGTATGATGACAAAAGATGCCCCTGTTACTTTAAACTCATTGACCAGTCACTGGTTACTTATGTCCATCAAAAAGAGACGTAGAATGACGGCTGATAGAGACAGAAACATGACAGGCTTCCCTACATTACCAAACTGGATCTGTGCTGAAAAGACTAATGCTGGATATAATTTTAATGTCACAACACTGGAGAGAGAACAATTGAATATTAAGAATCTAGAACTGTATAAAATATATTTCAATGGAATGTTTATTATTTATCTTTTCTATTTTTGAAACATGTAAAGAACAAAAGAGGTGAAACTGTAACAAATCAACAGTATTTGTGAAAAAGAGACATAAAAAAATAGTTATATTGTTAAAACGTATGAAGGTTTGACTGTGAATGCTGATTTACCTGAGCAACTCTTCTCCTTTACTGATAGGATAAATAAAAAAAAAAGCAAATGAATAATAATAATGAAACAAAAACTACTGGTAAAAAGCAAAATAATTCTGCTGAAGAGACCTCAAAAACTCAATAAAAATATTAAAAGCATATGCCAAAATGTCCTTTTTGTGCTGTGTCTTTTACTAAAGCTGCTGGCTGTACAGTTTACAGAACATCTCCTCCACTATGTGTAAATTATGTTGACACTATTGAAATAAAAGGTTTGTTTAGGTCTCTGTAGTCGTGGGGTGAGTACTAGGCTCTTTATGGTGCAGAAATCCAAGCTGGACAATATGGAGTTAAATTCCTGCCAGAACCTCACAACCAAAGAAACCTGTTTTACAAAAACAATTCTATTCATGTGCAATGAATGTCAGCTTTGCATAATAAATACATCTGTTTCCTTTGAGTACAAAACATATTTCCCTACAAGAGCAACTCTTTTTTTTCTTCCTAAGAGTACAAAAAAAAAAAAAAAAAAAAAACTACCACAAAAGTTTTGGCACAGATTTTCCGCTTGTGGTGCAGCTGAAGAATTTCTCACAGATGTTGTGGGTAATTTCCCCCATTTACTTGCACTAAGAGTTTAAGGGTGACCTACAGTTTGAGCAGGACCTTAAATACAGCACAACATTTGGGCAATGGAAATAGTGTGTCTTTCAGACAAGTTATCAGTCTTTAAACATTAAGTTCAAACTGTAAGCAGCATAAAAGTGTCTGGTTAATCTGTGGTTGGTTGTCAGAAACAATATTACACCATGGATTCAACTTCTATGGAGTTCAGGGCTTTACAGAACAACCGGTGTTTTGGATTCAAGAGTGACTGTGCTAACTGGAGACTCTGACTCTGTCAGTGATGGGTAGCTGAGAGTCTCCAGTTAACAGGGTCACACTTTACACCAGTGGTCCCCAAACTACGCCCCGCGGGCCGGATACATTTGGCCACATTTGGCCCGGCCCCCTGAACGATACCAGAGACGCATTATGCTTTTTTTTCAGTGCCAAGTTTCGGTACCCAAAGGGTTAATAATGCCGCCGGTGATTCGCTGTAACGTTACACGTGGTTGCGGTATGCAGGAAGGTGTTGCCAAATTAGCGTCTCTGTCGCTATATTAAGTTTTATCTAAAAAGCGACAAATCCAGTGACTTTTCTGTGGTTTGGGGACGGAGTGAATGCATGTTTTGATCTTCGGCCGCTGCTTCTCAACGAGCAGTGCGCACTGAGCCCCTCCCCTCTCCAAACACAGACTCCTCCTCTCACATCAGACCCTCCAAGCTGCAGCCAGAGCAGACGACTGCTGCAAATGAATCACGCTAATGTTTGTTTCTTTTCGGTCACCTTTGCCGGTCATAAGCCCAGATAAAGGAGGAGGGTTTTTATTTTATCATAAAAAAACAAGAATCGACAGAAGAAAGTTCATTAATAGTTATTAAGACACTTACAGTGTACTCAGTATAAACTGACCTGTCACTTTGCATCTGTTATTTTGCAATGGCAAACATTTTTTTTCTTTTTTTATGTAGGAAAACTGCTAAGAGTAGAAATTTAGATGTAGATGGAAATAAAAGTCAAGATTTGTACCATAACATGTAAGGAAATTTTATTTTTGTTAGAACTGATACAAAAATTGCTATCTAAAAAAGTATCGTTCAGGAACTGGTATCAAAGTGAAGGTATTGGTATCGCGACAGGAATCAAAATTTTTTGCTTGATACCCAGCCCTACATATAATGTGACATTCTATTCCACCCTTCTGCAGTCTGTGCCCCTATGGGTGTAATTTTATTTCAGAGTTATTGTTCATTTCCTGACTTTTTTTTCTGTGAAGATCCCAGAAAGGGGTATTAATATTTGATTATGTGTTGCTTGCTGGAAAACAATAAATGGTTACGTTTTGGCGCCCCTGCGATCGTCAAACTTTTTCTGTTACAAACTGGCAGCAGGCCCCCATCAGAGAAGGGAATAGTTATGTGGCCCTCACAGGAAAAAGTTTGGGGACCCCTGCTTTACACTGAAATATCAGTGACATCTGCAGCTGTTATTAAATGTGTCTTCTTTATCCAACCTCAGTTAACCAGGTTTGAGCACAAATAAGCAATATTAACTGCTGATATTCTAAATCCAGTTTTTACTTTGAGTGTTAAATGGAAAAAGTTGGTTTAGAGCCGAGGTAATGACCAAATATGGACTCACTATGGTTTCTCCAGGTGAGAGGCAGAGGGCAGGTGTGGGCTTACTAATAGCTCCGCAGCTCTCTGCCAGTGTGTTGCAGTTTACTCCAGTGAATGAAAGGGTTGTTCCTCTGTGCCCTCAGGCCGGAGAACAGGTCCTGACTGTTGTTTGTGCTCATGCACCAAACAGCAGCTCAGAGTACCCACCCTTTTTGGAGTCCCTGGGACGGGTGCTGGAAAGCCCCCCAACTGGGGACTCCATAGTGCTGCTGGGGGACTTCAATGCTCACGTGGGCAACGACAGTGATTGGGAGGAGCAGCCTGCCTGATCTGAACCCAAGCGGTGTTCGGTTGTCGGACTTCTGTGCTAGTCACAGCTTGTCAATAACTAACACCATGTTCGAGCGTAAGGGTGTCCATAAGTGCACTTGGCACCTGGACACCCTAGGTTGCAGATCTATGATAGACTTTGTGGTCGTATCGGCTGATCTGTGGCCGTATGTTCTGGACACTTGGCTGAAGAGAGGAGCTGCGCTGTAAACTGATCACTCCCTGGTGGTGATTTGGATCAGATGATGGGGAAAGATGATGGACAGACCTGGGCAGACCTAAACAATCAGTGAGGGTTTGCTGGGACCATCTGGCTGAGAACCCTGACAGGATGGTCTTCAACTCCCTCCTACGACAGAGCTTTGACTCTATTCCAGGGTGGCAGGGACATGGAATCCGAATGGACCATGTCCAGCGGTGCCATTGCTGAAGCGGCTGTCCAGAGTTGTGGGTACAAGGTGGCTGGTGCTTGTCGAGGCGGTAATCCCTGAACCTGTTGGTGGACACAAGGATGCCATCAAGTTGAAGGAGTCCTACAGAGCATGGTTGGCCTGTGGGACTTCAGAAGCAGCTGACAGGTAAACAGGCTCTGCGGCTCTGGCAGTCACTAAGGCAAAAATTTGGACATGTGAGAAATTCAGTTAGGCCATGGAACTAGACTACCAGTCGGCCCTGAAGAAATTCTGGCAAACTGTCCGACAACTCAGAAGGGAAAAGCGACCCTTGGTCCACACTGTTTACCCCCTGGGTAGACCCAGGACACAATGGAGAGATTATATCTCTCAGCTGGCCTGGGAACACCTTGGTATCCTCCCAGAGGAGCAGGTGGAAGTGGCCGGGGATAGGGGTCTCTGGTCTTTGCTGACCCCACGACTCAGACCTGGATAAGCTGTAGAAGACGGATGGATGGATGGATGGACCTATAAATCAGTGGTCCCTAAACTACGGCCTGGGGGCCATATCCGACTCGCCTCCACATTCGGCCCAGCCCCTTGATCAATACCAGAGATGCATTATGATTTTTTTTTTTCAGTCTGGCCACAGCATGCGATCAGGACTAATACACGCATAGAACATGACATTCTATTTCATAAAGTGTTACTTATTTCATTAATAGTGTTATTATTTATTTCCTGACTTTTTTTTCTGTGAAGATCCCGGAAAGGGCTATAAATATTTGGTTATGTGTGGCTTTCTGGAAAACAATAAATGTTCATGTTTAGGCAACCCTGTGATCGCCACACTTTTTCAAACTGACCCCGGCCTCCCTTTAGAGAAGGGAAAAGTTATGTGGCCCTCACAGGAAAAAGTTTGGGGACCCCTGCTATAAATGATGATTAACAGACACAGATTTAAAGTGCAACATTAAAATACAGTATATTATCAAACCATGAATCAGTCTGATTAGTATGACTAGATGATATAACCAAGGGATTGTATCATCTAGTCCTAAACAGAATTTAAAATACAAATCCCTGATAGATTTGGCGCAGTTCTCGGTCTGGACGTAGTTTTCTGGATCTTTTATTATGACCCAGGTCTCAGACTGAGCTCTCTGTGAGCTCTTTTTGGTTTGGGAGGGTTTCTGCTTTATTGACACAGTTCATGTCTTTATATTTCACAGTCTGGTAACAGTCCACAGATAATGCAGTCATAAAATCAATTGGGTGAGTTTGAGATGTTCTCTGGTGAGAAGCAAAAGATATTGTTGTTATTGTATAACCTTGGATTATATGTCAGAAGTTAATTTAGCATTATTATGGTCAGCTGGCTCTCAAGTTAGTGGTGTTAATTTTTGTTTTTCTGAGTGCATACACAGCAAATTTAATAATCACAGCTGAAATTACATAAACAGCCATCAGTTAAATTGAGTTTAATACATATAGAGGCATATAGAGTAGTTGGTGGCATGTTCAAGAAGCAAAGTTTCCCCCAAAGTATTGAAATGGCATAGTAAGCCTTATACAAAGATCATTTCAACTTAATCAGTCCTTTATTGTTCCCTCCCTCACTAGGACCTGCTTGTTCAAGACATCCTGGAGAGACAAGTTGTACTTGAGAAAACTTGTACTTGAAGGAAACATTCTAATGGACTTGTGGATAAAAAGTTTTTTTTTGTGTCTTGTTAAGAATTTTTTGTTGTTCTTGTAAAGTATTTCACTTGAACTGAAGATGGAATTTTATGCATAGGTCTCATTAGCGTTCGGTGATATTTCATTCAGACATTACACTAAATATTTGAAGATCTAGACAGCTATAACAAAACACCATATCCATGCGTGCCTGAATTTAAGCTCTTATCAAGGAACAGAGGGGGGATTATGGACTTTATAGTTGTTTTTTGTAACTTTTTGTCTGCCAAAAACATATTTTTTTCCACAATTCTTATGACCAATACTTCAAGTGCAGTTTTTCCTATTAAACAGACATGCATCCTCTAATTTTTAAAATTGGTAGTGCAGTCCACATTATCAATGAGATAAAGGAACTACAGGTTAGACCATAAGTTATTTTGCCAAATGTCAATTGTAGGTGTTAGTCCCTTCGCCCGAGTGAAATACTTTGAAATAAAAACACAACTCAGACTTGTTTTAAAGACTGACACTAAGTGTTATTCTGCCCTCTGCTGGCACTTTGAGAGCATAGCATCACTAACTGACTGTTGGGTATCGAAAAGAGGTATTCAAAACTGAATTGAAGTCATGTGATGAGCGATACAGAATGCTCAGTTTAACAATAAATGACAAATTTAAGGCCTCATATTTTCCTCTAAAGTGAACAGAATTGACTTTAGTATGGACAATGGAAGAATGGTATGTCCAGGTCTAGTCTATAACAGTAACTTGCCTGTTTTGGTTCTTGGTTTTCCTGAAAATTATCTTGGCATCACAAAAAAACAAAACAAAAACAAAAACAAAAAAAAAAAAACAACAACTCCAGATTGTGACATAAATCTTCCTGTTGTGAAAGAAAAATAGCTTTGCCATCCTGCATAGAGAAAAAGTAGTCTACATCTTGAAAGAACAACTCAAAATTACTTGTTATCACGGTAAAAATAAGACATGCATCCATTTATAGGGATGCATGCTTTGGGCTCAGGTATGGTAAGTCATTCTGTTGTTTCACAGTCTAATAGTCCTCATACATTTATCTTAAAATTCATTTAATAGTGGGGCTTCATTAGTACTACTGTCTATGGACTACATATACCATACCCAAGGGATGGAGTTGAGGTATCTGTTAATTCATTTAAATTAGCTTAAATACAGGTTTGCAGAATGCAACTCTCCACGTGACTTAACATTTATCACTTTACATGGACTGAAATTGGAATAAGCATTATTTATACAAGCGGTCATTAGAGGGAGTGCTTGCCTTAGTGCCAAGTGTCCTAATTAGTTACCGTAAACACCTGTGCAAGAAAACCGACTGCGTCATTACCATGGACTGTAGGTTATGACCAGGAGCTACGATGGAGAAATACGATTTTAATCATTAAGAAACTTAACTGTATTGGTTTACGCCCATTTCTGAGAAAACGAAACTTTTAAGACATGCGGAAATGCATCAGGAGGTCTGAGAAGTGACTGAACTGGGATATGGCAGGTTCACTGGAGAGGACTTCTTCGCTCTGCGTTTTGCTGAACATAAAAAGTAACTCGGCAGTCCGCTCAGGTAAGTACCGGGTACCTCTGTGTGTGAAGTGTGTTGTCAAAGGCTGGAGGGACCACGTCGGACCAGGAGATAAACTTAAAATTTAACTTAACTCATTATTTTAGCTGGTTAGCTTCCAGTTCGCGCTGTCACTTTTGGCATTACTTGGATTTAAATTCACTGATAAATGGATGACAGCTATTCTTCCACATGCACATTTCGTGTCTCTGTGTTTTTTTTTCCTGGTTAAGGAGTCAGGGGCAAACTGACCCAATGGAGGGTAGCTTATCTAACACAAGCAGCACAGCGGACTACAGTGGCAGGCTAGTTAGCTTCCTAGCACGCTGCTCAGTAGTTGCATTTGATGCATCTTTAGTGCAAGTGACAGCTGTCCCTGTAATAAATGAGCATGTAGTACACAGTTTTAAAGTTATTTTAAAAGCGTATACGTCATGTTTGGTCAGTAAGCATTCTTGTCATATATGTTGGAAACGAAACAGGAAGTGACTGTGTGCGTAGTTTTCCAATGGTAACGTGATTGGCTGAAATGCGCAGCCAAAGATCTTTTGGAGAAAAGTTGAGTCACTCCATCCAAGAAATGGGGTCGTAATACTGTATCATCTTTGAATATAAGTTTATTGATTTATTTTTTAGACGATACATACGAAATAGTATAACTGTCTCTCATATTGCGTCCCCTGTTATGTCCTCAACGGTGTTAACCGTTTGGACCTTAAAAATAGGCATTTTTCAACAACAATTAAATAGTTGACCAACACTTTATACAGTGTTATACAAGTGTTATACAAACACTTTATACAAGTTATACAGAACACAAACATTCCTTAATGGTTTTCATAAGGAAAACAAATCTTAACGATTACTTCTTATGTAAGCGTATGAGTGAGAAACTAACATAATACACTCACCACTTATGGCCATCATGAAAAAAAAAAACCATCATATCCTCCAGGGCGAAATAACACAAAAACGGAACAATGAACGATTTCAGCTTACGACCTCCTCAGGGTGTAACTGACAAACCACTGAGATCGTAGAAATCAGCGGTGATACATCTTTCATTTTTTATTATCGTGGAAAGGCCTGTAATCTACTTTGTAGTGAGCCCTCGTGTTTTTTTGTAGACTTTGGCTGAATTCAGTTTAACATCGGATGTTGGTTCAGGGTTCAGACAGAGGGCGGGTGTTCAGGTTACTTTTACAGCGATGTCTACTTCTGTCTCCAACAGAAACGTTTATTTGAAATTGTTAGATAAGACTACTTAAAGTCTAAATGGAAACAAAGGTCTAAACTGGGCGGTTGTTTTGCCAAGATGAGCAATGGGTTATGAGGCCCAGTGGGGCAGAATTGAAAGTGAAAGGAATCTGCTGCTGGGTGGGCTCTCTTGGTGCTTTTTGCTTATATTTTTGCCCTCATTTACAGCGAGCGCTGAAGTGTGAAGATGGAGTGCCCAGGTTGTGGTCACATTATTGTAGAGGGGAATGCCAAGTTCTGTAGTGAGTGTGGCCTAAAGCTGTCTGCCCAACAAGCAAACACTCAAGGTGAGTTGATTCAAAATTGGAATAATTATGTTACACTGAATGACAAACACCATAAATGAAACTTTTAGTTAAAATGTGGTTGAGTATTCTTCAACAATCATTACCATTTATTACAATTTTTATTAGGAAATATGCATAATGTTAAACACAAATGTCACAATTTGATGAACTGCAGCAGTTAGCTCTAAACAAGTTTACATTAACAGGCTGTTAACATTTCTGGATTTGATATAAGATTGTCAAGACTGAAGTACTTCATGTGATGTCCTCAGTTAGTAAATATAACAACTTGAGTGTTTAGCCTTGAGTAAAATTGATCATAATTCTGTATGCTGTCATGACGTGCTTACATCAGAATCAGAAATATTTTATTTATCCCGAGGGAAATTGCATTACAGTTACATCTTGTCCAAGAAACATTAAAAACACTTAGACATAAACATGGGAGACAGGAACAGGAGCACTGTGGGGCAGCCGGTGTGCACAGCGCTGCACCCCATTTCATCAGATGTGGAAACATTACACATAAGGTAAAAAGAGGACAAAAAAAATCAAATACCAAACTGTGCTCCTGCAGGTGGAGCATTCCTCCCTACATTCCATCCAGGAGAGCAGAGATTTCTCAGCCTCCAAGGCCAATATGAGGAGTTGAATGAGAGATGAAGAATGTTTGAGTCAGGCAGACTCTGCATTCCGTCTGCCTTTAAGTCTCTCTGGTCGTCTCAGATCCTAATTTGATAATCATACAACATTATGTTATTTTTCAGTTCCTGCCATGAAAAACAATATTTTTTTTACATTAAATTAAATTCAATTCAATTCAATTAAATTAAATTAATGTTATTTAACCTTTATTTAACCAGGAATGTTCCATTAAGATTAAAAAACTCTTCAACTTAAAAAGTTCTGTTTCCAGTCCTTTTGCATCAGGTTCCATGTAGAAGGGACAGAGAAGACAAAGGCCCTTTTTCCCAACTCAGTGCAGGCAAATGGAACAGTTAGAAAAAAAATGGTGGGTCTCTTTCCTGAAAATGGCGTTCACACTTTGGCTTACAAAAGGGTTACCATTATTTTCCATGAATTATTTTAGATGGAGTAAGAGTTGTCACATTTTGTGTTTGAGTCATGCACACATGGTAACATTCAGGTTGTGAAATACAACATTTCTTTCTAAGTTTAAACAATATTTGATGACTTTTTAGAGCAGACAAAAAGAAAGCACAAATGAAAGCAGGGGCCTTTTGGAGCTTATCACAGATCATATATGATGAAAAGAAACAATATGGCAGACACACTCTACATACCTCAGGCCTTACAGGAGCGTTTCTTAAAGGTCTTAGGGCTGTTATGTTTCACTATCTCAGGTACAAAGATTAATATTTATTTGCTGTAAAAGGACTGACTTACAAGCCCCACACAATTTTTTGATAGTGTGAAATGACAACTTACCCCAGAATACTGACTGCCATGTGTGAACAAGTTTTAAAACTGCAGCACAGATCCCTTTATCTTGCTGGTAGAGAATGGCAGCCTCACCTCTTTTATACCTGTTTTGATCCAGATATAGGTAATCAGCCAAGATCCTTGGTGGCAAACTCTGAATGTACAGCTGAGAAATCTGTGCAACAGAAAACGACTTCAGCCGAGGAGGGCAAAGAAGCCAACAGATCCCCCAAAAGACCAAATGACGAGAGCATCAGCAACCCAAAGAAAAAGGTGAGTGTCACTGTCATCATAATGCCTCCCATCTGGGAATCTTCCCAAGAGTTTATGGTTCTCTTACGCCTGTTTATAATGTGTTTAAGATGGCTGATGTAACAGTTCTTGAGACCATCTTTATTTTCGGTTTCACTTTGCTGATGCACCACACTATTTCAGTGTGTGGATGTCTGAAACAAAGGGTATACTGATGAGGGACTTAACAAATTAGTTATGGAAAATTTACAATTTTTGTCTGTATTCACAGATAAAGCACCCAGGTGCCCCCCCCCCCCCCCCCCCCCCCCAGTTGGTAAATAGTAAATGGACTTGTAGTCCATCTGACCCCATCCAAGGAGACTGCTTTTAAGGGATAATCAGTACTAATATATAGGTACTGGTCCAATATATACAGCATGGTTATGGGCTTTCACACACTGCTCAAGAAGATATTAGGGTTGCACTAATCACAATTTTCTGGCCAATCACTTATGACCTATCTTTAAAGAGCCTGACCTGCCGATACTGAGTTTGATTGATACCTATTTTTTATTTTTTTATTTTATTTTTTATAACTGACAGCATACACCTTCAATGTTCCAATCTTAGTTTATTGAAAAACATTGAACAAAACCTGTAAAACAATACAAACTTGATGTTTTAACTGCACATTAGGTAGTTCTTTTAAATAAGTTGAGAAGTTATTGCTGTCTAAACTACTAAATTAAATCACTTTCTTTAGTCTTTCATTTTCCACATTATAGAAATAAACAATGCTTAAGCAACAGGTTACACTGCAGGCCTGTTTTTAGTCACTTATCAAAAATAAAGTGCACCACAGTATTTTGCTTTTATAAACAAAGGAAATCACAAGGTTTGGGTTAGGTCAGATAAGGTTGGTGGATAAGATCGGTTTCATATGTAAGGATCGGCTGATCACCGACCCCCCAAAATCAAGGAAACCAGTTTGATGTTTAATTAATTTCAACTTATTTACATATTAGATAAGATAGATAACATGAGCATTAACAAGCATTCACAAATGCAAAAATCTGTCGAATAATGACGCCAACTAGCTAGAAACATGTAGGCTATGTTTGCTTCAATAATGATGAAGCCAATTCATTACAAGCTAGTTATAACGAATCTGAGTAGTTACTAGATAGCTAGCTCTAATTAAACTAACTGGTTACTAGCTAGTTATTAGTTATAAAATATTAAAAACGTTTTACTATTCAATGAGAAAGTTATACAAACCTCAAAGAGTTAACCTATCACCTCTGACAATAACAGCTGTAACCGCCCCTGATGCAGAGGAACTATTTAAAATCTCATGCTAGTTTGTACAAATGTAATGTACAGAAGTAGCTGCAGTGCTTAACTACAAAAAAAAAATAAGTTTGAGAAGGAAAAGATAAAACAGGTCACTCTGAAGACACAATCTTTATGGGAAATTTGCATATTTATCCCCCAATTGTCATGGTAATGGGAGTACTGTTGGTCTTTTTTACAAACCGGATTCGGTTGAAGTTGGGAATTGTGTAAAATGTTAGGGTTAGGGTTAGGACTGGACGTTGTGTCCTCCGGACCAAAGAGGAAGCGGACCAACTGGACTGTTATTAAGGCAAAGTTCAAAAGCCAGCATCTGTGATGGTATGGGGGTGCATTAGTTCCCATGGCATGGGTGACTTACATTTCTGTGAAGGCAACATAAATGCTGAGAAGTACATACAGATTTTGGAGCAACATATGCTGCGATCCAAGCGATGTCTTTTTCATGGACGCCGCTGCTTATTTCAGCAAGATAATGCCAAGACACATTCTGCACGTGTTACAACAGCGTGGCTTCGAAGTAAAAGAGTGCAGGTTCTCCCCTGGCCCGCTTGCAGTCCAGACCTGTCTCCCATTGAAAATGTGTGGTGCATTATGAAGCGTAAAATACGACAGAGAAGACCCCGGACTGTTGAACAACTGAAGCGGTTCATCAAGCAAGACTGGGAAAGAATTCCATATGAGAAGCTAAGAGAATTAGTCTCCTCTCTTCCAAAATGTTTATTGAGTGTTATTAAAAGGAAAGGTGATGGAACAAAGTGGTAAACATGCCCTTTCCCAACTTCTACTGCACGTGTTGCAGCCATGAGATTCTAAGTTAACTATGATTTAAAAAATAAAATAAAGTTTATGAGTTTGAGCATTAAATATGTTGTCTTTGAAGTGTATTCAATTGAATATAGGTTGAAAAGGATTTTCAAATCATTGTATTTTGTTTTTATTTACATTTTACACAATTTCCCAACTTCGACCGAATCCGGTTTGTAGAAAGAAATCTATTCTGGAATATGAATGATGCACTGATGAGAAGTATGTGTATTCTTTAAGAGCGGGGTGGTGTGAACGCCATGCATCACAAAGACCAAAATCCTCTATGTACTGTTTAACAACCTTAGTGGATTGCCAGAGCTGATGGTTCCCTGTTGCACTCAGCCAGTCCGTTCCCGAGTCCAAGGCCAAAAAAAAAAAAAAAGAATCAAAATGGCCTTTATTGTCATTATACAGAATGTACAACGAGATTGGAGAGCTTCTCCCTTCAAGTGCAATAGGTGCTTAAGTAAAAAAAAAAGTATACAAAAAAAATAGTATATGTATAAAGAAAAAAATTTAACAAGTTGCAAGGAGGTCTTTTAAATATATAAGATATATACAAGAGGAAGTGTAGACTTGTGCACGGCACAATTGAGGCTCAGTATACAATATATGATAGATGACAAATATTAATGAGTGAAAATAAAGTCCAATTCCTAGTTCTCAGTATTTCTATATTGTTTACATAGTATTGCACAGGAAGTAGATATGGATTGCACGGACACTAGAATGTGTATTACCTGAATTGTTCATTAGAATATATGTTACTTTTAGTGCAAATGTGGACTGTATATACAGATGAGCAACTGTCACATATAATTGTATTGCACATGAAGTTGTTAAATAAATATAGTTATAAAAAGTAGCAGCAACCGCAGTGGCAGTGCTATTGCATATTTTGCATCATACTAATGACCGGAGTCATTGTAAGTCAGAGTTCAGGTGGTGATGGCTCTCGGGAAGAAGTTGTTTTTCAGTCTGTCTGTCTTTGCTTTGATGCACCTGTAGCACCTGCCCGAGGGCAGCAGGTCAAACAGCTGGGCACCAGGGTGTAAACTGCCCTTGATGATGTTGCGAGCTCTGCTGAGGCACCGGGTGGAATAGATGTCCATCAGGGAGGGGAGAGGGCAGCCGATGATCCGCTGTGCTGTCTTGACTGTCCTCTGAAGCCTCCCTCGTAAGAAGGCCAGCAGCAGCTCCCTGTGGAGGTTGTTCCTCCTGAAGACTCTCAGGAAGTGTAGATGCTGCTGGGCCTTCTTGATGACAGCTGTGATGTTGGCTGGCCAGGAGAGGTCATCAGAGATCTGGACTCCCAGGGCGCTGAATGTGTGGACCTTTTCCACACACTCACCGCTGATGTAGAGGGGGGCGGGTCACTCCTGTTCCTCCTAAAGTCCACAATGATCTCTTTTGTTTTTTGTGTTTGGTGCCAGGTTGTTGTCAGAGCACCAGGTTGTCAGCCTCAGGACCTCCTCTCTGTAGGCTTTCTCCCCTTAAAAATAACATATGGATAAACATAGATTAAAATTATTAAACATTTGACTTGTTCTCTTTTAAATGTTCACTTTTAAATGTACAAATATTTCATCTTAATTTTACGAATATTCTTATATTCTTATTTCGTCTCCCTTTGATTTGTAGCTCCAATACTCCATTGTACAAAGCGTAGTGAATAGCACTTCCAGTGTCAGCTCGGTCTTAAGGATGGTGCAGAAAATGCTGTGTGATGTCACAGGAAACCCATGAATAGATGCGTGTGTGGATGTTACACACACGTCCGGCTATCTTTCTAATTGTGTCAAAAAATGTTTAAAGCCTCAAGGCTTCAGTCTACTTAAAAACAGTGACATCTGGTGTTCAACCCAAGCTATAGCAACCCATTAAGATCACAACTGAATCACTCACTTCCAAACCATGTCAGGAGTTAAAGTTTAGAATAAACCGTGTGCTCATCTTAATCTGCTGATGTTTTTGTTCATTTAAACTCAAGAATGATTACATCATCATGAGTACATATTAAAATGATATCAAATTATGATTGTGTTAGAAGACACTGAGACAGTGAACCAGAAGCATAGGGTCTTTGTTAAAAGGAGTCAGTCATTTGTTAAAAAAAATCACATACTAAAATGTGCACACCAGATTAAATCAAAGAATAAGCACAATATGAAGAGTAACATGATGCGTAAGGTTTATTTAGAAAGCTATGTTTAAAAACTGGACAAAAAAACAAGAACAGAAATCCTTCTTGCTGCAGCTTTGAAATCAAACATCCTGTTGAACACAGAAACATGTTTTTTGTTAAGTGTTTAAGTCCATTATCGTTCAAGAAATCTTTTTAAGAAAATGATTCATCAGAGACCTGTATGGTCCATCAGGGATGCATCGATAGGCTTTGAGCCAATGAAATGCTTTAAAACATTTGGAACAGTGAAGCTCAAAGTGAAGCATTTGGTCATGTGACAGTGGTGTTTTGATACAAGCTCCCAATCAGTGTTTCAAATAACTCTGTTTCAGAAAGAGTGATGCAAGTTCTGAAGCCTCGGTATCATTTGCCGAACGCTAGATTTTTTTGAAATAGCTTTTTGTAGAAGTTTGACCTTTGCAAAATTTAAGATGTCAGTTGTAGACTCCATACTATTGAAAACTGTGGTATGGTTCAGAAAGTAGTTTGTGAAAAGGATCACCTGTCACTATCCCACTATCCTGTTTGTTGTGGTGTGCTGGGGCAGCAGGCTGAGGGTGTCTGATGCTAACAGACTCAACAAACTCATCCGCAAGGCCAGTGATACTGTCAGGGTGGAGCTTGACTCTCTGAAGGTGGTGTCAGAGAGGAAGATCAAAGCTGCGTAGCATCCTAGACAATGTCCGACATCCACTCCACAGTGTACTGGTCAGTCACAGGAGTGCTTTCAGTGCAAGACTGATCCCCCCACGAAGCAGCACAGAAAGACACAGGAGATCATTCCTGCCTGTGGCCATCAGGCTTCATAACGTGTCCCTTTAAATCGAACACTGGATTATACCTTACTAATCCGTTAATACATTTGAAATATCTGTTACACTTCACAACATCTGTTAATACACTTGCATTAGCTGTTTTGATATATTTATTAGTGCAATACTTGTTCAACATAATCACTAAGTGCAATCAGTTTGTTCATTATGGGAAATATCCGTTTATTACTGTTCATTGTAATCAAGTGCAGTATCGGTTTAACACAGATCACAAGTGCAATACATGTTCTACACTGTTCCTGCCTTACCCATTATGTAAATACTTTCTTCTATCATGTTTATCTTGTTTAGTACTTATAACTTACTAACTAACTTATAACTTATTGCTCACTCCTGGTACTTACCACTTATTTTTATTTTATTTAATTGCTTATCTTATTGTTTATCTTATCACCTATTTGATTATCCTACTCCTTCTTACTTCCAACTTCTGTACTATGTAAGAGCAACGGTAACACCGAATTTCCCTCTGGGATTAATAAAGTATTTCTGATTCTGATTCTGATTTATGTTTTCATAGAAAAAAAAGAAGAAGAAGAACAGAAAAAAGAAAGATGTCCCCTCGACATCAGAGCAAGCTCAAAGCTTATCGGACATGTCCCATGTCTCTGTGGGAAAAAAACAGGGAACAAAGATAAAGAGTGCAGGAGACTCTTCAGGCAGTGACAGCTCAGATAATGCGATGGACGTAACACCAAAGTCACTCCACGAAGGCCCCTCGTCACTAGAGAGCCAACCTAGTTCCCTCTCGGCACCTGCTGCTCCACCTGAAGACAAGCAAGTGATTCAGAACACACCAATGACTGACAAGGAAGAGGCAGCAACTGTGACACAACCTGAAGAAGATCCAGGTTATTTAACTCAGGATCAGACGCAGGACTCGCACACTCCAACCCAACAACCCCCCTTCAGGGACGACAAGATGGTGAAATCTCAGTCAGATGCAGACAAAGTGGCTAACACCACCAACCTAAACATAGAAAAAACGGCCACTAAAAACTCTGAGAACGAAAAAAACACTGCAGCCACTAAAGTACCTACACTGGACCAGCATGCCAATATAGAGATGAGCTGCAAACAGAAGGGAAAGGGTCAACAGGAGAAAAAACAGAAGCCCACTGCAGCTGCTGGACAAAAAATGTTTGGCCCTTATCCCCAGTCAAAGGTAAAGTTTACTAAAGTAATATGTTGGATCTTTTTAAAGAACAGAAGCCCACATTTGATTGATTTTAATTTCTTTGTGTATTTTTAACATAAATATTACGTGATATTTAAACAGACTGACAGTGCGGGCTCAGAGGTGGACCCAAAGAAGGCTAGTATTAGTAAGCCTGGGAGTGGTGGAGCAGTGGAGTTGAACCAAAAGGAGACAGGAACAAGCAAACAGAAGGGAAAGAGGGAACAAGAGCAGAAACAGAAATTTGCTGCAGCTGTTGGACAATCAAAGTTTGGACCACATTCTCAGTTAAAGGTAAAGCTTACCTTCAGTTATGTGTAGGAGAAGACTGCATCTGACACATTTTCACCACTTTATTTGCATTTTTAACATCAGTTTTATACATTTAAACAGACTGACGGTGCAGGCCCAGGCATAGACCCAGAGGAGACTGACAGCAGTACCTCTGGGAGTGGTGGAACGGAGGATATGAGCCCTAAACAGTCAGGCCAAAGCAAACAGACGAGTCAGCAGGAGCAGAAACAGAAGTCCAATGCAGCTGCTGGACAAAACGTGTTTGGACCTAATCCCCAGTCAAAGGTAAAGTTTACCTCAAGTTACTTGTAGGCATCCTTGTTTAAAAACAGAAGCTTGCAAACTAATTAAGTGTATTATATTTAGGTGTTTGATTCACATGAATATCAAATAATACTTAACAGGCTGACAGAGCAGGCTCAAGTGTGGACCCTGAGGGGACAGACAGTGCTGCTCAACAGTCTAGGGGAGACTCAGCCACAGCACAGTCCACTGATAGAGACAAAAAATGTGAAGGTGGCAGCAAGGACAACACGGAATCCAGCTCTGGAGCTGACCCACCCCCTAAAAAGTGAAGATCTTCACCAGTATTTGTTTCAGATAACTCTGTCTGGTCATGTCTGTTTTATATACTCAAATGTATTTTTCTTTTTTCTCATTAGAATAACCAGGAGCAAGACCATAGCTGCTTCTGACAGACTCACAATCTACTTCCATGCAGTCCTCTCAAAGGATTTCAAATTCGATCCGAATGAAGATCGTGTGTTCATCAGAGCTGGGTTGCACATTGGAACATGGCAAGAAAATGCAGCTGAGCTTTTTGTCACCAGGTACTTAAATTTTGGCATACTTATATTTAAATGTAGCAATGTAACTACAAAATAACACCAGACACGATAAACATGAAATAAACATGAAAGACAAGACTGATAGAAAAAAGGTGTAACTTAATGTAACTGACGAATCATGACAAAATCCATCCATCCAGCAGGAGTGACTGAGTACATCCTGGGCAGGTCAGCAGTCTCTCAGTGGGCATCATCAAAAACTTTTAGAGTGTAGTTTGAAAAATGCACCCTTTCATTTTCTTTAGCACTTTAGTAATGCTTACTCGTGGTATTTTATGATAATCTTTGAAAGAGGCCAAAAGTGGAGCAGAGATGGGCTTTTAGTCTACTGGCATGGTCCAAACTGTTCAATCCTCTGCATGACACTCAGACTCAATATAAAACTAAACAGCTCAGGTCTATGTAGTGTGTCTTGCTAGTGTGTCTCCTCTCATGTGTAATGATATGAGGGAAGCTTTTCACATCATGATCTTATTGTACTGGTTGTTAATATTTTTTCCCAATGTGTGCAATGTGGCCTCTGGGTCTTTGAGAGTTACCCCCAGTTACCTGTCAGCGCCACACACTACGCCACACACTACGCCACACGCTGCGCTGTACTTAGACAAAATATTTATTAAATAAAATAAATATTTCTTAAAATATTTATTGTTGCTGCTAAAAAAGCAATTACCCGTAAATGGTTACAGGTAGATGCACCCACAGTACAAAACTGGTTTGAAATCATTAAAGAAATTCATGAGATGGAAAAAATGACATTCCTACTTAGATTAAGAAAAGATTTGTACATCAAAAAATGGTAAAAATGGAAATAATACTTTTTGGAATAGAAGTCGTAATAGGTGGTTGCTCCCCTCCCTACTGATAAATACATTTTCAACCTATGTTTACTCCAAACATATAAATAAACATATAGCTTACAATCATACTGTACAAAACATGACTTTGGAACTTTTCTGGAACTGAATATGTTACAAAACCATGATGTTGTTTTTCATTTTGTATTTCATTTTTTTTCTTTTTGTTGTAGCTAAATGAAAAATTGAACTAAAGTGTAAGTAATAAAAAAAGAAACACAAGCAACCCAGGTGCTGAGTCAACTGATGTATGTTGGGTTAATGGATTTTAACCCAACATGAGTTGCACAAAAATAACCCAAATCCCATAGAAATAACCTATAACAGGTAAACTGTGTCATAACCCATCCGTTGAGTAGATGAAAGAAAATGTTCACAGGTAAATATTCAGAGGGTCAAATTAGTTATGGCACCTTGATTATATTTTAACATTTGAGCTTGTAAGATCATTTCCAAACCCAAGTGTGTGCCAGTTTCTATGCAAGATTGATAAATAATTGTCATTATGTGTGGATGTCAGTGCAGCCATGTGGGTGAAGTATGCGAAATGAAATCCAGTTAAGAGCTGTTAAGCTAAATTTGTTCATTTTTAAGTTTGCGTTTTGATAAAGTTGATGCAACCCTTTTTTAGTGACAAAAATGGGAATGATTGTGATCTGTTAAGGTTAAAAAACAGGTTTTCAAAATTGTGCTTATCCGGATTAAACTTTCAGAGCAAGTTGGTTGATTCACTCCCAAAGTCAGAAGGAAGTCACTGTTTTTATGTTTTATGTATACATTTGAATTGAATCTCCTTTTCACACAGTGATCTTGGAGGGCATGGTTTCCTGGTTCAGGGCAGTCTGACAACAAAGAAATCTGAAGCGGAGTCTGTGTCGATACCATACAAATATGTTGTCTACAGGGATAAAAAGCAAAAATATGAGTATGAGTTCATCTACAAACAGAATTCATCTCAGCAAATAGTCAACAGGTGTCTGTTTGTAAAATCCCATCTGCTCAGTGACAAAGGTAGATGCAACCTTAACTCTATCTATTTGTAGTTTTCATAATAATGTGAATATATACCTGGAAGTAATTTTTTTTGTAAAATTTCTTTTTTTAACCTTTTTATAAAGGGGACTGGCATCAATATGATGACATAGTCTGTGCTGAGCCATCAAAAAACGTGTTCAAACGTCTGACAGACACCATAAAAGACACCATCTGGAATGACCAAAAGAGGGATCTGATCCAGGGGAGGAATATTGCTGGGAATATAATGTTGGACACCATATTTGACCTTCTCGGGAACTGGAGTGTGACCAATCTGAAAAATTTCTTGATTCAGCTGAATCAGTTCCTTCAGGTTTATAGTGACCCTTTTGTGTATGAAGACAAACAAAAGAAGTGGTTCCCCTATGAGTATGGAAAAGATGAAGTAAGTGTGTATCCCATATTTTTACAAGATTGCACAACACTGTGTATTGTGAAGTGCAGATAATGTCATCTTAAACTGCCTCTATCTTCCAGGTGAAAAAGATGCTGAAGGACTTTATCTTGGAAAAAGTGATTCCTCAGCCGTCCAAAGATGGAGATAAGAAACTGCTCTATATGCATGATCCCATGAAGGCTGCAGTCATCACGCTTACTGTGTGTACACAGTATAGTATCACACTAAGAGATGGCGAACTGCACCAGCTCTGCACTGCACTGTGCCTGCCAAACATGCACAAAGAGGATTTTCTTCAGTATTGGGCAGATTTCTCCCAGGAAGTTTCTTTACTCAAAAAGTAAATGTCCAGGCTTTTCACTCATCCTGAATGATCAGTAAATGATGATAATCGCAATCAACTATGTCGAGTAATCACACAAGTTAAATTTACTAAAAATATTTTTTCTCTGCCCATATGCTAATATAATTATCTTTGTTGAAGTCTTGCAGAAAACTTGAAGTTGTTGATAACTACTGTAAGAAAAGTGGGAATGCCTCGTTGGATTCTTGTCCTACCGCTCCTTCACCTCCTGAAAGGCACCATTAAGCCCTTTGAGATACCAGCCTCTGGACACTCAAAGTATGGCTTATCCTGGGCAGGCCTACAGGGCTTTGAAATGGGTGCCTCAAACAACATGAGCAGCCAAGACAGGAAGTAAGATTACACTACAGCCAACAAAACAATATCCAGTGTAGTTGTCAGAAGACAGGTTCATGTTGCACAAATCCATCCTCTTTGTCTTTTCTTTCAGAGCCCTGATAAATTTGCTGAAGAGCCACAGTCACCTGATGAAAGTGGATGCACTTTTGGTGCGGTCCCTTCTGTTTGTGATGCCCTTTGATGACCTGAAGGAATGCCTCACACACATCAACCCTGAGCTTCTGGATGTGCTTCATATTTTCACCAACAAAGCTCCTCAGGATATTTCCTACAGCCACTTTGAGGTGAAGTGGAAACTCCTTTTTAGAGATGTAACATCATTGACATTCAATGGCCCTCATTTATCAGTCTTGCGTGGGAATTGGCACGAATTTGGGTGTAGAAACGAGCTTACAGCAACGTTCATGTGTGATTTATTGTCAAGGGGATTTGGTTTTGCTGCTCTGACTCTGAGGAGGTGATCTTCAGAGAGCAGGGCCAGGTGTGGTTGCCTGATTGCCCTGTTTTGGAGCAGGTCGGGGGAAGCTTATATATACTCCTAAGGTCCAGCTCCCAGTGCTGACTCATTATTTCACCTTCAGAGGTAGTGAGAGGCTGTTCCCAGTGTTCTCAGTGTGTGTCTCTGTGTACTGTTTTGCTAAGCACCCTGCATTATACCTAGCTTGGCATATAAAGCGACTTACCAAGTAGTAGTGGTCTCTGGGTCTAGTTTTACGCCCAGCCCTTTGTGTTGGTCTTCCCTGGCCTTCTTTAGTCTTTTCTTTATTTAGAGGGTCTCCTGTTTAGTTCCTGTTCAGCTGTTTGGCAGTGGTGGTTTTGTTTCCCTTTTTTACTCTATCCTTGTGATTGATTGTGATCTTAGTGGTTATCCCTTCGGGGTAACTTTCAGAACCCCTTCACTTACTTTGGTCTGCAGTTGACTTATGGCTAGGCCACACCCCCTTCGCTCACTTGGACAAACAATGAACATTCAGTGTCAGGCACTATGGGAGGTGTCAGTAGGAGACATTTCACAGGACGTCATTGATGATTTTTAGAGGAAGAAAGATCACATATCATCTAGAGGGTCTAAACAAAAGGGTCTAAACTCTGCACTGGAGGGATACATGAATCATTTTACTGTTGAGAAGGTCCATAAAAAGCTTCAGTTACAAGACAAAACTTCCAGGTCCCAGAGCAAACCTGATAAACCACATCTGGTTCCCATCAGCATCTCAGACAACAAGACAGAGGATCAGCATCAGTCATGAGGAAAATCTAACCTCCTTTTTACCATCTTTATCAAGAGAGTCTCTGTTAGTTTGGAGCTACAGTATTTACATTGAATCATTCAGCAGAACGTTTGACAACCTTTGTTATCTGGGCTATTACAGATAAGCTAATGAAGCTAAGCTCCAGAAGCTAAGCTCCAGAAGCTAATGATCGTTTAATTAAAGCCCTTTGGACAACAGCTAATGATGGACGATCACCAGACAAGCAAAACTAGAACAAAACAGGCCAATGAACTCCAACAAACAAAGAGACGTAATGAACAACACAGTGAGGAGCCAACGCTAGGCTAACATTAGCTAACATTAGCTAACGTTAGAGAAAATCCCAAACTGTCCGTCAGTCTGCTGTGGTGGTTCTAGTGTTAAAGATAACTTTATATTTCTTTCCAGTAAAGTGACAACATGTTGCCTCACATACGATGGTGACTTAGTTTAAAACAGACGTAAACATCCTTCTTAACTTTATTCACGTTGAGTTTATGTTGTGGTCTACCGCACAACTGTATTCAAAGAAGACACTTGTCTCAGCTGAGATGTGTCTTAAGGAAAGGGTTAAAAATACACTCCATCGCCAATCCTCTCAGCATACCTTGTGTTTGGGTTGCATGTACCCCATGAACACCATGTGACCATTTTCAGGCTTAAAATCTCAGAAATTCCTCATAAAACCGAGCAAAAACTGACTCTCTGAAATGCATTTTAATGGATATTCGAGCAGAGGATGTCTGCATGTATGGGATTGCTATAAGCACTGTGATGTCCAGCATTGCCCAACTGTGGCAATTTATGAAACTTGCGTTCCAGGGCCAATCACTGCTTATGCCTGATCAGGTATTGGTAAATCTGGCGGCTAAAAACAATCGTAATTTAAATAACATGCCGGAAATATTCAAGGTTCAGCTGGCTCATGGACCACATGACAGAAAAAAGGAGGCTTCTCTGTGCTGTGGATCCACACCATGACAACCTAGGTAGTTTGTCAGCCATCAGCAGTGTTGATGTAACAAACAAACTACAGCAGAGTTTTAAACATTTAATTTACACATTCTTCATTTTATACCTAAACCTCACCTGAACCTGAACCTGAACCTGTCACAGACTGAGGAGTGAATGAAGCTCTGCGTCAGTTTCAGGCTCAACTGACAGAGGGACGGACGAACCTGCACCATGTCTGATGTAGATAATAAAACATTTTCAATATGCAGGACTGTGAAGTGATTAACTTACAAACTGATTTTATGAACTCTTTTTGTGATCATTTTGTATCTTTGTAAAGAAGAGCATTGCTTGTGCACAGTTACGCACAGATAGACCGGAGTTTAATCATGAGACGAGCCGATTGGTTGTGATAAAATGTAAATGTCTTTTGTTATTAAATAGACTACTTTTTCAAACAGTTAACATTATTATGATGATATTGTTTGGTGTGAATGAGTGCCATTGACTGTGAATAATGAACCATAATTCTGAATGACAGCTGAATGGGACCCCGACAAAGGCCCTCATTTATCAAATGTGCGTACAACTGAAAAATGGGTGTACACTGATTTCCACATACAGATCGGCATTCATCAGTCTGAACTTCGGAAGAGGGTACACTCAAATCCCGAGGCAGGTCTGAGTTTGTGTACACAAATTTCATGTCACAGGGGAGCCCAATGCAGAAAATCCATCGATAGAGGAGAATTATTGGGTCATATGAGCGCAGAGCATTTTCAGACAGACAGAGGTTTGCAGATTGATTTAGATAGCTGAATTAGAGATGACACCAAGAATGTTTTGAACATTTCACTCTTTTTCTACCAATCTCTGTAAAATACATTGCTTATGAAAGAGCAATGTGAGCTGTCAGCTGATTTTTTTCATATAAAAAATGTTTCCTTTATGGATTTACCTTGAAAATTATAGAGACTGTTTGCAGTGATTAAGTCCAAATGATAAATGAGGGCCAAAGTGAGCAGGACTTCATCATAAAGGAAGGGCCTTGTCTTACTTTGACAAGGTTCTGCTGTTAGAACCACTCATTCACTTCACATTTTACAGAACTCTTGATTTAATAAATTCCCAACTTTAAACCATTGATTTGGAAATGATAATGTTCCTCCAGTTGAGATTACTAACCCTAACCCTAACCTAACCACCCAAAGTTCAAGCTTCCTTTATTTTGTTCCATTAAACGCTTGCTTCATGAAACTTTCTGCATTTTGAAAATTTCTCTACAGCCTACAGTTTTATATTTTTAGCTTCACCTGTTTTTTGCTCTCATTACGTTAAATTGACTTCTTTCTGTGTATTGTTATGGCCACAGTTAACTCTTTCACAATGCTCTATGTGTTTGTTACACACACCATACCTGAGCAGTGTTCTGTCATTGAGAAATAACAGGCCATTACTATGAAAAATTTCTTTGTAATAACCAATCAGACTCATTTACTGTGTGCCTTGGAATGAACAAATGTGCATATAAATATACAGTTTATTTATTGTTGTTTTTATTTTCCACAGACGGTATCTGACATTCTCTCACATATCCAAGAGTACCTTATTCAAGAAAAATACAGGTAATTTGCATCATCATATTTAGAACCTTTTTTGTGTTTATGCTGCCTTCTTGGATGGCTGTTTTATGGATTTGAATGAAACATTTTGGTTGCAGATTAACTGTATTCTTGTCATTTTTTTCAGTACTTTTAGCATGGCCTATAGGAGAGCGTGCCTAACTGCAGCAGTCACATTACTGAATAAGCTCTGCAAAGGAGTCAGACTGGGGATCCATAACCAGCCCTGGTCGAGTATCCCTGTGGCTTGTATGCATTTGGTTGCATCAGTGTCAGACCTTGTTTACAGCAATGAGCAACAGGTATGATAAATGAAACATTTCCTGCAAGAGTGTCAGACTGACTTGAGTAATTCTGATATCAGTAAAAATAAAAACCTTTTTAGGAGTCAGAAGAACAGGACAAAGAAAGACAATATGCGAAAGACTTGGTGATGTCACAGGCGATGGTCATTTTGAGGGAATGGATAAGTGTGTCCTTCAGGCAGCCTTTGCTTGGCAGAGCTTTCACTTCCCTCCTTCGATTTGAGGCCACAGCCGAGATTGAAGTGAGTAGTTGTACACACACACACACACACACACACACACACACACACACACACACACACACACACACACACACACACACACACAACCCTGACTTACATCTGTATACCTCACAGCATTGTGCCTTTTTCTGACAGTTTATGTCAGTTCCTGTCAGTTAACTTCACTGACTGAGTTTGAAATTCCACCACAGTTGACAAGGACTATTACAGCTGGAAATCCCACTTTTCATACAGTGCAAGCCTGAGTTGAGTGATTTACCTCTGGAAGTTAACAAGTGTGAATGATTTTTAAACAGGAATAAGGTGTAGAGAAATGCTTGTCTTTAATTTGATTTCCCCATTATATATGAAAATAAAAATAAAGGGTTTAAAGTGCTTCACTGAGCTGATTTTCCAGGTCTCTGCTCGAAAATTGCATACCCATAATAAAATGAATCTTTCTCTGCAACCAAAAGATCTGTTTGAATAGTTTTGGTGTCATGGTAAGCATGTAGTGTAAGCACGTTTGTTCAGCATGTAGTGATGCAGCGGTACAGCCAGAAATGTGGGGAGTGTGTTGACACAGTGGAGCTGTACAGAGTTTGATATGTGGTGATTCATTTAGTTGTTATTTGAGTTATGTTTGTGGCAGGTAAAAAAGGTTTATATAGTAGTGTAGCCCGGGGTCTGCTGTTTAATTTGATGTACATCATCACTGTATTCTTTCATGATTAGTGAGTAATTTCACGCCGTGTTTGCAGAGTGATGTCAAAGTCCTCCAGTTGGGGGACCTACAGGCTCAAAGGGTTAAAGTGCCTCACTAAACTGATTTTTTTTTTTTAAACCTCATCTGCATTTTTCTCATAGTGTAACACCATGGGGGGGGGGGGGGGGGGGGTTATCTTGCAGCTTTAAGTTGTTTTCAGTGCATTTCAGTGACCATCTCCAGCCCTCTCTGGAGAGAAGGCTAGCAAACTTCATTTATTGAAAATTTCCTGCTCAGAGCCAGAGAGGGCAATGCAACACCTACGTGGAAAAAAAGAAGAAAAGAAAAACACGGGGAAGAAATGACAGTGTAAGACAGGGGTGGGCAATTCATTTTTATAAGGTGCCAAATGAGAAAACTGAATTGTGTCAGAGGGCTGCACCAACAATAATGTGAACTTAATTCTACTCAATGTGAACTTTTTCCCATTGGAAAATGCACTTACTTGTATTTTGATTAGCTGCTAAGCTGGTTAATCTGTAAATATGTGAAAGTGAAGTGCAGGTCAAATAGGAAAATACGACAACAGAAGTAATAAACGGTAAAAACAAAAACGAACATTGCATCAGTGTTTCATTTTACGTTTAGCTTGTAAGTCTCCACAAAAACTGAAAACCTTTATAACAACTTTATACAATAAATACGATAAGATGCTTTGCTGCTAGCACTATCAACAGAATAAAGAGAAAATAAAGAAGAAAAGTAAGAAGTGAGCCAAACTGAACACCTAAAAAGTGATTATCCAATAGGGAGAGGTGGGTCAATCAGGAAAGGTGATGCAGAGTGGAGGTGATAGAGGGACCAAGCTGTGTATTGGGCTTACAAAGTAACTCAGTTTATTCTGACAGTGCTTATCTGGTCTTTGTTATGGGCCCTGAAAGGAGCTGTGTAGCTCAGCGTACTCCATAGCAGCTGGATACGTGAGATCACAAGATCACAGGGGAACCACATGTTCCTGCAGGAATCACACCCATGACAACTACTTTCATGATAACTAATTAGTATAATAAACTCTCCTGACCCTCCCTAAACTTCAGCAGTTTCAGTCCTTCCCTTTTCCTTTCTGTTGGTGTCCTTATATAAAGGATGTGTTATGTCATATAGAATTACAAGGTTTTCCATCCCCAAGATAAACTTTTCCTGGTCCATGGTGTTGGATTACGGGCATTTTGTCGTAAGATAGGCCCAGGGCACGCAGGTATGGTGGAGGGCTACACATTCTGGCTGTCAGGGGCCGGGCCCCAGGCAGGACTCCCCACAGCCCAGGGGGCCACCCACGTGCCCCAGGGGCCCACCCACGTGCCCCAGGGGCCCGCCAACTTGCAGACCCATCGACACCTACCCGCGCCATCCCAAGCCCGAGAGAGCTGGAACCCACCAACCAGGCCATATCTAACCTTGTGAAAACCCACCACTCTATCCTGTTACAGTGATTCCCCAATTCACTGAACTGAATCTGACATTTGATCCATTTTTTCATGAAAAGAATTTCTCATTTACATTTGGTGAATGGCAACTCCTCTTTGTCAATGTTGAATGTGACATCAGTGTTTCCGCTAAGTTTGCAGCCTGGTGGGGGGCCTCGCCTGTTTTTGGTGTAATTTGAAGGTTTTATCATTTTATCTGGGATTAAAAACTACTCAAACTTATTAGATTAGCTGATGTGCATTTATGTATAAAAATTCTAATACAGAAATCATACACTGGATCATACACTGGAGTATAATATTTATATAATGAAAGTTACTCATAGTTGTTAAAATAGAGAGTACAGTTCAAGAGGTTAAATGGTAATAATCTGTATGTGCCTACACCCTGGCCTCCCCTACCTATCATGGCCCTCTTTGAGCCACCCCAATCTGAAAGTCTGGACACGCCTCTGCAAACTACAACTTCTGTCCCAAAGAGTGCAGAAAGGTGACTCCTGTGAGGATTACGAGTAACAATCAGCTGGCGCGTAATGTGTAGTGCAAGCTCAGCACCGATCATAGTTAGTCTCTTCAAACTGATTTAGAGTGAAGTTTAAAGTAAACATAAACTAAACAGAGTGACGGGGGACACTTCTGCTTGTCCTGAATTTATATGGATATAAACCCGGAAAAAGCAATGAAAACAAAAGTTTTCTCCTCGACTCATGTGCATCATAACAACATATAAAACAAAGAGTTGAATCTGTAAACACTGAAAAATGAGTATAATAAGCCCCAGAGCTGATTTTCTCCAGTAACTTTGTCTTATGTGCACACATCAGGGCGGAAGTTGCCCCAAGCATTTGGGCATTCCTTAATGGATAACCCTGAACCGGACGTCCTTGCCTTACCTTCAGTCAGATGGGGGTTGGGGTAAAGGTTTAGGTGCTTAACAGAGGCCTACCTGTCCTGAGAGATGGTGGGTGCAGATCAGATGCAGGTTGTCTATTACAGGTCATCTTGATCCTAAAGGTCTGAGAACATCACTTGCTCCTGGCCCAATCAGCAGTTTGCATTGGGTTCATGCTTTGTTGATGACTTGCCTTCCTGTCAAAAACTTTTCTCTCCACCACAGCAGTGTTTTTCAGAAACTCCTATGGCTTTTAATGCCTTCAGCTTCTTTTCATTTATCATATCAGGGCCCATTTGTCTCTGCAGTAACTCTTTATGATGCTGTGTCTTGAGATGCTGCCTCTCCTCCTTCTTTTGTAGTTTCATGACATTTTGCTCCTGCATATTCATCATCTTCTGGCACCCAACCTCAAAAAACACTTGTTGCTGTTTGGAGCAATGTGCCTCTTGCTTTTTCTACTCAGCCAGTCCTCTCTCTTTTTCTCCACTCTCTGCCATTTATTTCCTGACTATGCCAATGAAAATGTAAGATTCCTATGGTTTTATGAGATTATGTACTCTAATCAAGTTATAATTTGTACATAAAACAAAAAAAAAACAGAAAACTTAGAAGCAGTGTCTGATAGGTTATTTATTTGTTGACTTTTAACAGATGTGGAACAACATTATATCCATCAACTTTAAAGATGAAGACTGCACCAGAGAATGGAGACAGACGTTCACAAAGGATTTTGAGGGCAAGTACCAACAGGTATGTGATGTTTCATCCTCACATGTGCATAAAGTCTACGTTATTTTTGATTTGAACAAGAAATGTTTTACAAGTCTTATGTTTCTGTGTCTGTTGTTAGGAATCTGCTGTGGCTCAAATTGAATTCTACTGCACAAAGATAGAGGAGATTAGTAGATCGCAACCACACATTGCTGCAAGCATTGAGAAATGTGCTCTCGAAGCTGTGACATCTCTGTGCCAGGTTTGAGATAAAAATCTACTACAAAATTTAACCCTTTATTGCTGAACGTATTATATTTGATACATAAGTTTCAAAGATCTCTGTCTCATCAAAATGATATTTTTTTTTATTAAAAACCTGTTTTAAAAATGTATTTTACACCCCTTTAGGATTATCATTCCACTACAGACAACTAGTTTTATTTTGGCCCTTTTCAAAAGTTGCTGCTCTCAGGAAATTATCCAAACATTTATTTTTATTTGTTTTTGTTTTTTTTTGTTTTTTTTTAAGTTTTTTTTTTTTTTGGGGGGGGGGGGGGGCTCATTAGTGCTTTTCAAGAAGTTGTGATTAGAATAATATTTAAATTGTTACTCGTTTTTGAAAATAAGAATTTTCTGCATTGAATGAATGTATATTTTGCAAAAGAGGATTGGGGGCCACTGAAAAAAATAGAATGTCTTATTATTATTATTATTATAGGTTTTTTCGGCAGAATGGCAGGTATAAATCAGCTTAGCGCAAGAGCGAACAATTTCTATTCACACATGCACTCTACCTCCATAATCTCTGGAAATTCTGAAAGTGCAGCATTCATATGTGACAAAGGGGCTTCTTTAAGATGCTCAGTAATGGTATTGGCTTCTTTCCCTCTCACATTCAGACCAAATCTGAGGGGAAACTCTTTGAGCGACTTGAGATTAACTGGAAGTTTGGGAAACTCATCTCCACAATCATCGAGAAGTCATGGCCGAAGGACCATCAAGGAAGATATCAGGAAGATGAAGAAGTGGTCCTCCAACACCTCCTATCATGGACTGCTGCAAAAAACATTTTCCAACTACACGGTATCTTTTCAGTGCAAAACCATCCACAAAGACATCAAACTAAAATCTTATGTTTGGCAAGAGTGTAGAAAGAAAATCCAGAAAAGCTGAGTGACATCCTAACATAATCTCTAAAGCATGAGTACATAAAAGCAGAAAAACAGGCCCCAGTTTTAGGAATGAAGAAAAGGAGTGAAACAGATCAGTGTTTGAATCCTAACCTGCAGATGTCATAATGTCCTGTGATTGTAGGTGCGGATAAAAAGCTCATTGAGAAGCTCTCACAGGATGCCATGGGCAGAATTGCTATTGCAATATCATCATTCACAGCCATGAATGAAAAACTGGTCCATGGAGACATTAAGATGAGCATGCTCAGTATCATTCTGGAGAAAAGAGAGGCCTTCTTGGACCTGCTGAAAATTGGTAATAACACTTAAATTGTCTTTAAATCATACGTTGGACCAGTGAAAATATTGTTTATTGGTGTGTTTGGGATTTGATATTGACAGATTGCCTTGCTGACAAGGAACAATACAAGGACAGTGGTAAAATGAGGAGGCTTATCCAGTGCAGACAAGAGGAAGTGAAAGCTGTATACCATGAGAAGGAGCTTTTTGATACTCTCTTAACAATGAGCCACAAACTGGAGGAACACATGACCGGTAAGAGTTCTTGTCAGGACGATTATATTTAATTTAAACTGCATCAGATTTATCAGATGATCATTATTATTGATCATTTCATTTTTACCTGTAGTTGATGTTGCTGACATGGAAGAAAAACAGCAGAATTACATAGAGGTCATGCCCCTGAACTGCTTCATGGAGGTCCATCAAATCGAACAGATGCCCTCCCCCATGGCAGGTGTTGTCACCTATTTTGATCTGGATGAAGACATCAGAAAAATGGCTGAAGTCCTGCACACCTTCAGAGACAGTTACATATTCAATTTGTGTTGGGAAAAACAAGCCAAACGTGTGGCTTCTGAAGTCATGGAAGAAGACAATCCTGAAGAGCATGAAGTAGCTGACAATAAGGCAACGCTATATATGATACATGACAACATTTTCCGACCTTGCTCTGCTGATTACAGTGATATCTATGCTTGTCTGAAGAACGGCAGTATACGACTCGGGGAGGTCAAGCAGCTCTTCAGTGCCTTTAAGGGGAAGTATGAAGAGCTTGCACAGGACTTGGACATTATGTGTCGAGTTGATAAATCCACTGAGAAACAGTGGATCCACCGCAGGGTTCAGCAGATCGAGCAGTTTCACGAACTTCATCTGGCTGTGGCTTCAGCTGAAATCATCATGGAAGTCAAAGAGACTCTTCACCTTCAAGGGGACTTCAGGGTTCTGGAAACACTCACTGAAACTGTAAGTGTCTGTGCTTTGCACCAAGCACAGTATGTCACAGAAATGATAAGTAAATCCATATCAGTGGATCTTCGTACTTTTGTTGAAGTTGGTGATTTTAATAATAGGAGAAAAGAATGCAATCTGCCAAGCAGAAGTATGTTGATCAAAATGAGTAAGTTTAACCAAACTGATGGCAGCTTTTGGCCTTTTCTTCTCTTCAGAGTCATGCAGACTTTCAGAACGAACAGCTCAATCGAATCGACAATGACTTGATGCAGGCCAAAAAAGTCCTGGTGGACATTACTGACACCCGCAGACTGTGTCTGCAGGAGTTGGGTCTTAGAGGACACTTTGTGAAATGGGTAAAAGATGCTCTTGAAGGTAAGTTTTATACATGAAGTGTGATTCGAATTCCTTCTCCATCCCAAAGTAAATTAATTATGGTCCTATTACTCTGTTAGTTTGATTATGAAGAAAGTGTCTGTTACATCTGAAATCTGCTTCATCAACTCATCCGTGCATCAGTTTGTATTTTTCTTGGGTTTTATCAGTTTTCTTATTTTTTGTTTTTTTGATCCTTTTTGGTCCTTTAACCCTGAACATAATCCTGGCCAAGAGCTTATCTGGTCAGCGTAACTCTGCATATTTGTTAAGAACTTGTGTCTCAGTGAAAAAAGCTAAGCTAAACCATCCCAAAGATGGATCTAAAATACTTGTTTTTTCTTGTACAAAGATTATGGGATGCAGTTTGAACAATTGTTAATTTATTACATACAGATATCAATGAGCTGAAGGTCTTTGTTGACTTGGCTTCCATCTCTGCGGGAGAGAATGACATGGATGTAGATCGTGTGGCTTGCTTTCATGATGCTGTCCTTGGCTACTCTTCAATGCTGTATGAACTCAAACCAGATTCTGGTTTCCAAGTCTTCAAAGAGGTCCTCAGTAAGCTCTGGAGAGCATTGGAGAATGACTGTAATCTGCCAAAAAAACTGGTAAAAAGAAGTTTCTTTTTTTTTAATCACTCAATAATGATCACAGTTGAATGTTTTATGATTCCTCTGACAACTGGTGCTTGATCGAAACTGGCTCAAGCCTTACAATTTTAAACTATCATTTAAAGATATAAAGTGACTAAGAATTGCATTTGTCCAGCGCCATTTAGCTAAACATATTTGTTAAAACAAAATAAGAAAATGGATTAAACAGACAAAACTACTCATCTTAACGCAGACCAGTTTCAAGGGCTGTAACCAAAATGTACCCTATATTTCACTGAGGTGAAATTAATTGTCATCATATGGGTGAAATGCAGTACTTCATGAAATGTAAGCTCCTCCATCATACAATAGAAGTACACGTTTAACAGCATAAACCAATGAACTGGTAGTGATGTAAGGAGATGTTTTTTTTCATAGCGGGACAGTGCCCGGCATTTGGAATGGCTGAAGACGGTAAAGGACAGTCATGGGTCAGTGGAGCTGTCATCTCTGTCTCTAGCATCAACTATCAACAACAAGGGAATCTACCTGATCAGTGCACAAAATGTCAAAAAGGTAATGAACAAGACCAAAGACAACAATTCTACCCATCTTGTGTCCTTGCAGCAGTAAGGTTGGCTCTGAACAAAAGGGTTCCACGGATTATGTATGAGTGTTTTTTCTGCTCTTCAACCCAGCTGATTCTTGACACAGCCCTGAAGCTGCAGATTCCAGAGGAGCACGATGAGGGTCATCAGATGCGCAGCTACTCTCTTGAGGACCTTCGAGAGTTGCAGAACAAACTCATGCTCATGTCTGGGAAAGGGGATCAAGGCCAGAATGAGGTTGACCACTTTGCAGAGGTATATTGTCATTCCCTTTTTATCTGATTTACCACACTCATTTCAGTCGTCCTTAAAGCTGAAATCCAACTGCATCACTGTTAATTTTTCTTCTTCAGGTTTTTGCAAGTGTTCAAAGACTTGCTGAGGCATTCATTGCCCTCTACACTGCTGGGAATCCTCTGTTCAGACACTGGGAAGCGCAAATCAGCTGCTCTCTGAGCAACAAACAACCCAGTATTATGATGGACTTTAACCTTGGCAATGATGCCAGTGTTGTCATTGTCGAGGGCAGCATAGAGGAGCAACTTCCTGGACTGTGCAGGAAAATGGAGAAATGTTTGGACTATTGGAGGGACTTTGTGAACAAACAGCGATCGAAGCATTACTATCTGAACTACTACACAGCTGAACAGATAGTTTACCTCTGCAGCAAGCTCAGTCAAAAGAGTTTGACCAGTGTCGAGGACCAGGTTCTCATGATGCTCTCCTTTGTCAAGCCAAATTGCACAGCCTCAGACTTGAGGCAGGTCTGGCATACACTACAGTATGAACTCCTAACCAAACCAGAAGAACACAATGAGGACATTGAGTTTCAGACTTTTGTTACGGTGCAACAAACTGAGCTGGGAGATCCAGATTTCACCAGTCAATTTGATACTTCCCCAAATCTTTTGGAACAAGCAGGTGGTTCCCAGAAGTTTGATCTCATTTGGAATGGCTACATGAAAGACATGACAAAGTTTCTCCCACAAATTCTTGATATGAAAAATCTGGGAAGACTATTGGAATTATTGGCCAACAAAGAAGAAGAAGAAAGAGAAGAAGATGACGGAGACATTTCTGATTTTGACACAGCAGGTCTCATAATTAGGCAGCTACCAAATGGCTTCGCAACAGGAAATCCAAACCTCATTATTTGTCCACATGATGATGTCTTAACATCATGCATCTCCATTTACATGAGCAGTGAAGCTGAGTCACTACCGTCCTTTGACGAGGTCCTCCTGTGCAGCTCCTCAACACCGTATGAACAGGTGGAGCTCTTCCTAAGACGCTGTCTCAGCTCAGGCTACAGAGGACAGAAGATATACACTCTACTTTACGGAGACCTCCTCTCTTATGACGTGAGCTCTAAAGTTGAAAACTTCTTTCAGCGCATGAAAATGCAGAGCCGGATGGACTACAGGCTGGCAATTATCTGCAGCTCAGAGCGAGAACATTCCTACCTTCCTTCAGCCTTCAGTCAGTACAGGTTGCATGTGGTTCCTCAGGAACCATTGGCAAGAATCCAGAGGTACCTGCACAAACACTTTGCTGTTCCAGCAGGTCAGTGCAGTGCCGCGGCTGCTTTCAAAGACCGATTGTGTGTTGGCGTCGTCTCTTCAACAAGAGCTGGTGTTGGTGTGTACATAATTCAGTGACTTAAAATTGATTAATTCATTGAAGGTAAATGCTTAACGGTTGAGATTATCCTTACCTGACTTTTTTTTACTTAACACAAAAATAGGTAAATCTCTGTACATCAAGAGGCTGTATGAAAAGCTGAAGGTGTCAACAAAGAAATCAACGATGCTGAAGTGCATTCGGCTGATTGAACCACACGTTGACGAGAATGCCATCCTTCAGTCACTTTTGAACACCTCCAAAAGGAAGGAACTCACAGTGTTCCATCTCGATATTACATCATCGGTAATCATGAGCCTTGAACGAATGTTTTCCTGTGGGTATTACAGTTATATTTTTGACATTGTGTTAATCAACTCTTAATTCTCTCGCTAAAAAGGTGCAGAAAGGTCTCAACGAGTTTCTTTTCAAACTACTGATTCTACGCTATCTAATGGACTCTGAGGGAAAAATGTGGAAGTGCAGTGACAAGCAGCTCTATCTCATAGAGATACTAGAGCGCACAAGAAATGCATCACAGCAGGTGAGAAATTTTCCCTCGCTCAGTGATTCATGATCAAAGTTTGATTTATTTTCAATAAATCTGAAACTCTGCTTCTCATACAGGGTCAGACTTTGAAAAGCACATTCACAGATGTGTTTCCAAATATTTTTTGCCGACCACCCAAAGAGGTCCTAATGGTGGAGATGAACAAGGTAGAAGATCCCACCCTTGCAACCATGGATGACCCACTGATGGATGATACTGAATTCTGCAGTGAAGCCTTTCAGCGGCCATACCAGTATCTCACTTGCTTTCATAACCACAGGGATCTTGATGCTTTCACATATCAGAGTGTTGGAGGATCACACGTGGAGTGTCTCCAGATACTCCTCATGTACTGTGGAATCACGGACCCATCCTGGGCTGAATTGAGAAACTTTGCTTGGTTCCTCAACCTTCAACTGCAAGACTGTGAGAACTCTGTGTTTTGTGACGCCACTTTCACTGGAGACACATTAACTGGATTCAAAACCTTTGTGGTGGACTTCATGATTCTGATGGCAAAGGACTTTGCTACTCCATCACTCAGCATCTCTGACCAGAGTCCTGGGAGGCTGCAGATGGACCTGAATGGTGTTCGAGATGAAGACTTGGCCCCTTTTCTGATCAGAAAGAGATGGGAAACCGAACCGCACCCATACATCTTCTTCAATGATGACCATGTGTCCATGACCTTCATTGGTTTCCATCTTCAGCCCAATGGACAGAACTATGTTGATGCAATAGACCCCACCTCTGGAAGAGTGATAAAACCAAATGTCATGACAAAAGCATTGTATGAAGGTCTAAAGCTGCAAAGGGTCCCATTTAACATCGACTTTGATAGCCTTCCACGGGGAGAGAAAATAGAGCGGATCTGCAATGTGCTTGGAATCCAGTGGCCTCTTGATCCAGATGAAACATATGAGCTAACAACAGATAACATTCTCAAGATGCTTGCAATCCATATGCGCTTCAGGTGCGGTATTCCTGTAATCATCATGGGAGAGACAGGGTGTGGTAAGACACGGCTCATCAAATTCCTTTGTGAGCTGCGAAGGAGTGGAGTGGCCACAGAGAACATGAAACTAGTCAAGGTGCATGGAGGAACAACTTCAGAGATGATTTACACCAAAGTCAGGGAAGCTGAAGAGATTGCTTCTATCAATAAGGAGAACTATGGATTTGACTCTGTTCTCTTCTTCGATGAAGCCAACACAACTGAGGCCATCAGCAGTATAAAGGAGGTCCTCTGTGACAAGACAACCAAGGGGCAAAGCTTGACCCAGGACTGTGGGCTGCAAATTATTGCAGCATGCAACCCTTACAGAAAACACACAGATGAAATGATCAAGAGGTTAGAATCGGCTGGTCTTGGGTACAGAGTTCGGGCTGAAGAGACTGATGAAAAGCTTGGGTCCATCCCTCTCCGCCAGTTGGTCTACAGAGTTCAAGCATTGCCACCAAGCATGATCCCTCTGGTGTGGGACTTTGGACAGTTAAATGATCACACAGAGAAAATGTACATCCAGCAGATTGTGCAAAGAGTGATTGAAAGTAAAGCAATCAGTCAGACTAACCTAAAGTGTATCACTGATGTCCTCTCAGCTTCTCAGAAGTATATGCGAACAAGAAAGGATGAATGCAGCTTTGTCAGCCTGAGAGATGTAGAGCGCTGCATGCAGTCATTTGTGTGGTTCTATGAAAACCACTTGATGTTGTTTGCAGAACTTGAAAAGTTTGAGAGACATCAAAATGCTGAAAGCAGTGATAAGAATCAGACACAGCTTGAGGTCAGAGACCCTGTACTCTGGTCTCTTGTTATGGCCATAGGAGTGTGCTACCATGCCTGTCTGGAAAAAAAGGAAAAATACAGAAAGAAAATCAGCCAAAGCCTTCCACCAGCATACAGCCCCACAAAGCTAATGCAGGAGATCTCACTCATGCAGGATGTACTTTTGAGCGGGGTGCCAATGGGAGACACCATCGCAAGAAACAGTGCTCTCAAAGAGAATGTTTTCATGATGGTTCTCTGCATTGAACTAAGGATCCCTCTCTTTCTAGTGGGAAAACCTGGAAGCTCAAAATCCCTGTCAAAAACTCTAGTGGCAGATGCGATGCAGGGCCAAGCTGCTCACTCTGACCTTTACAAAATGTTCAAGCAGATCCATTTGGTGTCCTTTCAGTGCAGCCCACACTCAACACCAGAGGGCATCATTAATACTTTTAAGCAATGTGGACGCTTTCAGGAAGGAAAGAATTTGGATGAGTACATATCAGTTGTGGTCCTTGATGAGATTGGCCTGGCTGAAGACTCTCCAAAGATGCCACTGAAAACTCTCCATCCTCTGCTAGAGGAAGGATGCATAGACGATGAGCCACTGCCACACAAAAAGGTTGGTTTCATTGGAATCTCCAACTGGGCTTTGGACCCTGCTAAGATGAACAGAGGCATTTTTGTCTCCCGTGGTGACCCTGATGAAAAGGAGCTCATCGAGAGTGCAAAAGGCATCTGCAGGTCAGATGCAATGGTGTTGGAAAAGGTCAGGGATTTCTTCCAGCCCTTTGCAAGATCCTACTTGACCATTTGTCGCAAACAAACCAAGCAAGGCAAAGGATTTTTTGGCCTGCGTGACTATTACAGCTTGATAAAGATGATTTTCATATTGGCCAAGGTATCTCATCGGAAACCCACTGCAGAGGAAACCATGAAGGCAGTGCTGAGAAACTTCAGTGGTAGGGACGATGTGGATGCAGTCTCTGTCTTCACTGAGAGACTGAAGATTGCACCCAATTTGGAGAACATCAGTACTATTGAGTTTGTAAGAGAAAACATCCAAGCAGTTGGACATGAGGAAGACTGCCGGTACCTGCTGGTGCTAACAAAAAACTATGCAGCCCTTCAGATCCTTCAGCAGACCTTCTTTTCAGAAAGTGGTCAGCCAGAGATTATCTTTGGATCAAGTTTCCCAAAAGACCAAGAGTATACCCAAATCTGCAGAAACATCAACAGAGTGAAGATCTGCATGGAAACTGGTCAAACAGTCGTGCTTCTTAACTTGCAGAACCTCTATGAAAGTCTCTACGATGCCCTCAACCAGTACTATGTCTACTTGGGTGGACAGAAATATGTTGACCTTGGGTTGGGAACCCACCGTGTGAAATGCAGGGTGCACAAAGACTTCAGGCTGATTGTCATTGAGGAAAGAGAGGTGGTGTACAAACAGTTCCCAATACCTCTGATAAACAGGCTGGAGAAACACTATCTAGACATCCAGACTATCCTCAAAAGTGGGCAGAAAAGGCTGGTGGAGGAGTTGGAGAAATGGGTCAAACTCTTTGTGTCAAATTGCAGTCAGCACGCTGCAGCAGCCCAGACTTACAAATACAAAGCTCCAGATGTCTTCATTGGCTACCACTCAGACACATGTGCATCAGTGGTGCTTCAAGTCATTGAGGAGCAGAGGGACATTTCAGACATATCAGATCCTGAGAGGAGAGTTCTGGATCAGGCCAAACTCATCCTGCTCAAATGTGCCACACCAGACTCGGTTGTAAGACTAGACTGCACGGGCCTTCCCAAAGTGGAGAGTGAAAACCTGTCCAGAGTCTACTTTGAGGAGCAGAGCAACAGCTGTTTAGCTGACTTCATTATTGCTCACACAGCTCAGGTTATCCAGTGCCAGTCCTCCTTTACAGAGGTAACCTTAGAACTGCAAAACACATCAGTGTAAAGATACCCTAAACTTTGTGTACATACAAGATATTTATAAAACATGTCATATCAAACCCTAGGTGACAACTTTTTCCAGACTCCTGACAGCATCTGACTTGGAACCTCTGGAGAAAAGGTTGCGGAGTGTTGAGCTTCTCTCTCTTCAGCAGTTTGACACAGAACAATCCTTCTTGAAGAAGATCAGGTTTATTGATACATTAAGGATATCCTGGGTGTTACTTGAAAAATTATTTACAAGAATACAGATAACTCCAATTATCCTAACTCAAAGGTAAAATTCCTTTGTTTTTGTAGGAACTTCCTCACAGCTGAAACTCAGACCAGAAACTCTGGACCCTGCGACAAGATCCTCATAATTCAATGTGATTTTGAAGTCTCTCAAAGTGCCAATCTCATTGCATCTGCAAAGTAGGTCTAACATTTCCACCATTATCGTTGGACTTTTGAATATCTTGTGATACTGAATTTTGCATCACATTTTTAGGTATTCATCTATAAATGAAATCAACAAGATAACTCAAGAAAGCTCTGGAGGCAGGGTATTTGTCTACTTCATCACCAGATTACCAAGAATGGAGGGAGGGAGTTCCTACATCGGCTTTCATGGAGGTAAGGACGTCTGTTATAAAGTGTTGCCTTATGTTTATCTGAGGTTAGGAAGATAATGTAAGACATGCTGGTATTTACAGGTCCCTGGATATCAGCACACGTTGATGACCTCAGACAATCTAAGGACATTGTTTCTGACATCAAAGCCTTGCAAAAAATGACAATCAGTGAGATGTTTGAAACACAGACGAGTCCACCTGAAGGTAACTGATAAAGAAATAGCTCTCTCACACTCACTGTTCACTTCTGAAGATGTTCTTTCTAAAATCTTTGCTCTTTTGACAATCTATTTAGCATTACATTTGATAAATAAATTTCTTTCCACAGCCATGGACGTTGATATGTACCAAAACAACGGAGAGGAAGCAGCTCAACAAAATGAGCAGTTTGAGGAAAATGTGAGTTCAGTAAAAAAAAAAATCATACTTTTGTACCAAGGGAAATTAAAAATTTACATAATATTGGCAGCCAAAACCACAGCTTCTAATATTGAACACCTTTGTTATATGATAATTACTAGAAATCCTTTGTGGATTTGGAGGAGCCTGTTTTCCTACCTCTACATCCTGTGGTTGTTTGACCACAGCAACGTGTGATTATATCCTGGATTCTGTGTGACATTTGGTTTTTGTCTCATGTGTCCTGGCACTGCAGGGTGGGGACAGTGCTGTGGACACCACAGCCCTGCTAAGGAGCTGTGTACAGAGTGCAGTAGGCATGCTGAGGGACCAGGTGGACAGTGGCCCCCGCAGCACCAAGAGAGTCGAAATCCTGCTGACACTCCTCAGTAACAATGACGATATAAAAGGTACTAACAACAATTTCACTAGCAAGGACCACACATCAACATGACCATTAAGCAGTTTTATTTACATAACGTGAATAAGAATTTTGCTGGTTGTATGACGTTGAGGGGAAGCTTGGAGAAGGAATCTGCCGTAGCTCCCGGGCATGACGGACCCCCTAATTCAGGACCCTACGGAGAAAGAAGAAGTGAGAAACCAAGAGAGAGGTGGAGGAAAGGTTTGGGCTTACGAAGCGAGAACGAACAGGACTAATGGATTAGGAGGGTTTAAATACCGAAAGGGGTGAGGTTGAGGTCTGGTCCTGTTCCTGAAATCAATCAATCAATCAGTCAATCAATCTTTATTTATATAGCACCAATTCATAACAAACGTTATCTCAAGATAAGGCCTAGACCTGTAAATGATAATAATTTTTATTAACAGAAACCCAACATCAAGACAAAATAAGAAGTCTTATCTCATCTTAACCCACCACGAGTACAGCACTTTGCAATATTTAGCAAGTTACAATGGCAAGGAAAAACTTCCCTTTGACAGGCAGAAACCTCGGACAGAACCAGACTCATGTTAGACAGACATCTGTGGAGACTGTGTTGGGATTAGAGAAAGAGAGAGGCGGGGGGAGGGAGGGACAGAGAGACACAGACACAGGCAGACACAGACACAGGGTCCATATTTCTGTGTTGTAGTTATGATCATGGAGAAACTGTAAAAAGCTGTAGCAGCTGAAGTCTGGCAGGTCCATGGCAGCAGGCCGTCAACATCATCAATCCAAAGGAACCTAACAGACAACTCAGAGACTCCCAAAGAGATCCATGGTTAATAACTTTAATGGGACATTAAGATTAGAAGATAGACTGACAGATAGAGAAGAGAGGGAAGCAGGAGCCTTGTGTGTCAGTTCCCCCCGGACAGTCTAAAACCTATAGCAGCAAAACTAAGAGCTGGTTCAGACCTGATTCATCTCTAACTATCATAAAGGAAAGTTTTAAGTCTACTCCTAAAAGTAGAGAGGGCGTCTGCCCCCTGAACCTCGACCTGTAAATGATTCCAGAGAAGAGGAGCCTGATAACTAAAGGCTCGACCTCCCAGACTACTTTTAGAGACCCTAGGTACTATGAGCAGGCCTGCATGCTGGGAATGCAGTGATCTAGACAGATAATATGGCACAACAAGCTCTTTAAGATAGGATGGCCCGATGCCATTAAGAGCTTTGAAAGTCAGAAGAAGAATTTGAAATTCTATTTTAACCTTTATGGGTAGTCAGTGCAGAGACGCTAACACTGGGGAGATATGCTCTCTCCTCCTGGTCCCAGTCAGAACTTGGGCTGCAGCATTCTGAACCAGCTGAAGAGTCCTAATAGACTTGTTAGGACAACCAGATAGAAGAGAGTTACAGTAATCTAACCTGGAGGAAACAAAAGCATGGAACAGCTTCTCTGCATCACTCTGAGACAAGATGTGTCTAATTTCTCTAATATTACGGAAATGAAAGAACGCCGTCCTGGAGACCTTTTGGATGTGAGAGTTAAAGGACAGGTCCTGATCCAAAAGAACTCCTAGGTTTTTATTAACAATTTATTATCATACAACCAGAAAAATTCTCATTCATTTTAGAATGAGAATTTTGCTGGTTGTATGATGTTGTGGGGAAGCTTTGAGAAGGAATCTGATGTAGCACCCGGGCACGGTGGACCCCCCAAAAGCAGTGATAGATTATTTGAAGTGAGATTGGGCCGATTTACAATCATTAAGATCGGAATGAGTATAATGGTGATATGCTCAGAAAGACCAGTGGCTCGTAATTTGGATGATATTTTCTGAAATACTGCAAAGTGCAGCTGAAGTGGCGACTCTGATTCTTAAGGAATGTCCTAAGAACTGCTTAAGGGGATACCCGACTGACATATAATTTGACGGAGGTGTTTGTGTAACCAGAAGTGTGTGGCAGCTTGACTGGATTTGGAGACGAAGAGAGTTTCCCCTGATGTTTTGCATTGTAATTGTCTGACTTGACAAGTTGGAGAGTGTTGTGACAGGATTTACGGGTGCTTGGATGTCGAAATTGAAAATGGGGTAGGGTTACAAAATTAGTTTGTTTATTTATCTTTTTAAAAGAACGCAATAGTGTCCGATGAGAAGAGACATGAAACTAAACTTTAATGGTCTAGGTTTTGACATTTGGTTCTGAATGTGCAAAGGTTATGAAACTGGTCATGGTAATGAGGTCAAAGGATTGGAAAGATATGTTGGGCTGGTGGTGAAAGTTTTGAAACAGGTCCACGCTGACCAGTAGGAGGACAAGGTTGTGGGTGAAAGACTGTTAATGATGGAATATACGGAATCGATGAGCAGGGGTATGAGAGCCGGATTCATAAGTTGTATGACAGAGCTGAATATGGAGGAACCGAAATAGGTTGTCTTCAAATGTGCCAAGCTTCTGAACTTCTGAAAAAAAATGGAGAAAGGCGCTTTGGCAATGGTATGGAATGACCAGAATGTGAGCTGCTCGAAGGACATAATTGTGTGTGATGAGAATGCCAGGTAAGACAGTGGATGAAGGGCACGAGGATGGGAAACTAGAGTGACCTTTGTTGATGTCAACCACTGCAAGGTTTTTGGAATGATAACGATGGATTTACAGGACCATTAGTAGCACCAAAGGTCAGCAGCTTCAACTATGCCATAGATCCTGAAGAGAGCGGAAGATGTGGTTTTACTGGTGAACTCACCTTATAGCCATCTTCCATCTAGTAACCCCCAAAACCGACAGAAGGCGTGGCATCTATAAACAGATGGCTGGCAGCTAAAGGGGTTGAGTGATTCTCTTGGAAGAAACAGATTCCATTCCAGTTAGTCAAGAGATTCAGCCAACGGCGCTGTTCTGCTTGTCTTGGAAAATTGAGAGTAAAATGAGGTGACCAAGAAGCGAGAGGGACTGGCGTTTGTTGCAGCTCGGTATGTGGAGGAAGTTTGAAGTGAGAAGGCTGATGTGCCTCCAAAACTGAGAGTTAATTTGAAGCAGACAGTCTTACATTATCTTCCTAACCTCAGAGACATGTAATCGTCTGAATACTGGTGACGGCCAAGAAATTAGGAACAAAGATCGTCCATGAAATGGGAGTAAGCATAAGCAAACTCTGTAGGAATAAGTTCTTAAAAACCAATGGAAACTGTTCTTCATTGAAAGGGGGTCTCTCGAAACCCTCTTGAACTTTATCAGCATCAGACTGACAAAATGAAAGCAGGATAAGGAGGCAGTGGCAACCCAGTGCCTGATGCCCCAACTTAAGACAAGCACTTGTTGCTGCTGAAGAAGAAAGCTTCTGACAGCTGCATCTCAGCGGCCTAATGCATAGGTAATATTGGCTGTCCCAGTTGATGGGGATGAATGGCCAATGACATCCCGATGCCCAGTGCCCAACCCTGACTGAGGCCAACTGTTGTTGCTGCTGAGAAAAAGGGCCGCTGGAAGCAGCATCTCGGTACCTGACGCTCTGGCTAACGCTGGCTGTCATGGTTGTCAAGGATGAACAGTCGGGGGCAATGACATCCCGGTGCCTTGTGCCTCGATTGAAACAGACTGTAGCAGAAAAAGAAAGCTGTTGGCAGCGGCATCTACGTGCCTGTTGCTCTGGCTAATGCTGGCTGTCATAGTTGTCAAGGATGAACAGTCTGTGTGTCTGATACTCTGACTGACATAAATGATGTTGCTGGTGTTGAACTGCATTAGGCGGTGGCAACTTGGTGCCTGATGCCCTGACTAAAACTACCTGATGTGTGTGTCAAAGCTGAATGCTTGGGGACAAGGACAACCCCATGCCCAATGCCCTGACTGTTGCTTCTTGGTGTAGTTGTTGGGTTAGACCAGCAGCCGGCAGAGGCATCCCAGTGCCATTAACCAGCTGCAGCTGTTTGAGGGGTAGATTGCAGAAAGCAGTGACAACTAGGTGTCAGGGTTTTCTGAAAAGGAAGGTAGATGGTAGAGTTGATGGGTGAATGCTACTGAGGCTGGCTGCCTTCTAGTAGATGCACAGAGGGTAGAGTGTTGTTGTGGGAAAAAGGAGAAGACCCTGGAAGAGGCAGTCTTGCAGCTTCTTGTTTTTTTCTTTTTTTTTTGGGGGGGGGGGGGGGGGGGGGGTTGAGATTGTGTGTGCACTGGCCCCTTAACTGAGGTGCTGCACACTCCATACATGGCGGTGTTTTGTGTGATGACGTCGCGTTGAGGTGGGCTGAGGTCCTGTGATCCGCGAGAACACATAAGCCTGTTGAACAGTTTGTTTTGTTGTCATTAGCTTAAATGGAATGTCCAGTCCAGTCTGATATCATAGTTTAAAGCCGATAATCCAGAGACCTGGCTGGAGCAAGGTGGCGCTCTGACCGGTGATGGGGATGAGAGGCGGAGAGTGTTGACACTGACGGGAAGCGGCTAACAGCAGTTAGAGAGAAGCGGTAGGAACACCGTGGCAATGGCATGGAGCTGACGCTGAACTGTTGCGGCTTCACTTCTTTGTTGAGGGAGGAAGGCTGAGAGATGCTGATGATTCTTCAGCAAACTGTAGCTTTGAATACTGGAGAGGGACGAACTCTGCAGCATGTGGACCACCGAGAAGATTGTGAGGCAGCTCAGTGGATTAGGTGGATTACCTTGCTGGCTGGTCTTTGTGTGGCTGAGAGCGGGGTCCCAAGGTGGATTGGTGAGACGTCAAGTATTTTCGCAGTGTCCAAGTTGCATTTGTTTCATCCTGGTCCCCGAAAAGATCATCGGACATAAACAGAGTAATGACATCCATGGATTCTTAAATGGTGAGTAAACAAAGTTATGCGAAATGTACATTTCTAAGTGATTTGGCGTATTGCTGGTTTGGCGTTGCTTTGTTCGGCTAAGAGCCGCATGCTACGGCGTATGAAGCGAGAACAGACAGGACTAATGGATTAGGAGGGTTTAAATACCCGAAGGGGTGAGGTTGAGGTGTGGTCCTGCTCCTGAAACTCTGCTAAATGCTCCACTAAAAGTACTTTTAAAGCACCTGTAGATTAAGATGACATTTTTTGAAATCTTTATCAGGTGAATTTCTTCAAATTGTGAAGAGGCATCTTCACTCAATGCTTTTGTCCCATGATGGCAACACCTTCTCCTCCATCAAAAGTAACTGGGTCATGAAGGAGGCTTCAAACATTGATGCTCTGCAAGAAGGAGGCACCTTCAGGTAGGTGCTCTGTCACAAAGAAAGCCTTAATGTTTTCCTGTTATTCAGAGCACTTCTAATATTTGTGGCTTTGTACAGGAACACCTTATGGAAGTGTGTTCAGGCTGTGGTCGTTCCCCTCTTGGCTCAGTTAGTTTCAGTCATTGACCGGGACCAAAACTTGAACATCCTGCTTGATGGAAATTGTGGTGAATCCCTCAAAAGGCTGTGGTTAGATATCTTTAACAATGAAAAACTGCTGGAAATCCCACAACTGACACTGGACCACAAGTAAGTGTCAAAAACATTACACTTAAAATTTGGAGTTACAAACTCCTTTGAATGGAACGATTACACAGTGTTCAATTCGCCCACATTGACCTGTTGTCATATTTTCTGTTCAAAGCAATGAGACAAGAACAATCCTTGTACAGAACAACATCACCACAGACCAGATCATGAGCTGCAGCATGCCCTTCAGTTGGAGGATCAAGAACTCCTTGGAGGGGCTCTGGGTCCATGCCCTTCAACTTGAAGGTAAAGCTATGTCCTCTCCATAACTGCCATGCCACCACTGCCAAGTTGTTTTCCCTTTTCATTTTAACATTAAATGTGAATGTGGTTTAGGCCAAACTCATCTGGAGTTTGATGACTTCTTTTGGAAAACACCACTTGGGCTTTACATCGCGAAAGCAGACCAAGATTCACAAAGGGAGTTTTTTCAGCGCTACCTTCAGGATTTTATTGTCATGACAATGAATGTGACTTGTCAGGAGGATCTGCAGGTAGTTAACAGTGTAATGATCAACATTATTGGCATTTTTTTAAAGCTACTTTTGTCAGAAGGTGTGTGCATGTTTTATGCATGTAATCATTCCATTTGTAATCATCTAGATCCTGCGTGGGGCCTTGAATTGTTGTGTCAACGAGTTGCGATTGCAGCTAACTGCCACAGATACTGTGACATCTCTTCCATGGGTCCATGCTGCTTATCATGAATTCAAGAACCGTCTGCAGAACCTCTCAAGAATGCTCTGTATCGAGCCTCAGGTGACACAACACCTCCTGCAGGTATCGAGTGCCACAGATGGGGATGAACTGGTGAGCCTCTAACAACCTTTAAGTGGAGTAGAACACAACAATCATGGTGAAATAAAGGCTGAAATCAACTCTGATTCATTCAATTTTTTGTTTTGTTTTGTTTAATTTGAATACATTTATTAGCTATCTTCAACTTAAAGTAAGATGTGTAGAAATGGGAAGATTGAGCTGTCAAGTCTTAGATTGAAACACCTCATGCTCACCATTGAAATGAAGTGAATGGAACTCCTTTGATGCATAAAAAGTTTTAACCAGTAACTACTTTTAATACAAGATCTTTTGTGTAAATACTTTTGACTTATGATGCATTTTGCTCAGCCTCTCTTCAATTTGCTCAGCCTCTACTCTGTCATATCTGTTACTAGTTTGTTCTCTGCTACTGTAAAATCTCCAAAATATTGAAACCTGAAAACTGGGATTTAAAAGCAACTATATTTGATCTAAATTTGGCTTAGTGTGACAATCATGAATCATTTGATATTCCTTGGTTGAAGTCATGCTTTCTTTTTTCTTTGTACTTTTCATTTTACATTCAGTTTTATAAAACACTTTTCTGTTATGACCGTCTTCTTTCTACCAGGTACTCGATGTGTATGCTGCTCTTGCGTGTGTGGAATACTTGGAGCCTACAGTCCTTGACTCAGACCTCCAAAGACAAGCTTGGCTCAGACGAGTCAGAAAACTTCAAGTTCCCATTGAATTTATCTGCTCAGGAGAAAATGTGCGATGCTACAGCGAAAGAAGCAGAACAATCGCTCATAGGGTGGAGTAAGTAACATTTATGAAAAACATGTTTTCTGAATGTTCCTTCAGATTTAATGAGTGTGGTTGTGTTACATTATTCACAGAGCTGGATGGAATCGGATATTTTCCCTCTCTCTGTTTGTGGAGCACATGCTGTTAGGAATCGAAGAGGTAGACAAAAAACTTACACCTCTGGTTTTGGAGCATGCAAGAAGGCTTGGTCAGGTTGGTTTGTTGGCTTTCTACTGTATGGGCATATCAGATATTTTGAAAGACTTAATCATTGGACTAAATTCAAAACTCCTTCACAATAGAGGATCATAAAATGATACAATATCTACCCTCTCATCTAGATACTTGGGAAAAATTCAGACCTCAAAACACAGCAGACATTCGAGGCAGTGATTAAGTTGCTCAAAATCTGCAAAGATCAAGCAGTCAACAACTTCTTCAGGTAAAAAATAGCTGTTTTGTCGTGTGAACCGAAATCCTTTCTGCATTTTCTGTCATTGTTCTTATCTTGTAACTCTTTATAAAGGTTTGGTGTCACACTGTGCCCAGTGTGTTTGGGAGATCCTCAGAATCCAATCAGCCTGCCCTGTGAACACATGTACTGCTTGGCATGTATCAAAAAGTGGTTGGGTCCAGGTCAGATGTACTGCCCTCTCTGCATGCAGCCAGTTCAGGATGGCTTTCCAATGGATCCTTCAGAGGAACTGAGGTTGGTTTTCTGTTTGGATCAGAGCTAAAAGTATTGATTTGATTTTCTGTCAGCTTTTCCTGTGTGAGCTTAGCACTTATTAACAGAAAGCTAATGCTCTCTTTTTCTGTTTGTCTTGTGTAGAACTAAAATCAACAAACATGCTCAGTTCAGAAAGCAGTGCAATGCTTTCTTCATCAACCTGGTCTCCACTGTGTGCTTCAAGGACAACTCTCCCCCCTGCCCGGCTGTCATCCTCCATTTGTTGTCATTTGTCATGGTGGAGGCCAACCCTGCCCCCATTCTCAGGAGTAGGATGTTATGCCATCTCTAGTCACTAGAATGTATTTGGATCTTTTTTGGCAGCTCTGACCATGTTTATTATAAATATTATTGTTATTTTTTTCTTCGCTAGTAAATCGACAAATGCTGACAAAGGTGCTCTCTCCATTTGATGACTCTGTGGATAAGAATCCAGTGGTTCGGTCAGTAGTCCTCAAACTCCTGTTGAAGTACAGGTGAGGTGCTGGGATGCAAATTACAAAATTTTACTTCTATAAGCTCCTGATTTTGACTCATATTTCCCAATTTTTCCAAAGCTTCGATGAGGTAAAACATTACCTGCAGGAGCATCTGGTGACAGTTGAGCAGAGCAACATCTTGGAGGAGTTTGACAAAACTGAACTGTACTTAATGTACATTAACTGTCTGGAGGTAAACAGGACATCATATGTCATATATATGAGGGGGGATAGTTTTCTCCTTCGAAAGATGATTTTACAGTCGTGTTACACATTTTACACATTGTAAATGTAGTATCTTGCATATAAAGAGAAATGAATCCTTAATGCTGTGGGCACATTTTCGTTTTCATTTCTTTAGGATTCCATGTTTGATAGGCTGCACTTCAGGTCCAGTGCAGACCAGCAGATGTGCCTGCAGGATGAAAGTGCCTTCCTGACTGAGTTCCTGCAGTCACAGAGTCACTCTGCTGAAGCCGCCACTGTTGAGTATCTGCAGCAGGTTGCCAGAGTGCGCATGGATCTGGATATGGCTGCAAGCCTCATTGTGGGGAAACTGAGCACCCCAGGTGTGTAGTTTGGATGAAATGTTACATCAGAAAGCTCACACAGTTGTGAACTCACAGTTTCAAAAACCAGTGAGATGTTCGAGAATGTTTCTTTTTACAAATACTTTTTGTCATTCTGTTGCCTCTTTGTACTCATGCCAGATGCTCAAGAAGCGGGTCAAAGTGGAACCGCAGCCTTCCTGGCCAGTGTGGTGAGCTTGTGTAGACGCAGTGGAAACAACTGGTATCGTGTCTATTTGATCCGTAAACTCTGCAGCCAACATGGAGTAGAGTTTGTCCTGAAACTCCTGAAAGTGGATGAAATCTCCTGGCTCTTCCCAGAAGAAGTTCTAGAAAAGGTTTGATTATCCACATTTGATTTTCAGTAGGTGTTCAAAGATGAGAAAGATTCTCTTCTGGATCTTACCGTGATGAAATCACTGAATTTGAGTGTCATTCAGAGAGATGAGGCTGCCCCAATAGACCAGTACCTTGTGTGTGGGGAGGACTACCAAGCAGTCAGAAATGCTGTTGCAAAGGTGGTTATGGAAGGCCAAGTGGATGGACTGGATGGCACATGTGAGGTAATGTCACATTATCTAATTGTTGGTAACTCATCATCAGGTCTTGACTTTGTTTCTGACCTTGATTGATCGTTGTCTCACTTATTATGCTTCTCTTACAGGGGTGTAGATGCTTACCACAGTGGACAACAGTTTTTCTTCTGCTGGCGCTGTACAGAGAGGTCACTACTCTCTACAGAGGTGCCAATATTAACTTTCATCCAAAGCCGCAGGTAGAAATTACATAATGAACCATATATTAAATCAATGAAGCCTCAGGGATGATATTCATTTTTGACACTTTTTCACTAAGGGAGCTTTATTGACATGGGCTCTTTGTGTGCAGCTTTTTTTTATCTTGTGTTCATCAATTCTCAACCTCAGAGTCCACTCCTGTTAAAGAGCTAATGGTCCTTTGTGTGTGGAAATGGCCTTTTTATCCTTCAAATCCTGGTGTAAATTGAGTGAGAATATACTAAGACTGCAAAATAAATGCACTTTCATGCCACAGATGGATGAGATATAAAATAAATTCGACCCCTATTTATTCTTAGTTAAGAAATTACCCACAAAGACCAACAACCTTTTTTTTTCTTCCCAAGCAACAAATATTTTTATTTGTGCTGTAAAAAAATAGAAATTGGAACTACAACTTTGCATGCAATTATGTCTAAATAGATATATACACCATTATCTCCTTATATGTATGGCAGGGCAAGAGAGCCTTGTACAAAACCCAAAACTAGTGAGGTTGGCACGTTTTGTAAATCGTAAATAAAAACAGAATACAATGATTTACAAATCCCTTTCAACCTATATTCAATTGAATACACAGCAAAGACAAGATACTTAACGTTCAAACTGGTAAACTTTGTCATTTTTTGCAAATATTAGCTCATTTGGAATTTGATGCCTGCAACATGTTTCAAAAAATCTGGAACAAGTGGCAAAAAAGAAAGAAAGTTGAGGAATGCTCATCAAACACTTGTTTGGAACATTCCACAGGTGAACAGGCTAATTGGGAACAGGTGGGTGCCATGATTGGGTATAAAAGCAGCTTCCCAGGTTCCTAACCCTAACCCTCATTCACAAACAAGGATGGGGCGAGGGTCACCACTTTGTGAAAAAATGCGTGAGCAAATTGTCGAACAGTTTAAGAACAACATTTCTCAATGAGCTAATGCAAGGAATTTAGGGATTTGATCATCTACAGTCCGTAATATCATCAAAAGGTTCAGAGAATCTGGAGAAATCTTTGCACACAAGGCCGAAAACCAACATTGAATGCCCGTGACCTTCGACCTATTTGAAATGTTTTTGAGGTGGTAAAAATACAACTGTACAAATTTTATGGTATGGTATTCGAATTATAAATTACTTTCAAACCAGACGCCAAGATTCTTTGCAGCAGGTTTTATGAGATTCACCATTTGACCAGCAGATGGCAGTAACTGCTTGGTAGGAAAAGATTAAAGCAGCCAGGGACCAGGACTTGGGACACGTTTCTGAAAACAAATGGGATTTTATTATGTTATCATTACACAAATCCTCAATCTGCGAGACATTGTCTACTTCAATTTAAGATGGTCCACAGGGCTCACACATCCAGGCATAGATTGTCCAGCATCTACCCCGATATAACTCCCACCTGTGTTAATGTAATGATAGTGATGTTACCCTGTAACAGATGTACTGGCTGTGTCCTAAATGGCAGAAACTCTGGCAGGACATGCCTCAGCCCTATCCTTGCCCTGTTTGATGTTGCTGGTGGAGATCACCCCCCACCTGACTACAACAGAAGATCACATGGTTGCTTTTGCCTTGCTCTTGGCCAGACATGCAGTCCTGCTGAAATGGGAGGGTGTTACACTGCCCACGTTTGACCAGTGGCGTTAAGATGTAATGTCCTGTCTCAAACTTGAGATGTTACATACCTACTTTTATAACTCTCAAACTCAATCATCATGAGATGAGCTTGGTCCGGCTCTTGGCATAAAAAGTAGGATCTAACTCTGTATGGTGTGCTGCAGACTCTTTATACTGCACCTTATTTTGGGTGGGGAAGGGCTATTGCTCCAGGGCTATTACTGTCACTGCCAGAGAGACTTGTTTAGAGTCTTATTTCTGCGCTTTACTACACCTTCGTGGCAAGCCCAACCCTGGTGTTTCTGTTTCTTTGTTTGGATTTGTGTCTGTGTGTTTGTAATTTTATATACCGATATATATAAATGTATCTGATGAAAACTCATTTCATACAATATATGAAATAAATACTGAGATATATATTTTTTTTCCACAGCAAACTTGAAGTTCTCTTGGCTTACATCCAGACCTCAAAATTCCTCCCAAGTCCAGAGATGAAAAGGTTTGCTCAAATTCTGGTGACCAACCAACTCAAGACACTTGTCCTTCCTCACGGGACATCTGGGGCCAAGTATGCATTGGTGGATTTAACTATTCACCTGGCTGTTGTCTTACTCTGTGGGAACAATGGGATCTTAACACCCCTGCAGCAGCTGGCAATGACACCCTCAAACATGCAGGTATGTTTGTGATAAGCTTTTTTTCACCCCAGAATTGTACTCCTCTTCTTTGAATGGCTGGGGTTTGTTTTTTGTTGGTACAGGCAGCCTTCTTACCTACTATGCCTGAAGACATGTTGGCAGTAGCTCAACAAGCCATGGGATCTTTGCAGTGGTACAGTAAGTCACAAATG